>JADLZK010010526.1:0-157981 GCA_015847255.1 Hyparrhenia diplandra | reverse complement strand
ATCCACTGTAGCATGTTTTTTCATTTGCTAAAGATGTTATAAACTAGTCCATCGTTCCCTTTAGGCCATACAAGTCATATTTTAATTCTTCTCTGTCCTCCGCCACTGCCTTTGAGCAACGCCGTCGTTGAGATCTTGTCTGAGTAGGTGAACACTAAGCCCACCAGTTTAATTGGTGATCCAAGCAGAGATAATTAAAGTAGACCAGTTTAACTAATGATATAATTTGGCCCTAATATCCAAGACCAAAAAAATTATGCTTTCATTTTGGGTCTATTTTCATATTCCCTCCAGTCCATTTTTTAGACCAAATTATTCGCTTGGTCCTAGAAAAGTGCTATTTAGTTTCTTGCCTCCTTTTTTTTCAAACTTGCTTACTTGGCTTAAAACGAATTTTCTTTTTGTTTCTTGGCCCTTCCATTAGTCTCATGGTAATGGTGTTAAGCTATACTGTTAAAATGACTCTTATACCCCTGATGTCGAAGGCGTTCACAAGTCTTTCAACCAGCCTATATCAATAATTTTTGCAAATAATGTATAATATTTTTTCAAGCATGAAATATTTACTTTTTTTTAATAATTATTTGATCAAACCAAGGGTAAAAGAGTCATTTCATGTACAATTTAACACAATTGGCTTTCCAAACTAAGGAAAGGGCTAAGAAACCAAAGAAAAATTGTTTTTTAGGGCCAAACAAACAAGTTGGAGAAAAAAAAAAAACAATAAATTAAGTCACACTTTTCTAGGTTCAAGGAAATAATTTTCTCATTTTATGAGCATAATATGATAATGACATGGTTTCCAAACTATATCTTGACCATTCATTTATTTTATATCATATTTGTTCTTATAAACTTGTGATAATTACATAATATATTTCATTGCAAACTATAACTATCACATTTATATTACACCAAATAAAAAATTGTTGGTTAAATTATTAGTCAAAGATGTTAAGTTTAAAATTTAATATGCGTGTGCACTTGCAAACACAAATAAATTAATTATCAAAATGATCTAGGAAATAACATTATAATATAATGTATTATAATTTATAAACATCTTCAAAAGCTCCTTAAAATCCGTGAACAATAGCTTTTGGCGTGAAAAATAAATACTTCCAATAGTTTTCAATATGGACTTCCAATCTTTGGGGCCCATTATAAAAGTGTCAAACTTAATGTTCTTTTAAAAATAAATTTGGTTAAACTTAGAATGTTTGACTTTAGTCTAGAAGTTGATTTATTGGAGGTAGAGATAACCTTACAATGGAATGCACCCAGCCTTTGGACATTGTCCACTTCAGAAATACTCAAACTTATACCTTTGAGGATTCATCGTTCATATTCCAATTTGGAAGATAAAGAGGATGAATATTTGCTTCCCACGGAAAAGCGCCTCCATCCCAGTAGTGAAAGGAGATGCATTTTCTTAGTCTGATATGGTGTATCTGACGCCACGAGTTGCACAACCAGACAATTGCATTTACCACAAAATGGCCTAGCCTAGTAAGCAGAAAAGATTTGTCGTATCCATTATCCCAGATCACAGCCTCATCAACTATCAAAGATGCTAGGTAATAGAAAACGTTAGCTCACTATATTTTTTTCTAACACTATCATATCTCCAAAGTGGAAATTACATCTATTCATTCACTTGGCGTTGAGGACACAACTACATAGCTAAACACCCATCTTGTGTTGTAGGGGGGCAAACCTCAAACGAATCCCAGCCAAGAAGAACCATCTGCCAGTAATGGCTCTAAGAAACACAAGAGAAATAGAATGATTTATCAACTCTCGGACTCAGTTGGAAATGCCTTATCATAAATCCCCTTAATCTTTGGTTTTGCAGTATTTGCTGGAGCATTTGCAGCACAGCTGATGTCCTTACTCTTGACTGTCACTGGCTGACTATCGTTTTTTCGAATCAGAAGCCTTGCCCGAAGATGCTTTATCTTTCTTCGCAGCCTCCTCTTTGGTTGATAAATCAGGGGAAGAGAGTTTCCTTTTGTCATCCACAATTTCCTTAACGACACCCTCTAGTGTATCTAGCCTGTTTAATACCATTGAAAGCTTTGAATCAGCATCCTCCTTGGCAGATTTTCTTCCTCAAGCTGTTTTTGTTTCTCAAGTTCCTCATCTTTTTTCCTTTTCTCTTCTGCTTCCTGGAATATGGCATCAACCATCAACTTTCAGTAAAACTATGTTTAGAGGATGTGCCTTCTATATTATCATAAGAAACTTCTTTCTTAGCAGATGTACTTTTTATGTTTGGGAATCGGTCCATCTGAAAATTGGATACTTCATTTGAACTTCCTGTGGGTGCAAATAGACCATTATCTTTGATAATTAGAGCAATTTGGTTGCAAACATAGAAAGTATTTCAACAACAAAAAAAAACAAGCAAACATGAAAAAGTAAAGTTTGGTTTATCACAATTTTAAGATCATCATTGAGTTCATTTTAAGAAACAAGAAACAATGGCATTCTACAGGGAGATGATCCATGATTGGTCGACAAGGAAACTACAAAACAACGTCGTCATTCTGCATTTATACAATTAAACCACAGTGAAAGAGAAATCCAATATAGAATATATGTTGCAGTTCTCCCAAGAAAATAGAAGATGCAAATGCAAACAGTCTAAAATGCATCAACTAACCATTGAACTGTCCTCATAAGCAGCACAGTTCATGCATATAGGATAGACCCCATGCCAAGTCTATCCAAACAGACACCACAGACATAAACAACTCAAGTATGCTTTTCAAGCAAATGACAATGGTTGAACTCAACTAAATTAGCACTATTACCAAACAAATAATCTCTTTTTAGTTTCAATTACTGCAGTTGCAGCTAAATGCATCAGTTAAGTAGCATTTGGTCTATGCAAACAATTCGCACCACCATATTTTAGTAAGTACAATTAAAAATGCTTAAGTAATTCATAGTTCAGCCCTTTTATTGTAAAATATCATATTTGTTCCAAATTAGATAATTTATTCCATCAAAAACTGTTCTTAAGAGGTCACAGTATATTACCCCCTCCATCCTTTTGATCTCCCTCCGTGCATATTGGGCCACTAAATACACAGCTGCACAACAAAACAAAAGACCACAACATAAGACTCTCAAAAAAGGAAGAACCAAGATTCACAGTTGGCTTTCCAAAGCACAGCCAAGCATCAGGAAGGAATAGACTTTTCTCATGAAACAAACCTAGTGAGGGCATGCAGGCAAAGAAGAGCTGCACAAGGTGGAAATCAAGCCTGAAATGGAACAAGAAAGACAGAAACCAGTTAAGCTTGTCACTGGAATTGGTTTCTTAATGGAAATCAACTCCAAAAACTACAACCCACGCAAATTCTAAAGGGTGAGTGGTGCTCAGTTTGGAATGGTAGTCCAAGTTTCAGACATCTTTGATAAAAGTATCAGTATTCACGGTAGATAACTAATACATTCATCCCAAAGAGAATAATCAACAGAAACTGGACACAAGTGAGACCAAGGTTTCTCTGGAGAGGAGCGGCGATAATTTAAATACCATGAGGTGATATGAGATGCTATCCTTTGGTATGCTAAATAGAAGGTTCTGAATGAATGTCTTCTCATTAAATGGATCTGAAGAATTGAAAGTAATTTTCACCACCCATGGTATCAGTTGCTTTTTTTTTCCTCTAATACGCAGGAAAGTTGATATCATTGCATCAAGAAGAATAACTCAGAGAAGACAATGCACCCACGACTCGCACACCTCGTAAAAAAACAGACCCTGGGGAAAAAGACCTCCCCGAGGACATTACAGTTAAGGTAGAAATTTCCTCGAACTGCAGCGTCAAGAAAAGGCCCTGAAAGCTAGTTGCCCAGGACACGCCTACAGCATATGCCTGCAGAACGTGTATATCTGAAAACAGTTACACAGCAAGGGGCCTTTTCTTTGTGCAAGCCAGGGCTCAAACCCTGACATGTAGGGCGTGTTTGGTTTCCTGGGCGGATGTGGCCTGGCTCCAATTCGTAGCTAGACCAGATCTAGCCTGGCCCCAAGTAGGAGAGTGGTTGTTTGGTTGGAAATGCTGGAGCGGGTGGCCTAGTGGAGAAGTTGTTTGGTTGGCTGGTTTGTGTGGAATAGAATTACCTTCTCTTCATGCTGGTAAGATCACCTCCCTCTCAGTCATTGTGTCGAACAGGTCGTGTGCGTACAATGCAAAGAAGGGGATCGACGGCCATGGCTAGGGACGCAGCACCCACGAGCAAGCCAAGCAGGAACGAGGAGACGCCTCGAGGACACCCAACACACGTGAGCATGTTTCATCCAAACACACACACACACACACATGAGCATGACGACCTTGGGCTTGAGCGCTTCCAGCAAACACAAACAAGACGATTGGGCTTCGTCTCGCGACCATTGACGAGGCCGAGCAAGGACGCAGCACCACGTGACATGGATGAGCAGCAGCAGGGCTTGCTGCCCGGTGGCATGGAGGAGTAGTAGCAGGGCGGCAAGCACCGGTGAGCGGTGCCGACAGTCGCGTCCAGGCTCTCGCTCTGCAAACTGCGGCGAATCCGCGCCATGCTCGGCGACGCCGAGAGCCTGTCCGTCACTGACGCGTCCGTCCAGCTGTGGCTGGGCGAGCCTGGCGACTTGGAGCACTGGGCCGAGGACGTGCTCGAGCTGGAGTACGAGTCCCGCCGCTCAGCGCCGCTGGAGGAGCACAGTCAGCTGGAGGACACCGCTCAGCGCAGCATGGCGTTCGCTGCCGAATCGAGCACGGTCGTCGCCATGGCCGCGGATACGACATCCCGCGCGGCGTTCGTTGCCAGACCGAGCACGGCCGCCGCCATGGTCGCAGATCCGGCATCCCGCGCGGCGTTCGTTGCCGAATCGAGGTCCACCGGCCATGCTCCCGTCGCCGAATCGAGCTCCACCGGCCATGCTGCCGTCGCCGTTCTTTGCTTCCGCGGACCCGCTCCTCGACGAGCTCCAACTGCAGGAGCGGCTCGCGTTCCTCAACGACGCCGGGATCTCGGACAGACTCTAGCTGCAGGAGGGGCTCGCGTTCCTCTGCTGGAGAAGGTGGCGAGGTGACGAGCTCGAAGCAGAACGGACGTGGACGGGCGCGGCCGGCGAGACCAAGGCGGGCACGGTGGCGAGGTGGCAAGCTCGAAGTAGGTCCGTGCGAGGCGTCGGCGTTGCGGGAGGTGAAGACCAAAGAGACGGGAGGTCAGGAGATGCTGGCCACGAGCTGGGCTTAGCCAGGCTCCAGAAAAACGACCAGGGGTCCGTTTTTACGGGGGCCTGGCTAACTTCCGAGCCCATGGAGGCGTGGCTAAAGGCCCGGCCAAGGGCAACCAAACACCGTTTTTGGCCAAGGGCAACCAAACACCGGGCCAAGGGCAACCAAACACCGATTTTTGGCCCAGTTAGCCTAGTTTTCCCCGGAGCCGAAAACCAAACAGCCCCATAGCTCGCCAACTAAGGCCCCCTTTGGTTTGAGGGTGAAACACATGAAAAGTGAAGGATTCGACTTCCTAAGGAAAGATTCTGAGCTGCCCTTTGGTTCACAGGAGAAACAAAGGAAAAATTCCGTGAGGATTGTATTCCTACGCCCGATTCGGAGGAAAGAAAGCAAGAGATCGATCTCTTGAAAGATTCCCCGGTGCGAAAACAAAGCGTGTCGCGCGCTCTTCCCGCTCTTCCTTGTCTGCGGTAGCGCCATTTTTCCTTACGTTTTTCCGATGAGGACAGCCCAGCCCCTCCGTTCTGCGTTTTCCTATCCTTTTCCTATACCTACCCAATGAGCCAAAGGGGCCCTAAAGGTCCTACTGTTGCATTATCACTTACAGAAAAATCTCATTTGTGCCTTTAATGAACTAAAATGACCCAACCAAACAAAACTTCCAGCTTCCTATCTAGCAATGAGATATGGGTGAGCCAAATCGCGTGTACCGGCTAGGCACAAGTTGTACACTGGAAGCAACACCATTGAAGATAACATCATTTCAATGCTTCCACAAGCAATCAAAGTGTCAATGAATTTAGGCCTCCCTTAATGTTGCCAGGGACAAATAAGATTTTTTTTTTCATCAGGGAATGGTGATAAATCAGATAGTCTATATTAACAGAAGAGGAGGAACCACACTTGTCTTGCAAATACACACACAAAGGATGGGTGTCTTGTTCTCCTGGCCACATAGGGGTAGTGAGCAGAGTGAGGTAAACCCCTACTGGCAAGTCCATCGGCCGCACAACATCTGTTGTGCATTGCAAGCTAATGTTATGGAGGGACACCGGGCGAATGCGAATGTTATGCGCGCCGACCGGCGCTAAGCGTGTGCCGACCACCCCTTGGTGGGCCGGCCCACGGCTGCCCTGAGCGGCGGCGACGGACGAGGCGGCGACGGACGCGGGCGGCGTCGTCTTCTTCCTCGCGCGCCGAGCTCGCCGGAACCCTAACCCGCGCGCCCCACCGCGACACCGCCTCCACCCGGCCTCCTCCCCGGGGTATAGAATGTCCGGCGGCCGGGGGGCCGGCGAGGGCCAGCGGTGGGGATGGTCGCCGGGCGGCCTTAGTGTGCGGTTGGCCGCGGTCGGGTGGTCGGGCCGGGTAGGGGCGGGGCGCCATGGCCGGAGATTGGAGCTCGGAGCTCGGGCTATGGTTAGGGTTCGCCGGAGGGGAGAAGAAGAGAGGGGAGGGGGAAAGGCGGCCACCGCTGGTGCCCTAGGGCTCACCGCGCCGCGGTGGGGGCGGAGGTAGGCGGCGGGGGGCGTCGCGGCGCGAGGAGGAAAGACGGGGCGAGGCTAGCCGGGCCGTTAGGTGGGCCGCCTGGTCGGCGCATAACATCCCCCCAATCGAAAGGGTATCGGTTGCTAAGGAACAAATACATGCCAAATGGGGCTCATTTTAGACACCGATCCTTATGGAGGGTTCATTTTTCGGCAGGGCCGTATCCCATGTGTTGTTTGAAAACGGTGTATCATATATTGTTCACAATAGCAGGTAGACAAGATCTTCGACTGATATTTGGACACATGATATCTCTCTTACAGCCTTACTCTCCTTTGTCTTCTCAACTTGCAGGGATCAATTCACAAACTTTTACCAGGAGGGATGAAAGCGTTGGTTCTGGAGATATGTTGTCCAAATTAAATCTTCAGATCAGGAACTACTTAATATGTTGAACTAAGCACCATATTCTTATCTGCAGATGAAAACAAGGGTTGAATGGGTTCAAGCAAAGTGCAGATAGTATACAAATAGGGGCCAATCTATGTATAGATACTTGATTGTGAGGACTACAGTACACAGAAAATTTGGAACTGCAAAATGCCCTTGGTCGTGAAGATTTTCCTATGGCAAGCATTGCATGATAAGATCCAATCGGCTGCAGAAGAGAAGGGGGGAAAAAACTGGTAGTGGGGTGAATTTTGTGCTCTATGTGGCAAGCTTGAAAGTGTAAATCACATATGTTTGATTGCTTCATGAAAACATTCCTGTAGTCTTTCATCAAAGAAGAGTGTAACTTGGATGCAAGCCCTAGGTACCAAGATGATATTATTCCTGGCTGGATTTTCCATAAATTGGAAATTACTTCTCTTTGGGGACAATTCAGTTTTGCAGAGGTTTTCTGGGCCTATTTAGCACATCAGAACTAAATTTGGGTTAACAAATTCCGTAACAAATCTATACATGCATTTTTACTCATGTGTGTAGCTAATTTGGAGCGGTGGAAACTGCTTCTAGCATGCCAAAAGAAATTTCCTAAATAACCTTATAGTACATACTGTGACAACTCCTCACCCAATGCTATAATTGTCACGACTGTAACTTGTATCATGAAGCAAAAGCAAAGAAAGCTGAAACATTCCCAGCGAAATGTGAGACTGGTCAACTTCCATCTCTCATCTCGTTGGCCCTATCCTATTACCATTCCATCTAACCTCATCCCGAAATGTGATTGCTAGCGACATTAAGAGAGGAAGATGGCCGCCTCTTGATACTCACCCGAACTCCTTGCGCTTGGGGGGGACCGTGAAGAGGATGTTAGCGGCGGTCTTCCAGTCGGCGCCACTGCTCCAATCGAAGTTTTGGACTTGCTTGTACGCGTCCGCGCGAGAGCTCTCGCGCTGCCGCCTCCGCCCGGGCCTTCGCTGCGGCAGCCGCCATCGCTGCTGCGTCGACGGGGAGATTGCTCTCGCCAGTGCCAGAGGAGGAGGGGGTGGCGAGGGAGGCGGCGCAGGGATACCACCGGGGAGCCGGCGGCGAGGCCGCAGCGCCGGAAGCATCGGGTCGAACCGTGTTGTGGGGTCTCCAGAAGGACAACCCCTAGGGACAGCGCCTGGACTCCCGAAGCAGCACCCTTCGATTTCGAGGGGTTTTTTCTTTTACAATAAACACGTTTTTTATCAGCAGCACATTGCTGCAATAAGGCTTACTCCCTCCATCTCAAAATAGATGTCACTATGGGATGCGTCTTTGGTCAAACTTTCTCAACTTTGACTAGGTTTGTAGAAAAAAATACGTGCAACATTTAAATCTTTAAATAAATTTGTTAAAAAACTAAACGTAAAGATCTTTCCGATGATACTAATTACTTAGCATAAATATTTATATATTTTAATATAAAATTGCCGGTATTTTGAAAATGTTGACTTCTCGGGAAGCAAGAATGACATCTATTTTGAGATGGAGGGAATACATCAGTCATGTTCGAGAGATTGCAAAGCAACCCCTAGAGCAAGTATAACAAGCTAGTCACCGGGCGAGTACAACCCACCACGTCGGCTTTCATCCGAGTTGGAGGAGCGAGAATGACACGACGGGCGGCTCGTGGTCGTAGAACCGGGGCGGAGTTGCTAGCTCCCACCTGTCCTCGGTGACTCAGTGGCGATTCGTTCCTCTCCTCGATCTCCTACTCTACCGGCCTCCTCACGCCAATCTCCCCGCTAAAACCACCTCGCGCGCGCCAAATCGATCTCCTTCGTGCCAAAAACGCTCTCTCGTGTGCACGAATGGATGCATAAATCCCCAATTTCGTCCAACTCATCCTATATCGCCATATCCAAACCCTAGATAGTCATTGCTCCTCTTCGCTGCAAGATGCCTCCATCCAAGAGGACCTTTGCACCTGCGCCAATGGAGATCCTGTCGGCGTCTAGGACTCAGTCTGTTCCTCCCCCAAACGGTGCTCAACTTGTTCCACTTGCCTTTGGTGCTTGGTGTCCTCCATATCCAATACATCGATGGCGCCCTCCTCCACTCCGTACTTGCTACTGGGCTGCTGATACAAGACAACTTGGCTGCTCCTTTCTATTGAAGATCCAAGCATGGTTGTGCCTTTATCGTTGTCGTTTAGATCAATAACTAGTGGCTTGTGTTTCCTAAGAACTTATTTAGTATCATAGTTGTTTAATTTTATTTCCCAAGACTTTTGTAATGCTTATTGTCCTTGTCATGGTGATACTTGTGTCATCATATTATCTACTAGTTAATATGAATATGTTTTTATTGATGTGTTTGGTCCCCTGGATGAGCATATGTGTGGTTTTTCAGATCTTGTGTTGATTCATACATGGTCATAGAGATCTTGATCACATCAAACTATATCTACATGTCTGCATTAAGTGCTTGCTATTAAATGTCGTGACTTTCTTAGCCAACCTATAACAACCAACTCTATTATACGGGCTGGCTATGTTGCTCGACTGAATGTGACGTGACTGTTGCATTCCGCCGGCCGCTGGCTAAACCATTAGTTATGTTATTAGGCCTCATTTGGTTGTCCGTGTAATTTATATTTGTGTGACTAGTCCCACCCATTTAAAGAGAAAATTGGGTGTAGAAGAGCTCGCCGGCCAGGGCATCCACGCCATCGATTTTTCCCCGCCGTCGATTCGTGATGAGCGGTTCGGGCGACATTGACTTTCGCGCGAACGTTCTTTGTGAGATGTCCCGGGGCGGGCCCCGTGCAGTGGGTGCCGTCGTCGCCCGATTGGCCGTGGCCAGCCGCTACTTATCGCTCGCCGACGGGCCGCCGCAGAACGCAGGGCCTTGCCATGGGGTCCGCGGCATGGTCTTTCTCTTTCTTACATTCTTGTTGTCGATCGCTCGTTCATTGTGGTTTGTTGTGTCCATTGGTCACCGCGGTGAGAAAGCCGCATTGAGCTGCTCCACCCTCTCTCTCTCTCTCTCTCCCCCCCCAATCCTCACCCTCCCTCCCGAAACTCTCTCCTATGTCCCTCTCGACGCTCTCTCTCTCCCTTCTCTCGCGCTCCCTCTCCCGGACGGGGAGCGGGGCGGGCGGCGGCCGGCGACTCTGGCGGATGTGCGCGCACTACCACGGCGCGCCCCCGGCGCACCCCCCGTGGAGGCGCCCGGCGGGCGGCGCGAGTCGGCGCGAGGCCCACCGGCGCCGCGCCGCGAGCATGCCCCGGTGCTCGGCGTGGAGGATGCCGGCGCGAGGCCAGCGGGGGGCGGCCGGCGTCATGCGCGAGCAAGCCCCCACGTGGCGGCGCCCGCGGCAGCGAGACACACCCGGCGGTAGCCGCAAACACCGGGTGAGCTCGCCCTCCCTCCTCCTTGGTGCTCGCGGATTTCTTCTTCCTCTCGGTGATTTTGGGTTGGATATTCATGGGCCCGGTGCTTTCGGGTTTCTTGATTTTGAATCGGTGTGTACAACAGGCTCCGTCGAGAGAGGCCCTCGTTGCGGCGGCCCCGGTGAGCTAGGCGGCGGCGGTGCGGGTGGGGCTGCGGCGCATACCTCCAGCCCATGGCTCCACGCCGTCCGCGGGCGAGCACCGGCAATGGGTGCGGCGCGGCCGGCCGGCGCTAAGCGGGCCCGGTGGTGGGCGCTGGTGCGGGGTCCGCGTGGCCCCAGTCCATCGGTCTTGGCGACATGGTCTCGGCGGTTGGCGCGGCAGGCTTGGGCTGGTATTGACGGTTTTGCACGGTCGTGGGGCGAGCGGCGGCGTACCTCGTCCTACCAAAAACCTCACCGGGTAGGCGGCCAGCCCCAACCTTTTCCTTCTCTCCGACTCCATGGCTAGATCCGGTGCTTCCATGAGTTTATGTTTCCTTGTCCCTTGTAGATTTTCCTCATTTTAATCTGAAGCTTTCTTACGGATCTCAGGACTCCAAAACCTATAGTGGTAAATGACTCCGTCAGTGCTCAGTGCTTTCTCAGGGATCTAATTTTTATCATTATTATCCAACTGCTAGATTAGCGGTCCATTTTTAGTTGCTATCTATAGATGCATTGTTGTGTCATGCACAAATGTTTATCAGCGGTTTAGCAGATATATATAATGCATGGGCTGACCTCTGTCCTATTTCGAGTATGAAATGAGATGGTTCAATCCAGTATATTTTTGCACACGTCATAGGATTTTGATGTGATACAACCCTTCAGTATTGCCATTTAATGTTTCAGGACATGTGAAAGTAGCTTCAGGGTTAGTTAACCTTATTCAGTTGAAAATTGTTAGTACTTCCCTATTTGAGACAGCTCAAATATTTATGCATATGATATTATTTTAAATCCAGCCAGCAATGGATTGTTTTACTACTCTTTGAGTATTTGTAATGGATCGTGTAACCATATATTTGGAGTTCTGTTCAAGGTTGGTCCTTCCTTTATAGTGCAAGGGCAATGCAG
Source organism: Hyparrhenia diplandra (assembly GCA_015847255.1). Classification (NCBI taxonomy): domain Eukaryota; kingdom Viridiplantae; phylum Streptophyta; class Magnoliopsida; order Poales; family Poaceae; genus Hyparrhenia; species Hyparrhenia diplandra. The sequence continues at coordinate 146,323 of JADLZK010010526.1, read as the reverse complement.
ATGAAGCCATTGGGATTTCTGAACAATCTGATCTGGATGGAGGATCAGGTAAACTCTGAGGCCATGGCTCACTTATTCATTATATCAAGACAAAAAGTGCCTTCTGGTTTTGTTTTTCTTCATGATATTTTTCATGTTATATAAACGTTCTTTTTCTAACATTTGAGATATTTTTCATGGAAAATCTCTGCTAATTTTCCAATGCAAAAGTGCGGTTAATCGACTTATTATGTGTTGGCATTCAATTAGAAGATCTTATGTTGATGGCCTCTCGAGGTCATGTATTGAACTTAGATAGCATTGTTTCTTATTCTGTGAGCTCACCCGTGTCTCTGAAGCCTGAACGGTTCATTTTATACAAGCTTCCTTGTCGTCCTTGCACCAGCCTTTGGTGATTCATGATTAGGTTATTTGGTGATGGCTGGGCTTGGAAGAGGAGATGGTTGTGGTAATTTTGATTTGGACATATGGATTTGGTGTGTGGAGTAGGAAGTGGTGATTTCTGATTTTTTTTACATTTGGATTTGGTGATGACAGGTTTTGTATAGGTTTATAGTGAGTCCCTTTGTTAAATCCCAAAGAATATATTTATATGATAATAAATCTGAGACTCATCCTTTGTTATATGTAACTGTTCGTGTCTAGAGTTCATAGATCCACACACTTGAGAATAAGATGGTTTGCGTCTCCAAAAAACAAGAAGCCTTGGTAAGTCTGCATAAAATGGAATGAGTGTTTTTCCAAGACTAAGAGGGGAAATTATGCTGCCTTCCTCTTCAATTAGCTCACCAGGTTGAGCGGTGTTCTTTCTCCCTCTATTCTTTGCTCTATATTTTCAATTATATTTCGCTCACTACAATGGAGATGCGTGTATTAGTTGTTCTTTGATAGTTCCCGGTAAGATATATGTGTCTCCTAATACTTACGGAAAAAAGTTTCATGTATCTATGCTTTTACGACAAAGAAACTAAAACAATGGTTCTCATTTGTATGTTGACTTGCTTTATTCTAGAGTTGACAATTAACTATGCACTTCTAGAGTTGGCTGCAAGAACTTTTTAGCTATTTTCTATTACGTAAAAAACATAAGCATAGTTACTAAACCTCATTATATATATATTTTTTTTTTTGTAGCCGATTAGCTAACTTGCAAATCAAAAGGATGGTACCCTTGAGTATAATTTCAGTTTGTGGCTTTCAAGATGCCAATCTTTGTATTATCAGAAGTCCGTGGCCACTACATGGATCAATAGAATAGTACTTTGCGCGGACATGTGTGTTTTAAAATACCGGTTAAATTGCAATCAATGTTGCCGATTTCTTTTGATAACATGTTTGTTAAGCAAGAGACTAAAAATGTTATGTCCTTATTTTTGTCTAAAAGTTACGGAATGGTTCTTAAAAGCTCATGATCATGTCTCGTAGGTCACAAATTAGTTGGGTTTATTAAAGATCAAGATATTGGATTGGGCTACTCATGGTTGATGTTGTTTGAAGACAAAGGAAATAAACTAAAAAATGATATCGATGCAAAAGATGCAACACTCTGTGAGTTCATGTCCTCTAACTGTCCGGATAGTTCAGCCATGCTTCCACAGCTTCCATCTGAACAGAAAGCATCACCAAAAAAAGAAAGCATGTCGAAGGTTGCTAATCCTACGTCGGTTCTCTATCAAAATCCTTGCTGAATTGTTGTCTTTTCTAGGAGCTTCAGTCTGGACTACACTATGTCTTTTTTTTTTTAACACATGCTCCCCGAGAGATCAATTGATGAGGACATGACTTCTAAAGATACAACTACAACAAAGCACCCAAACCTTCAATTGGCACTTAAACCAGCCAGTTCGAAAATATTACACAAGAAGACGCAATGTGGTTGTCATCGAAATGAAGGTGCTTTGCAGTTTAGGACTTGGTTGATGTCACCCCTTATGTTAGCTCCTAGGTCATCATATTTTGTAGTATGAAGTCAATTTGAATTTTTGCTCTCTTTTCTTGGTCATGAAGAAGAGAGTTGTCAAGTTCAATCTAGAACATATCTTGAGTTGTAAACAACTCATACTTGAGTTGTCATGACAACCTCAACTTGAGTTGTCATAGAGCTTGTATCCTATAAATAGGAGGGGTACCTCCATATGTAAGACTTGGGTTTTGTTTTTAGAACAGTTTAGTTTTCCCTTGTGAAACTACTTGCTTGTGTAGTCTCTTGTGTCGACTAGACCAACAGTTGACATCTATTCAAAGCCCCACCTTATTCCTTCACTACATACTTGCAATTTCAGTTGCTCGCACCTTGTTCTTGCTTGTTTTTTTCCATTTCATGCGAGAACAGGTCAGCTTTGGCTTTTGGCAAGGCCGATAACATCTAAGGGGTTGGTTCAAATGGTTGCTTGGCTATTGGGATCTCTTGGTCAAGTGCTTTGGATCGTGAGAGTCACCCCCCACAATTGGAAGGCATCTCATCTCACCGAAAGGTTGGGACACTAAGAAGCACACCATTTGGTATCGGAGCGAGGTTAATCGGTGAGATTGAGTTTTTAGTAGTTGTAGTGTTCTTTTTACCTACAATCCGAGAAAAGGTAAAAAAAAAAAAAACAGAGTTTTTGCCACACTATATCCAAACCACTTTGAGCCTAATTTGCAATCTCTTTTCGGTTTTTATGCTTTGTTGAATCTCTGGTTTGCATTGTCATGTTAAGTTGCTTTGGTCATAGCTCTTCCAAGTTTCTAGTTGAGAGCCATATTGAGAAACAAAAAGAGAGAAAAGTCGGGTCATAGTTCTTCAAGTTTCTAGTCGTGATCTATCTTGAGAAAGTAAATTTGTCTTTGGCAACCTCGGTGTGAAAGCTAAAAAGGAATAGCAAAAATGAGAGATAGCAAAGATGCATGTGCTAGGCTGCAAAAAATACAACACTAGAGTTTAAACAAAAAAAAAAAGAAAAGAAAAAAAAAGAAAAGAAGGAAACAGAGTCATATTACATGCGGTTTTGTTATAGTGCTAGACCATTTGAATAACGCAAGTGTGCACTTGATTTGGTGTCCTTGTTTTCCTTACCAAAACTAAGATAGTCATAGCCTTTGCACTTGAGTTGCACTTCTGAAAAAAAAAAAAAAAAAAAAAAAAAAAAAAAAAAGAGAAAGATTATATATCTATAAAAAAAAAAAAAGTAAGTGGTAGCCTTGTTGCGGGTTTGCGGCTCTTTTCTATCCCTTGTTTTTCTAAGCTTGTTATCCAGCTTTTAGTCTTCTATAGGGCCAGCAATTTTGACTAGGACTTTGAGCGATTTTCAATTCAAAGACTACTTGATTTGATTTTGTCTAATCCTTGCTACATAAATAAACCTGCCCTAGCTACACCCTCTACCGGCCATTCAGGTAACATAAGCTTGCATTGGCTGAACTCAACCCTAAAGATCGTTGGGGGCTGATCCAAACCCAATTGTACCACCTGCTGAATTTGGTAAGAACCTGTAAGTACTTGGTAAGAGTTTGAGTGTGAGTGCCTTGAGTTTCCACTTTCCACATCCTAGTAGTTGGTAGGCACTTATAATCTTGTTGTGTTGTTTGTTGTTTACTTGCTAACAATGGCGGCGGTGAACAAGGTGGGGAAGATGAACCCCTCACACCAAAGACACAAGCAACCGGGGATTACTTGGCACGCTTTTGAATGAACATACCGAAAAACATCACAAAAGCGGTCAACGAGACCGGGGAGGCTTTGAATGACACTAACACCATCATCACATCCCTTGACTCTCGCATAGTGCAACTTGAACAAGCACAATTATTTTTACGCTACAACATCTCGTGCTATTGTTGGTGCCGATGACTACGCCTGCAGATATCTTGAACTAGATGATGTGGTCCATACAAGTAGTGACCATGAACGGCGATGCCACCACCGACACCGACAAGGTATGAGACGACAACAACCACAACCCGTGAGGTACGAGACCGTGATGATCCTCTACTGAAAATAAAATTTTCAATACCTCCTTTTCTTTTGCCGGTAAATATGATCCCGATGCATATCTCACTTGGGAAATGGCCATAGAACGTAAATTTGAGTGTTATGATATCCCCGATACTAAAAAGAATTAGAGCTGCCACTAGTGAGTTTACTAATTTTGCATCTATTTGGTGGCAAGAATATTGCCGCACAAATAAGGATGTTCCTACTACTACCGAGGGTATGAAGAGAGTTATGAGAACTGTTTTGTACCTTCATATTATTCTCGTGATTTATTGAATAAATTGCAATGCTTGAAACAAGGTAAAAACAACGTAGAAGAATATTATCGAAATTACAAATTGGTATGCTACGTTGTGGGTTAGAAGAAACACCGGAGGCAAAGATGGCTAGATTTTTTTGGGGGCTTAACAGGGAAATTCAGACCATACCGGATTATAAAGAATATAATTCTATCACTCGTTTATTTCACCTTGCTTGTAAAGCTGAAAAGAGAAGTGCAGGGACCGCCAAAGGACAAGGGGCCCTTCTGGGGTTATTTCTACAAGTTGGCCAAATCAAAGGCAAGCAAAGACATCCGCGCAACTTCCTCCAAATACCGCACACCGCACCAAGCTTCTCTAACGGCCGTGTGCAATCTACTTCCTCTCCTACACCTACACGTGCACCTGAGGCAAGCAAGGGCTCATCCCCGCCCCGCTCCAAGCTCCTCGTCGCTTAATTCAACAGGGCGATCACGAGATACACAATGCCATCATTTGTAAGGGCTATGGACACATGATGCGGGGCCGCCCTAGCCGCGAACTCTTCTAATCAAAGACAATGGTGAGTACACGTTAGCTAGTGATATTGAAGAAGAATATACTATGCTTGCAACCGACCACATAGGTAATCATCATGATAATGAGGAAGAAGAAGAGGAAGAACAGTATGGTGCTGAATCAGCCAGATAAGTATTTGAGTCTCATTGTGCAGCGTGTGCTTAGCGTGCAAATGGCACAAAAGCTGAAACGAGCCAACGCCACAATCTGCTCCAAACTAAATTTGTCATCAACAACCGATCATGCCGGGTGATCATTGATGGCGGAAGTTGTAACAACTTGGCAAGCATGGACATGGTTGAGAAGCTTGGCTTAACCACAAAACAACATCCTAGGCCCTATTATATTCAATGGTTCAACATTCATGGTAAGTCAAGGTAACCCGCATTGTGAGGATACAATTTTCACTAGGTTCATATCATGATTATGCTGATTGTGATGTGGTTCCAATGCAAGCATGCTCTTTGTTATTAGGAAGACCATGGCAACATGATAGAGATACCTTGCATCATGGTAGAACCAATCAAGTACACACTCATGTTTAAAGGGAAGAAAATTACCTTGTTGCCTATGTCTCCTGAAGTCGTTCTAAAAGATGAAATAGAAAGAGCTAATAGAGAGAACAATGAAACTAGCACAAATGAAAATCAAGTTGTAGCTAAGGAACTTGTTTCAAATAAAAAGAAAAAGAACCTAATGCTAAGAAAGATGGAATTATGTTGAAAAGTCCTGTTTTACTAGCTACAAAATCTGAAATTATTGAGATGACAAAGAAGTAATTCTATTTGCTATGCTATAATTTTCAAACAAGCATTATTTTCATATGAGGACATGCCTCTTTCTATTCCTCCCTGCTGTTGTTAACCTTTTGCGGGAGTATGTAGATGTGTTTCCAAAGGAAATACCACCTGGCCGCCACCAATCCGGGGAATTGAACATCAAATTGATCTAATACCAGGTGCTTCCCTACCCAATCGTGCACCATATAGGACAAATCCTGAGGAGGCTAAGGAGATTGCACGTCAAGTGCGGGACTTGCTTGACAAAGGGTATATACGTGAAAGCCTTAGTCCTTGTCTTTGTTCCTGTTATTTTGGTTCCAAAAAAAGATGGATCATGGCGTATGTGTGTTGATTGTAGGGCTATTAATAATATCACCATTAGATATCATCACCCTATTCCTAGGTTAGATGATATGCTTGATGAATTAAGTGGTTCTAAAATGTTCTCCAAAGTTGACTTGCGTAGTGGTTATCACCAAATCGAATGAAAACTAGGAGATGAATGGAAAACAGCTTTTAAAACTAAATTTGGCTTATATGAGTGGTTAGTCATGCCTTTTGGTTTAACTAATGCACCTAGTACATTTATGAGATTGATGAACGAAGTTCTACGTGCTTTCATTAGAAAATTTGTGGTAGTATACTTTGATGATATCTTGATTTATAGCAAGTCACTAATCAACATCTTGAGCATTTACGTCTTTGTTTTTAATGCTTTAAGAGATGCACGCTTTGTTTGGTAACCTCAAAAAGTGTACATTTTGCACGGTCGAGTATCTTTTCTTGGCTATGTTGTGACCCCACGGGGAATTGAAGTTGATGCAGCCAAGATCGATGCCATCAAGAGTTGGCCGACTCAAAACACGATCACACAAGTACGGAGTTTTCTTGGACTTGCCGGATTTTATAGACGTTTTGTCAAAGAATTCAGTACCATCGCCGCACCATTGAATGAGTTGACAAAGAAAGGAGCTTCCTTCCATTGGGGGCCATCACAGAGAATGCTTTCAACCTCCTCAAAGAGAAACTCACCAATGCTCCACTACTCCAACTTCCCGATTTTGGTAAACCTTTTGAACTCGAATGTGATGCTAGTGGGGTAGGCATTGGAGGTGTATTAATTCAAAATGGTAAGCCTGTTGCCTATTTCGGTGAGAAATTAAGTGGACCTAGTTTGAATTATTCTACTTATGACAAAGAATTATATGCCTTAGTTCGCACCCTAGAGACCTGGCAACATTATTTGTGGCCCAAGGAATTTGTGATTCATTCCGATCATGAGTCTCTCAAGCTTATTAGAAGCCAAAGCAAACTAAATCGTAGACATGCAAAATGGGTGGAATTTATTGAATCTTTTCCTTATATCATTAAACACAAGAAAGGAAAGGAAAATATCATTGCTGATGCATTGTCTAGACGTTATACCATGTTATCTCAACTTGATTATAAAATATTTGGTTTGGAAACTATCAAAGAGCTATATGAGCATGATGCTGATTTTAAAGAAATAATGTTGCATTGCAAGGAAGGAAAGGGCTGGAATAAGTACATTGTGACTAATGGACTTCTATTTCGTGCTAACGAGCTATGCATTCCACCTAGCTCTATCCGTCTTTTGCTATTACAGGAGGCCCATGGAGGTGGGCTAATGGGACATTTTGGTGTGAAGAAGACAGAAGATGTGCTAAGCGATCATTTCTATTGGCCCAAGATGAGACGTGATGTCGAGCGCTATGTGGCACGCTGCACCACTTGTCAAAAAGCTAAGTCACATCTTAACCCACATGGTTTATACATGCCTCTACCTGTTCCTAGTGCTCCTTGGGAGGATATCTCGATGGATTTTGTTCTAGGACTGCCTAGGACAAAGAAGGGGAGGGATAGCATTTTTGTTGTCGTGGATAGGTTCTCTAAAATGGCACACTTCATACCTTGTCATAAAAGTGATGATGCTATACATATTGCTGATTTATTCTTAAGAGAAATAATTAAACTTACATGGAGTACCTAATACAATTGTCTCGGATCGAGATACAAAATTTTTAAGTCATTTACGGAGGACACTTTGGGCTAAATTGGGGACAAAGTTACTATTTTCTACTACATGTCATCCCCAAACAGATGGGCAAACTGAAGTTGTTAATCGTACACTTTCAACCATGCTTAGAGCTATTCTAAAGAAGAATTTGAAAATGTGGGAACAATGTTTGCCTCATGTAGAATTTGCTTATAATCGTTCAAGACATTCTACAACCAAGATGTGTCCTTTTCAAGTTGTTTATGGTTTTATTCCTCATGCACCAATTGATTTATTGCCTCTACCGTCTTGAGAGAAGGTAAACTTTGATGCTAAAGAACGTGCTGAGTTGATCTCAAAAATGCATGAAATTACTAAAGCAAACATAGAAAAGATGAATGAAAGGTATAAAATTAGAGGTAGTCAAGGTAGAAAGGAAATCACTTTTGAACCTGGAGACCTTGTTTGGCTACATTTGCGAAAGGATAGGTTCCCAAACTTAAGAAAATCAAAGTTAATGCCTAGAGCTGATGGTCCCTTTCGTATAATAGAAAAAATAAATGATAATGCCTATAAGCTGGATTTGCCTGCAGATTTTGGGACTAGTTCCGCCTTTAATGTTTCAGATTTGAAGCCTTACATGGGAAATGAAGATGAACTTGAGTCGAGGACGACTCTATTCAAAGAAGGGGAGGATGATGAGGACATGACTTCTAAAGATACAACTACAACAAACACCCAAACCTTCAGTGGCACTTAAACCAGCCAGTTCGAAATATTACACAAGAAGACGCAATGTGGTTGTCATCGAAAATGAAGGTGCTTGCAGTTTAGGACTTGGTTGATGTCACCCCTTATGTTAGCTCCTAGGTCATCATATTTTGTAGTATGAAGTCAATTTGAATTTTTGCTCTCTTTTCTTGGTCATGAAGAAGAGAGTTGTCAAGTTCAATCTAGAACATATATTGAGTTGTAAACAACTCAGACTTGAGTTGTCATGACAACCTCAACTTGAGTTGTCATAGAGCTTGTATCCTATAAATAGGAGGGGTACCTCCATATGTAAGACTTGGGTTTTGTTTTTAGAACAGTTTAGTTTTCCCTTGTGAAACTACTGCTTGTGTAGTCTCTTGTGTCGACTAGACCAACAGATTGACATCTATTCAAAGCCCCACCTTATTCCTTCACTACATACTTGCAATTTCAGTTGCTCGCACCTTGTTCTTGCTTGTTTTTCTTCCATTTCATGCAGGAACAGGTCAGCTTGGCTTTTGGCAAGGCTGATAACATCTAAGGGGTTGGTTCAGCGGTTGGGATCTTGGCTATTGGGATCTCTTGGTCAAGATTTGCTTGGCTTTGGATCGTGAGAGTCACCCCCCCCACACACACCCCCCCCCCAATTGGAATGCATCTCATCTCACCGAAAGGTTGGGACACTAAGAAGCACACCATCAATGCACATGGAGCTGCTGCCTTTCAGCAAGTAGATGATTCATAGCACGGTCTTATTCTGAACTATGCACTGGTGTTCTTATTTTCAGCTACCTTTTGTAGCCTGCAACTTGCTTGACATCTGTCTAGCTCTTTGCCACAATCCAGGTATTGATTTTGAGATGCTGAAATCAAGAGTTTAGGGTGCTGCTATGTGCTTCATGATAGATTCGCATGTATGTTGCTGTCAGATAGATTCGCATATACTCACTCTTGCCTGCCCTGTATGTTGGTGTTGGGTTGGAAAGGAGTAGCTGTAGCTACACAGGTGTCTAGAGCCTAGAGGAGCAGGTGTATGATATTCTGTTCTGTTTTAGTTTTTCTTACCATCAATCAGATGAGACCTCAGAACTTGGTGCTGCTTCCCTTCTGCGTTGTTGTGGTTTTTACCTGTGAAGTATGTTGTGTCCCAAGAAACCATGTTCTCTGGCCACTTAGCCCTAAACTCTGCTATGTATAATTAAGTGGAGCTTGAACCATCCAAATGTACGCCTACCTGATTCAAAAATATCGCACCATAGGATCATACTACTGTGATGTTCAGATCATGTCTACGAATTTATCGTGGCCTATTCTGCAATGTTTATCTTAGAATAACGACTTTGGTCAGCACTCGCGCGTATGGGCGCGCACAAATCACTAGTGTACTATATCGGATGAATCTACACCATCCACCCAATACACGTACGATTCAACAACCACGTGTGAACTCGCAGTGGGCCGGTGATCCTCGGCTGCTCGAGCAGCCAGTGGGCCAGTGGTTCTCGGCTTTCATGGATTGTCACGATATGCATGGTGGATTAGTGTAAGAGCTATAAATGTACGCATTTTTGTGTGGGAAATAAAAATAAAAATAAAAATTAAACTTACGCCTATAGTAGAGTTCAAAAAGTATTAGAAAAATAGAAATACTTAAAAAAAGGAGTAAGTAAAGAACAACAGAAAATGACCTAGAAAAAAAAAAAAGTAACCTAACGAAGAAAATATCAGAAAATAAAATCCAATATTTATGTCCATCTGTAAATCTAAAAAGATTCTGCTTTAAAATTACAAAAAAAAAGCTGAATTTCACATAGAAAATAGAGCAATTAACATGCATGTGCGTGGCTGAACATATTTTAGATTCATGACATTTGTTTTGAATTATCACCAGGGGGATTGCTCCCATCTGAATATATATATTCAAAAGGCCCAAAATGGTAGATTTACAAAGGTTTGAGAAGGAAATTAATATATGCCCACCATATGGGCGAAAAGAGAAGAAACAAAAATGCGGAGACTATCACACCAAAATACACGATCTCTTCAACAATACCTCCAAGGAAGTGAATGACGCCAAAATGTGACCATCATCAGCGAAGCAAGAGCTTGGCAAGGCTTTGGCCCGAGCCATGTACCGGGGGTAACTACATTGATCGGGAAGAGCAACATCAAACTCAGTGACGCCTTCAAGAAGGAAATCTTCGTCACTGGCTGAACTAAGCTGAGCTTGAGCTTTCGCCCAAAACCTTTGAAGATGCTCCTGTTGATCAACCTGCGAAGGAGGGAGGCATGCCTAGAGAGGGTTGCCGGTCGCCACCACACCGAGTGGAGCGACTCACCCACAACGGTGGGAGGCGCTCCGTTCATGACATTTTTAGTAAATCATTGATACAACACTAACCATCCAAATAAAAACAGCACACACCAGACATACACATCCAAATATTTGGCAGTAATAGATAACTTTAACAACTAAGTCTGCTATAGACCTATAATTTGAAGTCTACTTTTCATCTATGAATAATTTCTTTGACATGATACATACAAGTAAAAGAGAAGTATTTGACAGTGATAGAGACAAGTCCAACAAGAGCATATCTCTCTACTTCTATTGGAACTATTTTCCTACATCACCAGAAAGAAGTACAAGGAAAAATATTGATTCGCTCAATATCTGTTGTGGCAAACTGACTGCTAGCAACACAGAGAAACTAGAGAACAGAGCTAATAAGGAAGCTTGCAAATTCAAGGAATTTCAAACTTCTGCAATTGCACTTGTTCATACATAAAGATGCAAGGCTGTTGCTTTGGAATAACTGAACTGCACTGAAAAACTCTGAAATTTCTGAAGAAACAAAGACTGCATTTTCTACTTTTTTTTTTTAAAACTTGACTGCATTTTCTACTAATCTTCAGAACTACTGCTATCTATTTGATAAATGGTTGCAATAAGGGACTAATGCAAAACACCATACATGCTGATCCACAAATACATTGAACAGGACTAGCAAAAAATAGATGGCGACACAGTAAGACAAGAAAGGAGGGTTTAGAGAAGTGACACAAGGAAAAAGAATTCAGTTTTAACATATGCAATGTAGACAATTCCAATGAAGCGGCACATTCAATGCAGCAGCTTGTAAGATAGGAGACATCTCATCCTACAACACTTATATACAGTAGGAAAAAAGTAGCCCTTGAGTGAGGTTGGCTGTACTTCGGTGCAATGTGCTAATTGGGGCATTGAACACTGGATTATAACTTAAAACAGGAATAGATTTTGACTTGCCTTATGCTTTCTAACACTAGCATTCCATTGCCATGTTAACAAATGTCTAAAAAAATCAACCAAAACAGGAATAGATAACCTTCTCACTTTCTTAACTTCCTGAATGGAGAAACCAAGCAATAAGGTATCTCATGAAATGTTTTGCTTCTGTATTTTTTGTCTTTTGGTCCCTGTAAGAAATTATGTAGTTTTGCATAGTTGTTACCTGGTATCCTTATTGCTTTTCCTGGTTTTACATTTTATTAGTCAAGTTGCACCTGAGGTACTGCTCCACTTCGTTTGGTTAAGACTGACTAATCTAAATCTACATGGTAAGCAAAAGTTTTTGAATAGTAGTCTTGTTCTTAGGTTTGTAGTATTCCATGTATGACTTAGCGGTCCTTGACACACCATGTCGAAGAGACGAGTACCATGATGCCATGCCTTGCCTTACCTTGATATCTGACATCTATTTTGTCTTTTATTTATTCTACAAAAAGTCTACAGTTCATGATGCAACTCTTAGAGTGTGTATTCAAGCTAGGTGTTTCGTAGATGATGCCACATTCTACAAAGATCCTATAGTTCATGCTGCTTAAAGATGCTTGTAGAAGGAATGGAGGGAATACTTGTTTCAAGTGATACAGGGAAAAAAGTTCCAATAGGAGTAGGGAGATATGCTGGTGTTGGAGTTGCCTCCAAATTTATTTATTACTGTCAAATACTTAGTTGTTTTTTGCGTGGATGTTTCATGTCAAAGAAATCATTCATAGATAGAACACCTAGTAGACTTCAAATTACAGACCATCAATGTTATCTATCACTGTGAAATACTTGGACGACATGTATGTCTGGAGTGTGTGTGTGTGTGTTTTTTTTTAGATTTCTGGTGTGTTGTTTTTACTTCAATGGTCAGTGTTGAATCATTTCAATTATTCTAGTTCACCTGTAAATATTTTATTATTTTATGAATCTGTAATATGTTGAGTCATACGCATGCATGTTAATTTATCTAGTTTCTACGTGAAATTCTAATCTTGTTTTTTTTTTTGTAATTTTTAAAATAGATTTTTAGAATTACAGATGGACATACATGTTGAATTTTATTTTCTAATATTTTCTTTATAGGCTATTTTTATTTTATGGATCTTTTTTTATATTGATATTTACTTAGTATGTTAAGTAATTGATTTTTATAGTAGTTTATGAACTCTATCATACAAGCTTAAGTTCGAATTTTTTTTTTTTTTTATTTCTCACATACATACAGAATGCATTATGTAGACATTTGATAATCCACCACCGTGACAATCCGCCAAGGCTCTGGCCACTTGAACAGCTGGGAACCACCGGCAGACCGCGAGTTCACGCATGGTTGTTGAATGGTGCGTGTATTGGGTGGATGGCATGGATTCATCCAATCCACGGGTTGTAGCTAATGAAAGTGTCATTTGCCATGAGCACGAATGGCTTCCTGTCGTTAGCGCCTTGATGTAGATGGTCTGAGCCGGCTATACCTGCGGATTAACAAAAAAATACTCCAATGCCAGGCATTCTTGGTGGCAAAGATGGTCAAGAAGTGTGGATGCGTCAGTGTAACATGTCCGTCAGAACGGTGTTGCTTCCATGCATCCTGAGCTCAGTTGGATTCATCGCTGCATTGGAAAAGTGTATACCTGAATCTGGTTCGTCGTTGTGCAGTGGTCGTCTTGGAGAGGTATTTTCACAAAGCAGCGGTGTCCGGTTGTGTAAGAGCAACTCCAATGGAAGCTCCTATTTTGGGTATAAAATGTAACACTAGTAGGGTCCTAAATAATCTTTTATTTTTCATGCCCTCCTAAAATTTACTCCCAAGCCCCTAGCTATAGGAGCTTCCTATCCACTCTCTATATAAAAATGAGAGTCCATTTCATTCCACTAGAGTTAATTATAAATTTGGGCTCTCAAATTTTACAAGTTAGAAATCTATTTTTGTCTATTTTTAGGAGGGATGGTTGGAGTTGCTCTACGCGCATACCAATTGGAGCATGTTCATTTTCTGAGCTTGTGTTCCCCTGTAAATTGATACCTTTAACGTTGCTTGGATTATTGAGGCTGAGATTGTGGTGAGCATCTAGAGTATAAGTTGACAATGTAGCTTGTTGACGCGAATTAGGGTTCACCCCAACACACCAGTGGTGGGTCTTGGACGCCCCAAGCGTGACCAGCCAAAACGATCAGGAGATCAAGAGGGCTGATGTAGAACTTGGTTTTCGACTGGAACGACCTCAGAACGCCCTCCGGAAAGATCCGTCGGGAGGACACACATGAGGGATCTCCTAGGACCAGCAAGGCCGTCTAAGATGTCGACGAAATTCATGAAGAAGACCGCCGAATAGCAGGGTAGAGGGATTGAGAAGAGAAAATTAAGGTTTGAGGAGTTGTAGGTTGATCTTTGATCGATTGGATGTAGATGAGATCAAGTCGGCTATGAACCTCTCATTATATAGAGGAGGTTGGTCTCATCCCTTTAGGAAACCGTCAAGATACGTTACCAATCACAAAACCTTTCCAAAAACCGATCCAAACTCTAAACGGTTCGGACACGCACTCAGCACGAGTAGCGTCGGACGCGCCAGTTGGGCTGCCTCCGACGTGGCCACCTCCCTCGGACGCTGCCCAGAGAGGACCGCAGGCGCGAGGGGCCGCCGGACGCTGGAGTCCAGGGCGTCGGACACGTAGAGCCTGCATCTCAGGGACGCCCTCGGAGCGTCCAAGGTTCTTCCCTCGGGCGCGTCTTGCGCGGGGGTTGCTGTGACTTGCCTCCTTCTTTGTTCAGTTCTTTGATCTTTGGCCTTGCCGTTGCACTCCATACATGTTTAGGACCTCTTTGACACGTCCAAGTCACTAAAAGTTAAATTCGGACATTTTTAGGTGTCAACACAGCTCTTGCTAAATGGCTGCGACAGCATGATGCACCTGCCAGGGATTACATGCTTTCCTGTGAAATCTTTGGCAATGCTTTCCAGAAACGCTTCGGGTAACGCTAACATGTTGGACTGGCGTTATCGACCTTCTGGCGACGTGTTCAATACCAAACATTCCTACTTCCCTGATGTTTCCATTCGGTTTAAAATTTCCCCTTCGACTTGTTTGTTCGATCGGCTCAAATGTTTGTTCAGTTAAACAAGTTTTTCTCAACCACTTCAAGCCGCAAATAGAAACCGTCAATGGAGTACCACACAAGCATCCCATACGTACATGGTCTACTTCTACTGCATTGTGTTGTGTCAATGAATAATCCATCTCATTTCATTTGCTTTCCTCTACCAGTTGTGCGGGACACAAGTTTGGTGCGAGTTGACTTTCTTGTTAGCCTGTCTCCCTCTACGCTTTCTCCTTTTATCTCAGGAATCTCGTTCTCGATTAGTATCGATCGGCAGACGCCATTAGGCTCTTTATGGTTCAGCTCGTTCAGCTTCCGTCACCATCTCGCTGCAGGAACTTTCAATACAGGTAGAGGGTGAATGAAAACGACATTTGGCTTAGTAGTCACGTTCAAATATGTTATAGGAAAAGCTGGTTCAGCAACCACATGCATGCACGAAAAGTCACAAAGCCTAAAAACTTTAAAATTTAGGGGGCTTTTTCTCGCAGTTAAATGTTCTGTATGTTTTGAAGCATCTTCAAAAGTTTTTTTTTCTTAAGGGGACTCTTTAAATCATCATTTACAGAGTCATTTAAATAAAACTCTCTCTTTTAGGGCACGCCCAATCAGGGCAGCACCTGATGTTAGCGCTAGTCAAAAGTAATCTACACGTAGGTTAAAAAAATCAAAGCAGCTATGCAGGCTGCTAGCTCCCAACGCAAGCACATGGCCTAGCTTGTAATCATGGTCCCTACATAGTTCTTGTGCAGGCTGACACTATTTGGGGCTACTAGTTGCGATGATTTAGCAACCGATTGCATAGCTGGAAGTTGGAGCAGCACGCCAAGGTGGCGCGTTGGGCATGACCTTATATATCTTCCGACCGGTCTTTCTATGTCTATATGCACTCTAAATAGATAGTCTTGCTATATATATTTTTTTAGCTAGTGAGAAATCTAGAATAACTTATAGCAATATTTAAAGAAGTTTTGGAAGGTAATAATGTCATTAAAATATCTATTCCTATCAATTAGGAACTAAAGAATCTATCGGAGGATAATTGTTTTCACCAAACTTTGTAATCCTATCAACTACTCTCTCTCTCTCATTGAAAATGTCGCCCGAAAAGCGTGTCTACGAGGGGTATGTTTTTCAAAGGATTGGAGGTGCTCTTAGTGGCAGAAATTACGGTGCACTGCTATTCGTGTGGAGTTGGTGATCTAGTTATAGACTACGAACGAGCTGAGTAAGAGTGTCGGTATGTCAACTCAAACAATAATATTTTTTTTTTAGGCGAAAATAAACCCGTCTCTAATATCTTACTATTACTAATTGGAGGCTCCAACGAAGCCTCCACGTTAATTCTCATCGAGAGGTGCTAAGAAAAAAAATAAAATGCTACAAATTCTCACATTAATCGAAAAAAAATCTGGCCATTGAATCTAGACTCGGGTAGTTGGTAACCATTAGATCTATTTTATTCTTTGTTATAATTACCCACCTTTGCCATTATTATTATAGATAAAAAAAAAAGAGTTAAATGCATTGTAGGTCCACTGAACTTGCACATGCACGAATAGGTCCATGAATAAAACCGTCCATGAACTTGAAAACCCGGGTTTTCTAGGCCACGTGGCGCCCTACGGTAGGCCATGCATGCAATCTGTTTGTGGTCGGCCCCTCAAACTTACAAATCTTTTTTCAACCTCCAAATATAGCAAAAAAAATATATCAATTTTGATGGCCTCGCGTGGCAATAGTATACTCCGTTTTGTTATTCCATGCATTTCATGAAAAAATAAATATTTCTACAAAATAAGTGAGAATAACAAAACTTGGAGGTGATGACATAATTCTCATAAGGTGTGAGCAAAATTCTTTTTAATCGAGAATTTTGAATCTATTGATATAACCATTAGATCTTTTTATTCTTTGTTATAATTACCCACCTTTGCCAAATATAGCAAAAAAAATATCAATTTTGATGCGTCTCGACGAGGTCTTTTGCAATAGTGTACTCCGTTTTTTGTTATTTGAGATAGTTTTATTTCATAAAAAAAAAATATTTCTACAAAATAAGTGAGAATAACAAAAAACTTCGTGGAATGTATTTTCTCATCGCGAGTTTTGTTATTCTCACTTATTTTGTAGAAATATTTATTTTTTCATGAAATAAAACTATCTTGAATAACAATATAGAGTACACTATTGCAAAGAGCTCGTCGAGACTCAAAATTGATATATTTTTTTGCTATATTTGGAGGTTTTATTTCAAAAAAAATATCAATTTCTACAAAATAAAAAAAAAGTGCTCACATTATTTTCTCACGATGTTATTCTCACTTATTTTACACAAACAGTTGCATGCACGACTTACCGTTGCAGGCTGCCACGCGGCCTAGAAAACCCCTTTGACCCTGGAGTGAACGGGTTTGCAAGTTTGAAAGGCCGATGTCTAGTTTTCATGTTCATGGACCTATTTGACACAAATTCTGCGCAAGTTTGTGTTCATGGACAGGGTTTACAAATAAAGATTTAACTCATAAAAAAAAATAAGAATAAGAAATCCATTATTTTTATATCTACGTACATGCAGCCGGAAAAAAGAAATAGCTAGATAGCTAGGAAGGGATCGTCGATCGATATGTTCCAACGGAGTCAGTAGGATAGGGCGCCGCCTCGGCTCCATGCGCTATTAGCCGCCGGCGGGCACCTAACTTGTAGTCGCCGGGAGGAAGCAAGGTATAGAATCCAATACAGAGCAGACAACTACATCTACACCAGCGCCCTTGCTCGGAATGACTGTAATCTATCTCGGTTGCGTGCCATCTGCGGGAGATGTCCGGCCTCCAGCACTCATCCAAAGGTCCTCGGCGTCTGTCACGGATGCACCAGGAGCAGCAGGCGTGATCTACCACGTCAGAACGAAGTTGCAATTGGAGGGGACATCTACGAGGCAGCCACCAGGCACCATCTACTATGCACTTGACAGCTGAAAGAGCGAGTTGCATAGGCTGTTGGCTGCGTCATTCGTGTTGTGCCACGCCGCTATCATCGATCGAGATTCTGGAAGGACATGAACAACCATCTTGATACATGCAGCCACCATCGGTCCTGCCTAGAGTAGACGATGCCTTGGCATTGGCTTCAGGGCCGGCCTTCTACCATCAACGCATCGGCACGACGGCACCAATGGATCTCAACCCCAGGTACACGAGGAAACGGGCATCTCATCTGACGCTCAGGCACAAATGCTGACCACGTCTTTGAATACCATGGATGCACACAAGTTGTCCTGCACGAGGAATACCAGGCCTCGGCTCTCCATGGTATGTTGTGAAAGATTAGAGCGGACACATTTATCAGGAGCACCAATTGCAGCACGAGCAGATCATGTCTAAGCCGGATGGACATAAACGATGCATTCAACAGCTTCTTCAACAACAACAGTTCTTCATCTGTCAGCGTCCGAACCATCCATGGACCATCGATGCATGGTCTGCACCGTCTGATAGAGATTGAATACGATGCATTTTAGAAGCGAGGAGGGTGATGGCGTGTGTACATTGTCCTCCATGGGTGAGAAACTATTCTGATTGTTTTCCCTATTCTTGCATAGCTCCATGTATGCAGCCTGCAGGCTGGTATATATTGTGCCGCTCTGGCCATGAGATGGTGAGGATGGATGATGAAACATAGATATGCCCAGCTCTAGTACGTAGGATCCATGAGTGTGTGGATGCATCCAGTCTACAAGGACGACATCGAGAACGGCTCCACATCTATATAAACGGCACCACTATATTTGGCGACGTCGATACGAGTATGTACACCGTCTTCAATGGCTTCTAGCCCAATGATGCTACACCGAGAAGAGGACGGTACAATGAGTACCAACTATGCATGTGAGGCTACACCAACTATTTATCCGGGTACCCCGATGAGGGAGGCAGGCCAACACAGAGTACCAACCCATGATCAATATGATGAGGAAGGGAATGCCACACCGATGAGAAAGCCAACTTCACCTATACTTTGTCAAGCATGCAACACTAGATGACAAAGGTGCACGACATCTGCGGCCTTGGCCACTTACAAATCTATCCTGAAATCTATTAGAAAATTTATCAATTATGACCAAAGGAGGTGATAATTTCTGTCTAGCACTTGAGTGTACATACGGAGGATACGGAGGAAGTTGGCATCTCGCCATGTGCACCAAGCACTGACCAATGACGTTCGATCCAGCCACATCGAGGGGGCAAAAGAATCGATGTGTACCAGCAACATGAGGACAATGAGCAGATCTATGTCAAGAAAGGGAAGATAGGAACACACAGGCCACTGGTGCCTCAATGTCCAGCGTCCATGCCATCTACGTCAATGCTGGCATCGGCGGCCACTATAGATTAAGGTATGGCCACTTTTGCAAGATTCCACAATTACATTTTAATTTGTCTCCTGCAACGTACATGATACGAAGCTTTCGACCATTGGGTATAATATTCATTTTAATTTTATTGTCCTTGGATTACTTGACACAAATAAGTTTTGGTTTAATCTGTATTGAACATCAAGTATAATCTTTTTATTCACTTATTAATAGTGTCAATGAGTTGCTTGGAATTACATGCTAATAATGATGCCAAAAAATAGGTGACCATGATCCGTGGAGATATCAATAAATCCATGGAAAAACCAAACCTCCACAATTATAAAAGACAATTAAACTAATCCAATAATATTTTTATAAATTATTCTTCTCTATCATTATGAAAGATAAAGCTTTGAACCATAAATTTGCATTCAAATTACCCAAGCATTGCATTATGAAAACATAATCTAAAGTAATATATACCTATATAATTTGTACCTAAATTACCATATCAATCATAATAAAAAGTTAACAAAATACCCTCAATTTACATGTAAATACTAATATAAGCTATTACAAACAATAGTTCAACATCCAAAACTTAAAACATACATTAGTATAAATGTTTGTTTGCTTATCAAGCGTGAAATTATATCCTATAGCAAACCGCTTAGTAATGATAGCTACGTAGTTCACTTCAAGCCTACAACCTTGAATATTATTTTATTTTAGAAAATAAACATGAAAATTATGAATAAATGATACAATAAGCATTAGAAATTTCAATTTAATACATGTAAAAAATATTACAGCAACTAGATCAAAAGCTCAAGGTTAAAGTATAGATTTACATGATTTCAATAAAGGATGGAATAAGAGTTTATGTTATTTAAGGTTTTTATGTTTCAATGAAATACATAGGGTGCTAATAACATTAATAGTAGAAATTATTAATCATGAAACAAGTAGAAATAAAAAAATTGATCCTAATGTTCCCTCAAAAATCTAAAGCATTTTGCCATAAAATGAGTAGATTGTAATCACCATTATAAATCATAGCTATTGATATGAGGAATTAAATAGCTTAAAATTGGGGTGAAGGAATCAAAATATAGGTTTATGACGTCAAAATATAAACTGTAGCTAAAATTATCATAGCTTAAGCAAATATTTCAACTAAATATATATTTATAGAGGTGCAAAGCGAAATAACATATGGATATGGATAGAAAAATGTATGAATCAATATTTGATAAATTATCACAATTGAATCAATATGGACTATTATATTGATTATTTTAGAATTAGACATTAGTAGTAAAGAAAAAAGATAATCGATATAAAAAATTCTGATTAGTAGAGTCTCATAAGATTCTAACCCGTGCGAGAGCACGGGTTGGTGAACTAGTGATAATAATTTATTACTGTATACAATATTATATGAGCCTGACTATTTTGGTTGACCGAATCCAGGATGCATGTGTCGTGCGCGACATCCGTTGCGGCACATGTGCAAGATTTAGCCTTCTGTTCCTGCTCTTTGGATTCGGTCAGCGTTCAGCACCCAACAGCCACCGCCTTCCTCCCATGTTTCAGTGAAAACCGGAGAAAATGAGCCACGTCTTAACGGCTGATAGGACTGGAGGCACGTTCATCCTTACTAAAATTTCCTAAATACGGAAACGCTTCTACCACCTGATTTGCATACTACAAAGTGTAGTTCAAATTTACACCGCATATGGTTCCAAACAGGGGAAGCCTGGATTTAGACGAGTTTTTTTTTAGAAATTGCCATTAAGAGCAATTTTTTTAGAAACTGGATTTCAGTCAATTGCCATTACTTCTGGATGGGCATGGATGCCCATCCTATTGTGCCAACCTCAGTGGTCGTGTGGCACAGCAGGTGGCCGACGATGCCATGGAAGCCCTCGTCATGGAAGCCCTCTAGGCAGGAGTCCTCATTGCCTAGCGTTGCGCTGAGTCACTTATGGAGACGTCCAACTTTATGTTGGCACCATTGATGTTGGCCTTGGCGTCCATCTCCCACTCAAAGCTCGTCGAATGAGCACCTAGCAGCTCAATGTAGTTGTGAACTGCCATTTCCTCGTGCACATTATTTTGGCATGTCATGGGGGTGGCTTGAGTGGTTTAGGGGCTGATTGGTTGCCCACATGATGGTGCAAAGTGCCATTCGGGTCGGTTTGGTACCGGGACCTCGTGTTTGGTTGCTCGACTCGCACTATTTGCCTGCACGACACCATGCATTTGAGGCCGGCCTCATGCAGTTTTTTCATACGCCCAAATCGGGCTTCCCAAGTGAGCCGGGACGACACAGTACGGCGCGTGCGACTCGAGGCGTACAGCGCCATCGTCCCAGATGCGAGTGCGAGGATCAGGTTACCTCCAGCGGAGGAAGGAGCAACACCTTGCCGGGGGTCACGCCGCGGGAGGACCGCCCCCGGGGGTCTCGCCGGCCTGGGAGGGCCGGGAGGGGGCCGCCGGGGCTGAGGAGGGCCGCCCGCCCGGGAGGGGCCCGCCGAGCCGTGCCCGCGCCCGGGGAGGGCCGCCCACGCCGCGCCGGGCGAGCCACGATCGCCGGGGCGCGCCGCGCCGGGGAAGGGACGCCCGTCGGGGCTGCGCCCGCGCCAAGGAGGACCGCTCGCGAGGAGGAGACGGTCGGTGAGGAGGACCACCCACGAGGAGGACTGCCCGCGAGGAGGCCACTGCGACCTTCGTTCTCGCCTCTTCCGTCTTTGTTGTCTACTTTACGAGGTAAGCTCACCAATTCGTGCAAGAGGTATTTGCAACTCCACCGTACTAGGAAACCAAACACAAGATCATGTATAAGTTCATTCACCAAAACGATCCATGCGGGCAACCAAACAGACTGACTATCATCCTGTACTAAATGATTTTTGGCAACCAAACAAGTGAGGGTGCATGGTTTCATTCGGGATTCTATGAGCCTGGTTGGCCTCTTCATCCCGGCTGAGGGTGGTGCAGGCAACCAATCAGACCCTTAAGGGTGGACTCGGACTAGGGGTGTGGCTTTGGGCGGTAATGGATATGGGGCGACATCATGACAAGGAAAACGGTCGAATCGCCCCATGTCAAGAGGACAAGAACAAGAGGGGAAGATGCTTAGGGTGTGATTAGTTGCCCGATGGAACCGTTCAAAGGGCCATCTGGCACCATATCATGCACTGTCACTGTGATTGATTGCCTGTGGTGAACCGAAACGATGCACCAAACCACGCACAGGAGGCCGCCGCGATGCGAAATTTTGGTACGCAAAAATCGGGCTTCGCATGTGAACTGGGACGGCACGGTGCGTTGCGTGGCCCACACTTGAGACGACACGGGGAAATGTTACCACCCCAGCTGTATTCTCAAAGGCAAACCGCCGCCGTCAATGCCGATTTTCGCCAGTCTCGATCTCCGACGGACAGCCACCCCACCTCGATTCATGACACCAGAACCTCACCCACCACCACAGCTTCATCGTCGATATGCCCATTCCCTTTCCCATGGACTACAAAGTTGGCATCTGAGGACACGATCCGCCATGGCCGTTGCCCCCGCTTGCAAGGTCAATCTCTGTTGTCACGGCGGCCAGTGCCGGATTTCACCTGGCCACGACGTACCTCCACGACCTCATGGTCGACGTTGAAGAGCTCGGCGGCACGCCCTGTGCTGGCACCCACGCCAGCATCACCTCCTCCTCCCCAGCGATCTCGGTGAGGCGTGCCTTCTCCTTCACGTCCATCGAGGCCAGCATCGTCGTCACCGCCTCCACACCTCCTCAACGGTCGGGCATGGCGATAGCTCCCGGGAAAGTCGTGTGAGCTCCTCCGCAGCTTCCACCGTGGCCGGGGGATGACCCTGACCGCCACTGCCATCTCCCACTCACAAGGTAACCTCACCAATTCGTGCAGGAGGTAGTAGCAACTCCACCCACCACTAAACCAAACACAGGCAACCGTATAAGTTCATTCATCAAAATGGTACATGCGGGCAACCAAACAAACTCACTCACATCCTAGACCAAAATCTTTTTTGGCAACCAAAAAGACGTGAGTGAATGGTTTTGGCGTGCCTCAAACCAGCCTGCACTACCTCTCCATCCTGGCGCACCGAGGTTCGAGCAACCAATCACACCCTTAGGGGATAAGGCGACTTCAACCTAGGGGCAAAACAATCACTTTAGGTATAATATTAGGCAAAAAAAATGTTTGGTTGTGTAGGATCGCTGGACGCCTAGAGGGGGGGGTGAATAGGCCTGTTTCAAATTTCAACACAAAACTTGATCAAATAGACGAGCGGCACTGCCGCTCCAAGCGACACTGTTGGTCCAATGAGCGGCACTGCCGCACCTGTAGAAAAGGTTAGCCCACAGTTCAAAATCTACCCAAAGAAATTTAAATCAGTTAAATGCCTTAGCTTCCTGGAAGGGTAGAGATTGCAGATCGAGTGCTAGAATAAGCAGATCACAAGCCACGAAGTAGATCGACTTCAAACCCTAGAAACACCTCAACAACAACAATATATGTGCAATGACAAGTAAAACAAGCACAAGGTGACACGGTGATTTATCCCGTGGTTCAGCTCGCCACATAGGCTTGCCTAAGTCCACGTTGTTGAGGTTCCACAAAGGAATGAGCTCACCACAAAGGTTTGCCTCTTTGCCTCATTCATAAGTCTAGGGACCAAACCCTCGAGATGTGGGGTGATTGTATTAGTTCCAAGAGGGTTACAAACCTCCCTAGGCTGCCACACAAGTTGGCAAGCTCAAGGGCGACACCCTAGCCGGCTAGGAGCAAGCTCCAAGAGTAAAAGACCACAACCGCCGACCAAAGTGCGAACCAAGTGCTTCTAAGACGATGAAGATCAGTGGAACACCTCTCCAATCGAAGAATGTTGCCTTTCCTCTCAAGATTTGATGGTGGAATCAAAGGGTTTGCTTGAGGGGAGTTGGAGCACCAATGGAGGGAGAGAGAGCTAGCACTTGGGTGGTTTCTGTCGAAATAACAGAGGTAGGGGACGAGGTGACCGTTGGGGGTAGAAAGGAAAAGATATTTATACCTTCCCAATCACAACGACCAGATTATGAGCGGCAGTGCCGCGCATAATCGAGCAGCACTGCCACTCCCCTTGAGCGGCACAGGCTAAGTCAGCAAGGAATCAGAACAAGTTTGAACACTGACTTAGCCAGGAGCTGGAGGTTATGTGGTGAAGAATTGAGCACTTGGTTTCACGCTTTGACACAGTGGTTCTAATCCCTCTTAATAGTACGGCGTGTCCTATACTCAAATTCAAAATGTAAAAAGAATATAAACCTCCTTTCCTTGAAGTTCCATCTGCAAAACGAATTGGGGTACTCCTCCTTTAGGTTTGCAGTATCCTCCATGCTTATTACCTGCTTGTCATCTCGAGAAATCTCATTAGTCCTCTAGTTAGATTGTCATCAACGTCAAAACCCACAATAGAGGTTGATTGTACTTTCAGGTTGCATCTATGATCTTATATTAACTTGTCTAACTCTTCTAATATCTTAATCTATTTTAAAACACACCAATATCACTTAATACAAATAATCACAATGCTAATAGCATCATTAACAAATCCTGGTGTTGCACCATGCTAGATCGCTGGCCAGAAAACACAAAAAATTCTATACCAAGGGAATTAGGCTATGGGCTGCCTTTTGTGGCCGGGAGTCAGATGTAAATTCTAGTGCGGACAACCAAACACCTGAAAGTTGAAATTACATGAAACTATAGGTTGAAACTATACATTGAGGATGGACGTTCATCCATGTTTTATTTCACTTCACATGATGGTAGTGAGAGACAACATGAAATTCTTCAATAAAAATAGCCTTTAGTTTAGTGAGCCTAACAAGACACTTCAAATGATGAATGTGATTAAGTGTGAAATGATTTGGTATTACACCATCAAAATGAAGTACTATTTCTTTTTTTAAGGTCGTTTAGATATATAGAAAAAACAATATATATGGAAATGTCTTATTACTAGAATCTCATGTGTGGTTTAGACATATCGAAAAGAAACAATATATATAGAAAATGTCTTATTCGCTACTCTTGTCAGCCAGAGCCGTACTATCGCAAAACATTAAAAAAAACAGCAAAATTGGACGGTTGGGTATAAATGGAAAATCCTGAATCTCCGCCTCCGTACGGTGTGCTGGGCGGCAGCTGAATCCGACTCCCCACAATTTACTCCCCCAATTACTCCTTCCACCTCCCCCAAATTTATGGCCTCCTTCCTTCCTTCCTCCCTCCCTCAGCTCACCTCCCTCTCCTCTCCTCCCTCCCTCCGGCCTCCCCGCCTTCGTCACTCTCCACTACCCAAAGCTTCTCCCCTCCTGCTTCCCTTTTCACACCAGGCAGGACCTGCCAGTGCCAAACGCCTGCCGCATCACACAGAAGCCAACAAGAATGGGAAGAGGGCGGGAAGGAGGTCAGCCAGCCACTTGCTCACCTCCGAGCTGTCCCCCATGACACCACCGCCACCAACGTCACCCCCAAGTCCCAAACGACGCGGCTCAAGTCTCGCAACAGCGCCAAGATCTCTCCTTTGACCTCCCCCTTCGCCCTCCTGCCACTGCCATGGTCTGCTGCCATGGCGGCCGCCGCCGCAGCGCCGCACTTCTCCTATTCTTGGCCGTGGCCGCCTGCGCTGCGGCGGCGGCGGCGCAGGAGCCCAACACCGACGCCTACTTCGTCTCCGGGTTCTTCTCCAAGCTGGGCCGCGCCGCGCCGTCCTCGTCCGGCGCCAACGCGGTGTGCTCCTGGCCCGGCGTGTCCTGCGACGGCGAGGGCCGGGTCGTGGCGTTCGTGGCCGCCGGGATGGACCTGGCGGGCGACATCCCGGAGGACACTGTCGGCAAGCTCGCGCGTCTGCGGGTCCTCGACCTCAGCGGCAACCGCCTCACCGCGCTGCCCAACGACCTGTGGGAGCTCGGCGCGTCGCTGACCACGCTCAACCTCTCCGGCAACGCCATCCGCGGCGCGCTCCCCAACAACGTCGGCAACTTCGCGCGCCTCAAGGTGCTCGACGTCTCCCCACAACGCCTTCACCGGCTTGCTGCCGCAGGCGCTCGCCTCCATCGCCGGCCTGCAGGTGCTCAACGCCAGCCACAACCAGTTCCACGGTCAGGTCCCCAACGCCATCGTCTTCGGCTGTGTGAGCGTCGTGGCTATGGATCTCTCTAGCAATGCACTCGACGGGGCCTTGCCGGACCTGTCGCCACTCCGCTCGCTAGCCCATCTCAACCTGTCAGGCAACAGGCTCGTCGGCTCCATCATCGGGGCGTTCCAGGAGCAGTTGAGGGTGATAGACCTCAGCAACAACGGCTTATCCGGGTTGAATTTCAGCAGTGGGTATGCCGGCTCAGCGTTGGTGTACCTTGACTTGTCAGGAAATGACCTTACAGGAGAGTTCACCATTGCCGGCCGGTTCCAGAACCTGAGGCATGTGAATCTTGCACACAACCAGTTGTCCAGTGCTAATTTGCTGGTGTCCATGGGTGAGATGTCTGGGCTAGAGTATGTTAATCTATCAAGCACTGGGCTGCATGGGCAAATTCCTGCTGATTTTTCATCCCGATTGGTTGGATTGAAGGTGCTAGATTTGTCACGGAACAATATCAGTGGGGTAGTCCCAGACATGAGTTCTCTTCGTCTACACGTGCTGGACTTGTCGGTGAACAATCTCACCGGTGAGATACCTGTGGCATTGGTGAAGAAGTTTGCAGCGATGGATCGCTTCAACTTCTCATACAACAATCTCACTGTTTGCGCCTCTGAGCTCTCCCCTGAGGCGTTTGCTGCTGCATTTGCTCGGTCCAGGAATGACTGCCCGATTGCTGTGAATCCAGATAGTATCAACAGAAGTAGAGGCAAGCGAAAGGGGATAAAGTTGGTGCTGGCCGTTGTACTCTCCTTGTTCTTCTCTGTTCTTGGGTTGCTTTGCTTGGCAGTGGCATGTCGGAGGCGGAGGAAGAGGTGTGATGCGCTGCCTGTGGTTAAGCAGGTGCCGTTCAAGGACGAGCCTGTTGTATCAGGGCCATTTTCTTTCCAGACAGATTCAACAACGTGGGTTGCTGATGTGAAGGTTGCAACTTCAGTGCCAGTTGTCATATTTGAGAAGCCCTTGCTAAGCTTCACATTTGCTGACCTCTTGGCAGCGACATCAAACTTTGACAGGGGTACCTTGCTGGCAGAAGGGAGGTTTGGGCCAGTGTATAGGGGATTCCTTCCTGGAGGAATTCAAGTTGCGGTGAAGGTGTTGGTCCATGGATCAGTAATGGAAGACCAAGATGCAGCAAGAGAGCTCGAGCGGCTGGGACGGATCAAACATCCTAACTTGGTTCCTTTGACTGGTTACTGTCTGGCAGGGGACCAGAGGATTGCCATCTACGAGTACATGGAAAACGGTAATTTGCACAACTTACTGCACGACTTGCCGCTAGGAGTTCAGGCAACTGAAGATTGGAGTGGCGACACATGGGAGGACAACATTGGTGGTGTCGCAACTGAAATCATCACACCGAAGGTACCGCGACATGGATGTTTCGACACAAAATTGCATTAGGTGCCGCAAAAGGCACTGGCATTCCTCCATCATGGCTGTATCCCGCAGATTGTCCACCGGGATGTGAAGGCAAGCAGCATCTACTTTGACTGCACAATGGAGCCTAGGCTGTCTGATTTTGGATTGTCAATGGTCGCTGGAACCAGCCCCGGCAATGATCTATTACACCATTCCCCAGGCTATGCTCCGCCGGAGTTCTCCAACTCAGAGAACGCCATGGCGACTGCAAAGTCCGACGTTTACAGCTTTGGTGTCGTGTTGTTCGAACTGGTAACTGGCAAGAAACCATTGGATGATGAGTACCCTGACCAGAAGGAGGCTAACCTGGTGAGCTGGGCCAGGGCGATGGTGAAGGGGAACCAAGGGCAAAGCATCATCGACCCCAAGATCCGCGACACAGGGCTGGAGCGGCAGATGGAGGAGGCGCTGAGGATCGCCTACCTGTGCACCGCGGAGCTGCCGTCTAAGAGGCCAGCCATGCAGCAGATTGTCGGTCTCCTCAAGGACATCGAGCCGAAGGTAGAAGAGCGGGATTGATGTTCTGAGGAACAGAAGAAGTGATTACTTGCAGTGTTTTGGATGAATGTTGAAATATGTGTAGTGCAGCGTAGGCAGGCTGTGAGTGAGCTCTTGGTTGTTTTACCTTAGTAGAGCTCACTATGCCATGCCTTGCTCTGCTGAGCTTGATAATATCATTTTTCATCTCTCTTTTTTCCCCTCTAGCTAATTCTTCCAGTTACTGAAGATTGTTGCAATACAGCTCTGTCATATACCTGCCCCTTACTACTAAACATGTTACTGCTCAAGAGATACTGAAAGCTCCCATCACTGTGCTTGTGTTTTGCACTGTTTTGCACGGGGGAGAGCTGATGGCTGCACCATGTTATCTAAGGTCATGCCAAGCCCTCACCATTCTTTTTTTTTTTTTTTTGGACCTAAGCCCTCTCCATTTCAATACTCCTACGTGTCTTGCAATTGCAATCTGAACAAAGCGTCAAGGAAACCGTTCATCCACTCCACCCATTGATGGATATTGCATGGTAGTATGATAGCAGCTGCACTGTCCTGGAAGTGTCCTCGCACACTATTTGGAAGATTAAAGCGTGTTCCAACCCATCATTATGCCTGCAACCGCTTTCCTCTCGGCTAAAGCACAGGAGGACGTGGGTGCAGGTGGCTCTGCTTTACTCGAGTTCAGGGGCTCCTTTCCTGCTTTGCAAACTAGTCTGCTCTCTTCTGGATTTTTACGCCATCTAAGTGCGTTGCTAATAATGCTTTCTTGCCATGCGCAGATGCTGGTGCTGGGCGTGGTGACTGCTGATGGATGGCTGCCCTTTTGGGGAGCCACCACTGCAAGTCTGCAAGTGCACACCATTCCATTACCCTCTCCACCGTGCATGGAAAAGCTCCCATCATGGATGCCCGCAACTCTTTATGA
Source organism: Hyparrhenia diplandra (assembly GCA_015847255.1). Taxonomy (NCBI): domain Eukaryota; kingdom Viridiplantae; phylum Streptophyta; class Magnoliopsida; order Poales; family Poaceae; genus Hyparrhenia; species Hyparrhenia diplandra. Next base: position 117,153 of record JADLZK010010526.1, on the reverse strand, counting down.
TTGTGCTTTCTGGCCTTGTGCAAACACTTGTTTCGTGAGTCGGAAAATGTTTCAGCAATAAATTTAGTTTGTCCAGGAGTACCAATCCCCCCCCCCCCCCACCCCCAGAACCATTAAGTTTTCCAGGTGGCTAAAAAGTATTGGGAGCACTAAAGAAAGGTTTCTCCAACTGTTTCAAAAACATCACTCATAATTCTAGATAAGGATCCTGAATTATTCATCATCGCAACCACTTTTATACTCTCTTGCACATTTGTATCAATAATCATATTCTACTTTTATTCTTTTTCACATTCTTGCGTATTTATCAACGCGACGAGGCCGATTTTTCCAAGTGCCAAAAGATCAGGAGGTGGCATTGAGAGTTGTTGGAGATTTTTGTTTCGATCTTGACAAAAAATCATGGATTGAGAGATTGTTTAGAAAACTCTTCGAGGTGCCCTTATTGAATACAAGAACAAATAAAAAAAAGATAACTTCATCTAAAACATAAGTAGATTATATTTTCTTGGATTTATTACATGATTTAATGGTGCTATTCTTTTAGTGGTAGGTGACATCCCGTCAACAACGAGCTGCCTATGGTGACTTCGTCAATCTTGATTTGCTAGTCTAGCTCGGTTCTTCGGAGGTGCTTATAGGGGTAGAAGGTGCGGTTCATTGGAGGTGCTGAGGTAGGACGTGCGTTCATAGGAGTGCTTGGATGGAAAAAAAGAGAACATATTTTACAGCTAGACTCATCTTGAAAATATTATCATGATAACATATTTTTTCTACTTATAGATATTATTGATTGTCAAAAATCTTGGACTAACGTTCTAATTAATGGATTTATATTTCAATCAGAGGTGGTCGCTGCTGCGGGACCCGTGTTTTCAAACTTGGGCATTCTCAATTCATAAAAAGAAAACCATAAGCGCGTGTCTCGTGTCAACATCGGAAATTTGGGCGTTTCTCCCTGATTAGCGTCGTGATTTAGGGGAAGACGGACTGACTGTCCATGCCAACGCACTGTCATGCATATAACGGCATGCCAAGAAAAGCAGAGGTCAGAAAAACAACATAGCCAAATTGCAATTAGTTAGGCCATCGGGATCAGATCACGGTGTGCAGTTTCAATTGATTAAAGTGGCTTGCTTTTGTGGGGAGTCTTAGGAGGCCAACTACCCACTACATGCATATTCCCTGTACATGTCTGCTCACTGCTAGTATCTATCTCATTGCTCCAAGCACAAGCTAGATGCAACTGCATTTTGCTTATTCAGAAATGTGCTTGCGTGAGCCCCAGCTGTTCTAACCTTGCCCATTGTGCTCGGTATTAGGATTATGTGCTAATTTTTTAGTTGTGCTTTCCTTAGGCACTTGTCACTAGAAGAAATGGCAGTGAGTATGAAGCCTCATCATATACTTCCTTATACATTCACAGCCATACCTTATTATCTGTACAATTGTTATCCTATTGTTTAGAGCATTAAGAGGTGAACACTTATCTTAACCAAGCCAAGTATTATATTTTAAAATGCTTGGCAACTTAAAATGACTTCACGCACACCTTTTCAAGGTACTTTGAATATTTATTTTTGGAATTAATTTAGTATGATTTCAGAAGATATTAACTTTGGTTTACTTTAGCATCCTTTTTCTCGTGTTGTCATTGTCACTAGCCAAATGTCCTTGCACTCCCTAACGTATACTTGGTCCACTTCATGGAATCTGCCTCTGAATTCCAACATCCCAAATCATGGTCCTGTGCTAAACACCAAACATGTGAAGACAAAGCTTGGCCAAAGGCACAATCGAACAAAATTTATGGCATGCAGGCATGCAGCGAGCAGGTAGTATGCGCGATAATATCCCCCAGCAACATTGATTGCAATTGCAAATAATGTTCAGCACAAAAGAACATTCAGCAAAGACGGTGCCTATAATTCATAAGTTTAAATGTTAAGATAAGAAGTTTGTTTTACTCGACAAAAAAGTTTTCTCTGTTTAGCTTTTTACAAATTGGATCAAGAAAAACATATTTTAATATTTTCAAACAAATCTCGAGCATTTATCGAATACATTTGTCATGACCCAGACCGGGCCACCAGAAAAGGGCTAAAAAGGGCCCCTCGCGCGGCCGCCGCCCACCCCGAGAGGGTGAAAGGTCCCTTGTGGTTTTGGTAATTGAGTGTCAACATTAGGTGAACTAATAATGTGTGATTGAGATATCTACACGGGGAGATTAGTTCACATGTGATGATGCAATGGAGGAGCTTTATTGCATATGAGACATGACATGGAGTTATGTGACCAAGGTGGTGAAGATCAAGACAAGGCTTGGCTTGATGGACCGGTTGCAAGTGTGAAGGGCAAGTCGAGGCGCGGTGAAGCGATGGACCGCGAGGCGGTGAAGCTTAGGCAAGACTTGGCGCCGACGGACCGACGCAACCGTGAAGAGCAAGTGAGGTCAAGATCGATGGACCAATAGTGTCACGTGATGATATGAAGTGGATCATATCATTTGGTGATCGTGTTGGTGCATGTGTTGCATCGGCACTTGGAGATGGAGCGGAATGGAAATGCGCAAGGCAAAGGTATAACCTATAGGGCATTTCATTTCACCGGTCATTGGTGCTTAGAGAAGTTTATGACCGGATTTAGGATAGATGGCCGTACTATCAAGAGGGACAAACTTGTTTGCATATCGGTCATCTAGTGCCACTTGAGCGATCTAACTTTGTGATGTGTTAGGATCGAGTGGCGTGGTAAGAGCAAGAGAAAATCCTTTGAAAATGATTGTGAAAATGCTAACACACATGCACATGGTGTTGTACACTTGGTGGTATTGGCACATTTGCAAAGGAGAAGTTGTTTCGGTGTTTCTCGGACACTTGGACTGCTCTTAGAGTGAAATACTGCTTTGATCCATTGTGAGTTGGATCAAGTAACCATGTGGGTTGTGTAGCCCTCTGAGTAAGCTTTTCATAGAGTCCAAGATCTTCGAAAACGGAGTTCGGTTGAAGGAGATATCGCCGTTTTACCGAGCAGTGGTCTGACCGGACGCGGTGACCGGACGCACGATGGCGCGACCGGACGCACCGACCGGAGGCTCCGGCAGTGCGTCCGGCAGAGGGCTCTGCAGCCTGAATTTTGCCGGACGCGTCTACTGGACGCTATGACCGGACTCGCGGCGCGTCCGGTCAGCGCGCAGAAGCTGTGGTTTGGACCCCAACGACTCTATTTGGCTTGGGGGCTATAAATAGAGGATGTGGTCGGCCATGGCAGGTGCTTAGCACCTTGGGGACTTTGTGTCCATGCTTGAGAGTGCTTGAGAGCCCTCCCACTCACTTGTGATTGATAGAGTTCATCCAAATCAAAGTGAGGAGTGATTCTAGTGCATTCGCATTGAGAGATCGCATTCGTGGCACTAGGTGATCGTGTTGCAAGCCGGTGTGCTTGTTGCTCTTGGAGGTTGCCACCTCCTAGATGGCTTGGTGGCAAGAGACTTCGTAAAGCACGCAAGGAAGCTTGTGCGGTGCTTCGAAGGAGGATTTGTGAGAGGTTCGTGCTCACCTCGCGGGGATTGCGAAGAGCTACACTACTAGAGCGTGTCGGTGAGTACCTCCCTTGTGCGTGTGGTGTCTTGCGGTGTCTTGAGAGGCTCACTTGAGAGTGGTGTCTTGCGGTGCCTTGCGGGGCGTGCCTTGAGGGGCAAGTGATCGGAGAATCACACCGAAGAACCATCTAGGTGAAACACCAAAGGAACCACCCAAGGTGTTGGTCGACACAACGAGGAGTAGGGGGAAGTTGGCAAGCTTCCCGATACCTCGGTAAAAAAAAATCACCGGTGTCAACTTGTCTACTCTTCTCGATGGTTTGCGTTCTCCAAATCACAAGCTTTGTATTTACATTCATATATACCTTATGCTTGTGCTTGTGGAGTAGCTCTTGCAATTACTAGCTTGTGTAGCTTGTTAGTTGCTTTGCTTAGTTTGTGTAGCTAAGTAATTTGAGCCTTTGGGTTAGGCGTGTGTCGCCTTGTCCATTGTGCATCTAGTGAGCTTAGGTTGGCTTTGTGCTTTTGCTCATTAGAATTGTGTAGGAGCTCACCATTGTTTGAAGTACTAGTGCATAGGTTTGTGTGACCTTGCAATAGAAACGGTTAGGAGCTCAAGCTAGGCTTATCACCTCATTTGCTTTGTGTAGGATCTTTTATGAGGTGATTTAGAGTCATAGCTAGAGGGGTGAAGTCTTGGCTAAACGAATAGTTTCAATTCCGCATCATATTTGTTTAGCCAAAAGCAATTAGTTTTAGAAAGGACTATTCACCCCCTCTAGTCCCCATCTCGATCCTACAAGTGGTATCGAGCTAGGTATCTCATTTAGTGGTCTTAACCGACCCGAGAGGATGGTGACTAGTGGGCTAGATGTTGAGTGTCCACACATTTTTGATGGCACACACTTTGCACGTTGGAAAGATTGGCATGCATGCAATTTCAAGTATATTTCTCCTAACATGTGGTGGATCGTAGATGTGGGCTTTTCTTGTGCTATTGACCGCAAGGATGCAGCTCAAGCACAATCAAATTGCCTACATCTAGATTGCCAAGCTACTAACATTTTCTATCAATCTTTGGATAGTAGCATTCTTAGTGAGATCATGGACTTTGAAAGCTCTCATGAGATATGGGTTTATCTCAATTAGAAATATGGGATGATCTCCAATGACAATCTTGATGAGCACAAGATGGAGGCACATGAGGTTGTTGAGCATGACCACACCTCGGTGGTTGTGAAGGATTGCTCCACCTCATGGTCAAGTGGAGATGATGATGATGATCAATCCACTCCAAGTCCACTTGACAAGGTTGATAAGGACGCCACAAGTGATGCAATCGATGGTGCTATTCCATGCACACTTAATGGTGAGGATGATGGCTATGAGAGTGATGATTCTACATGTTCATCTACATCACCGGTGTCGTGGTCTAATACCACCGTCACAGTAATGTCTGGCTAATGCATGCTCCGATGGCCTAGCTCTAGAGACAATGACACAAGATTTATACTGGTTCGGGGCAATTCGCGCTCCCTAGTCCAGTGTGATCACTATCCGAGCTCAAACGCTCATACCGGGGCTAGTACAAGCGAGTCGAGAGAGGGAGGGGGCTCTCAAGTCTCTGTGATTGAGGCTAGTGCCAATATCGAGTGGGTGCGTGTGTGTGTGTGTGTGTGCCGTGAAGCTGGGTGTTGAACCCGCTCAACCCTGGGCGGCCTCCCCCTTTTATAGTCGCAAGGGGGCGTGGCTCACGAGCTCCCCTCGGGTTGAGGACTCAAGAAACGAAAAACACATGTACGGCGGTAGATCGAGAAAAAGAGCTCTCGATGAGCTCATGGCGTGGGCAAGAGCTTCCTTCGAGCTCCGGAGCGTTCCGGGTGTTGAAATTGGTCGTCGCCGTACGCGGAAATCGGGGTTTGGGCGGTGGTCAGGTGTCGCCCCGTCCCTAATCGTAGTTGGAAGACGTCTTCTCGGCATGGGGACGCCCATACCGAGGATGGGGAGGGTGTACCCCGTATGTACCCGCACGGCACTGTGGCGGAGTTGTTGGAGTCGACGGGGCATGGTGAGACGGTCGTGTGACATCTCTTTACTTACTGTAGCCCAGCGTGGCTACAGTGGTCGTCAGAGAGTTGTTGAGTCTGTCAGAGAGTTGTTGACCAACTCCTGTACCCGCAGGCTTCTCCGGGAAGGCAGGCGGATGAGGTCTCTTTGGTCGTCGTCGTAAGGCTTGTCGCGGGGGAGCTCGAGCGAGGCGGAAAGAGGTCCCCGGGCGAGATCGAGCGCGATGAAGGCTGGACAGCTCGTTGGGAGAGCTCGGTCGAGGCGGAAAGACGGGTCTTGTCTGGAGAGCTCGTGTGCGGGAGCTCGAGCGCAGTGGGGCCTTGTCCCCACGTGGAGAGCTCGTGTGTGGCGAAGACCTCGCGTGCCGTGATAGGTCGTCTCGTCTTGCCACGTCTCCCGCGCGGTCGAGGTCCGGAGTCATTTTGGTTTGTTGATGGCGGGTTGGGTGCTCTTGTATGAGTATCCCAAATATCAATCCCCCACAGTAGCCCCCGAGCATTTGGGGGAGAAGAGGTCTCTCCCAGATGCTGTTTGCTCGTCGGCTCCTCTCGCAGAGGGGGTCCTTGCTTTTTGTGGGTTGTTTGGCCGTGGGTGCGCGCGAGCGCACCCGCGGGTGTAGCCCCCGAGGCTCCGTGGGAACTGTAGGTTCTCGCGGAGGCTTTTTAGAATTTTCGTGGGCTCGTCGACCCGCTCCTCTGGCGACTGCCGGAAGAGGTGGTGAGCTCGAGCTCGATCTTGCCTCGTTAGCCGAGACCGAGTGCTCGGTGAGCTGCCGTCGGATGGTCCAGGTGAGGCCCGAGCTCGTGCCCGTTCGTATGATCTGCTAGCGGATCGACCTCAAGTTCTAAGAGCTCAACTTCCGTGGTTCTCGAGCCCCCGGGTGACGCCCAGGGGGCGAGGCGCTTCCTCATCGGGGAGGTCAGCTCGGAGTTGATCGTGGCCCTCAGCGACCCGGACGCGCGCGAGCAAAAGCCCCCGAGCCCTTTCGAGAGCTCAAGGCGTGGGCCGTCGATGCCGCTTTCGCAAGGCGCTCCTCGCTCGTGGTGTCTCTGGGCGGCTCTCGGAGCTCTCGGGCAGAGCTGGCCTTCGTACCCTGAGGCGGGGGAGTTCGCGCTTCGAGCTCTGCTTTTTGGAGCTCGGCGACTCGACCGTTGCGCTGAGCTCTTGGATTTTTACCCTGCGTAAAAAATAGCCGTTGGGATCTTACCGTTGGGATTTTTACCGTTGGTGGAGAGCTTATCCCATTAATGTCGCGACCGTTCGGCTTCCGCCAGGTGGTAGACGCGCGTCGATCTCGTGGCGTCCGTTGCAGGCGGATGTGACGCAGGGTGGGCCCTCCCGGCGGTTTTACCTCGACGCCTCCGCCGCGCCGGAGCTCTATAAATAGGCAGAGATTGGGGAGCGGATTCACCTTCCCACTTCTTGCCTTCCTTCGCAGAGAGAGAGAGAGAGAGAGAAAGAGAGCAATTGCCTCCGTTTGCTCGTAGATCCAAACTCCCATCTCCCCTGCTTCGCTGGCGACTCGCTTCCGAAACCGCAAGATGGGCTCTTGGCTGCCATCGACGGCGACCGAGGCGTTGATCGAGAGGTGCAGCCTCATCGGCGGGCTGCCGTATCCGCGCACGGCGGCGGAGGAGTGGATCATCCCGCCGGCGTCTCACGCGGTTCCCGACCCGCCGGCGGGGTATGTCGTCTCGTTCGTTGCCTTCCACGAGCGCGGGCTCGGCGTGCCTGCAGACGACTTCTTCCGCAGCCTCATCTCGTACTGGGGCATCGAGCTCCAGCATCTGACACCGAACGGGGTGTTGCTCTTCTCTCGCCTTCACCATGCTCTGCGAGGGGTGGTTGGGGATCCCTCCCAACTGGGAGCTCTTCAAGCACTACATCTACGCGAAGATCCAGCCTCTGCCGGGCAAGGGAGGCGGCCCGGCCCCGATCGCCTGTCGTCCCGATGCAGCTGCGCGGGGGGAAGGTCCGCGAGTCCTTCCCTGAGGATGACTTCCCGTCCGCCAACCCTGGGTGGAGGGAGGAGTGGTTCTATCTCAAGAACGACCCCTCCCATCCCCTGCCACGGTTCACCGGCCGCACCTTCGCCACCGCGAGCAAGCTATGGCGCGAGGGACCGCACGACCACACCACGGAGCAAGTGGAGTGGGCGGTGAGCAAGATCAAGGCGCTCCGCGACGCCGGGCTGACGGCGAATCACATCATCGAGGGTTGGTTGCGCAAGGCCGTGGTGCCCCTCCAGCGTCGAGCTCTCCGGATGTGGGAGATGAAAGAGGAGGACGCCCCGTTCGTGGGGACGGCGAACGCCCCCGGGCTAACCGTTGACCAGGTGGAGTGGTGGATGGACCGGGTGACGAAGACGGGGGTGAGGGCGCCAGGAGCTCCCCAGATCCTACCCAATCCGGAGACTTCGGCGTTGGTAAGTGCTCGTTGCTTTTTCTTCAGTTCGTTTCTTCTCTGTCCCGAGTCTTGTGACGAGCTTGAGCTTTGTAGGTTGGCGTGATGGAGTCCTTCGGCTCCCATCCCCCTATTCCTGGGGGAGCGATGCCTGCGCTTGCCAACGTCCAGCGAGCCCCCCATCTCGAACGAGGGGGCGAGCTCGTCGAGCGGCGGCGGCGAGCAGCGATTGAGGAGACGGAGACCAGCGTCGAGCTGCAGGGACAGCCCACGACGTCAACTATGCTCGTGACCGGCGGAGTTGGGACCTCGCCGGGCCCCGCGAGCTCGCCGCTCGGCAGCCAGCCGTCCGAGCGGGACGGCGCCTCCGCCTCCTCCCTCAACCGCCCCGGCAGCCGGGCCCCGACGCAGGGTCGGACGCTCCGATCGAGGGTGGCTTGGGGCTCCAGCCGCGCCGAGGCGCGAAGAAGAAGAAGAGGGTGGCCACGCTGTAAGCTTTCGTTCTTCGTGTTGTCGTGATTCGCTTTGGCGCATGTGCTGATCTCCGATCATGTTTAGGGCGGCGGCAGCGTACCCCGAGAAGCGCCCGAGGACGGATGCGCCCGAGCTTGGCCGGCGTGGGCTCGAGCTTGAGATGACGAGCTCGACGATGCCGCCGACCGTGAGCTAGGTGCCGGCGAGCTCGAGCGCGGCGCCGGTGAGCTCGGGGATGATGACGACGAGCTCAATGGTGGGAGTGGGAGCCACGACGGCGAAGCGCGGCAACGGGCTCGAAGATGATGACGCCGTTCCCTTTCAAGGGGACGCCGTCGACCGCTTCACCGACTTCGAGCCTCCCGCGCCCTGGACTCCCCATCGGGCGCCGACTATCCCCGTGGGTCGCGCCGAAGATTGTGCCGAGCTCGATCGAGGAGCCTTGGTCGATGGCCTCGGCCCGGGGGCGGGGCGCCCGCACTCAGCCGTGCCGCGAGCTCCACGGTGGCGACAGAGGTGGAGAAGGTGGTTCCGGTGGAGACTCCGGCCACCGAGGGGCGCGTCGAGGGTAGCTTGTCCGAGGCCGATGTTCGCCCTCAACCTGAGGAGGTCATCGTCGAGCACCCGATCGTCGATGTTTCCGACGACGAGGATGCCGAGGCGGCGACGAGGGCGGTGCGGACCGAAGATGAGGGCCTAGCGGACGAGGCCGTGGAGGGTGCCGCCACCCTAAACGCCGCCGCCGCTTCCGTCAGTCCCGCTCACCGTAGGGGCGATTGAAGTTGACGGGGCCAAGGTGTCCGTCTTGCCGCCGCGCGGCGAGCGCCCTCCGCCGGGCGTGGACGTCGTTCTTCCTCCGACCTATGCTCGGATGGCGCAGCAGCCACCTTCGCCGCTGGAGGACCCGGGGTCGTCGTCGGTCGGCGCTGGCGAGGTGTGCGCGCACCGTCTTGCGCAGGTTTGGATCCGTCGTGGCGCTGGGTATTCCTTTTCGTGCTTTCTCGGCCTGCTCATGTGCTTGTGCTTTCCAGGGTGTGCAGGACGCCATCGCGGGGTACAACCGGCTGACGCGGACTTCGCTGAGGGCCGGCGGCTTTGTCGGAAGGCTGACAGAGCTGTGCGTAGATATGTGTGCCGAGCTCGGCTCGGCACAGCTTCAACACCGGTTCCTCGAGCACCGGGCGAAGGACATCGCCGAGTTCATTCGCGACGCGGAAGGGCGCGCCTCTCGGGAGGCCCAGGAGAAGGTGGAGGCCGCGCTGCAGGAGGCGGCCCGGCGGGAGGAGGAGCTCGAGCTCGCCCACAAGCGGCAACGTGAGAAGATGAAGGAAGAGCTCGACTCCCTCCGCCGGATGCTCGATGACAAGGAGCTTGAGCGTTCAGCGCTTGAGCAGAGAGCGGAGTCCCTCCAGAAGGACAAGGAGGAGATCGCCGATCGGCTCCACCAGCGCGACACCGAGCTCGAGAGTGAGTACTTCTGTTCTTATCCTTTCGTCTTATTCTTTTAGCGCTTGGGGCTGATTGTCCTCGTCGGCGGGGCTTCAGCTTATGACCACGAGGCTTCCGAGCTGTGGTGCATGCTCCACGCCTCGGAGGCGGAGAAGGATCGGCTGGACGCCGAGAACCACGAGCTGTGGAAAAACGAGCAGGGGCTCTATGATGAGCTGTGGAGTAAGCGGGCGGCCGTTCCTCTGTCTCGCGTCTTTGCAGCCCCATAACCTGTATTTTGACCCGTCGTTTTGCTTGCAGGCGAGAAGCAGAGCTCTCTGAAGACGACACGGGAACTCGAGGACAAGGGCCGGGAGCTCGCCGCTGCCGAGGCCTCCCTGAAGCACATGCAGCTCGTGCTGCAGGAGAAGGAGGCGGACCTGAAGAAGAGGACCAGCGACCTCGTCGATGTGCGGAAGGAGCTCTGAGGCCTCCAGAGCGAGCTCGGAGGGCCGTGGAGGAGGCGGAGAGCTCGAGGCGCGCTCAAGAAGGGCTCGCGTCCGAGGTCGAGGCCGTCTGTGACGTCCTTGGGGTAGAAGACGTGGCGGACCCGGTCCAGCGGGTGTCCCTCGTTCCGCGCAAGGTGACGGAGGACGCGGGCCGTGTGGTCCACAAGGCGGTCAGCGTCGTCTTCGCCCACTACCCCAAGATCGAGGTCAATATCGTGAAGACGGGGTGGCCGCCGGGTGACGCTGACGCCGACATGGAGCAGAAGGCTGCCGTTGCCAAGGCTGCGACTGCGGAGCTGTCCATCGAGCTCTTCAAGCTCGCTGCCGAGGAACTCGAAGTCTTTGAGCCCCCTGCTGGCGGAGACGGAGCGGCCGAGGAGGAGGCTGCGCAGGACGCCCTTGCCGAGCGACCGATGGACCAAGACCCGCCTGCACGGGAGTAGGAGCTCGAGGCCAAGCCTCTTTTCGTTGTGAGCTTATAAGTCCTCATAGTTGAGGCGAAATGTAAAAACTTGCATGGTGGTTTAATGGAAGTTGTCTTTCCTCTTTTGTCGCACTTTATTTCTACTTGGACTTTTCGTGAGTTCATGATTCGAGAGTCGAATGGCGGGCTACTCCTCTCTGGCCGCGGGGGCGCGGGAGGTCGTTTAGGCAGTCGCGCCATGCTCTAAAGCGATGAGCTCATGACTTAGTCATTTCAAAACATCGTTCGAGCTAAGAGAAGAGGGTGCGAGTTTGTGAGTTCGAGCTCGTTGTCGAACTCGAGCTTGAAAGTTTTGCGAAAAAAAACGGTGTGTTAAAAACGTGGTGTGTGCACCCCGCTCCTTGTAGCCCCCGAGCAAGGGCGGGACTTTGCCGGGGCGAAGGCCGGCCGTTGCTCAAGTTAGCTAAGGAAAGAATTCGAAATGCTTGCACATATTTTTGCATCGAATTTGTGCTTTTATTGAGCTCTTGCAGCTACAATATTTCGAAATACATTTAGGGGTAAAAGCGACGTAGCTGTTCGATGTTCCACGCGTTGGTGAGGACTCGGCCTTGGTGGTCTTTGAGCTTGTATGTGCCAGGCCTCAGCACCTGGTCGATGGTGAAGGGGCCTTCCCAAGGCGCCGAGAGCTTGTGCTTGTCCTTCGAGCTCTGGACTCGGCGCAGGACGTGGTCGCCGACGCTGAAAGCTCGTCCCTTGACGTGGCGATCATGGTAGCGCCTCATGGACCGCGCAGTACTTGGCGGAGTGGATGAGGGCGATGTCACGAGCTTCATCGAGCTGATCGGTGGCATCTTCGAGCAGCGCTTGGTTGTTGTGCTCGTTGAAGGCCTGGACGCGGGGCGAGCCATACTCGAGGTCGGTGGGGAGCACGGCCTCAGGTCCGAAGACGAGGAAGAACGGCGTCCGCCCCGTGGCTCTGCTTGGCGTTGTGCGAAGACTCCATACGACTGAAGGGAGCTCGGCGAGCCATCGGCGGGCGTATTTCTCGAGCCTCTTGAAGATGCGTGACTTCACGCCCTGCTGTTGACAGTCACTAACGACACATTTTTAACGTCAACATTCTACCAATTAGGGGTTGAAACTATACCTTGCTACACACATATACATTTATTATTGACATAATTCCACTTGTAGTGCCAAAATAATATTATGCAGGATTTATATAAAAACCAAGTGGAAAATGTACCAAAAGGCGCCTCCCTTGAAAGCGCATTCCCTCGAAGAACATCAAGCCCAAGGGAGAAATGGACCAAACACGCAGAACCGGGCCGAGCAAACACCGCCATACAACTTTTTCAGGCCCAAAGACGCCAGCCAAGAAAAGCCCGGCCGAGCGGGGGCCCAGCCAGGGTGCGCGCAAGACCACTCAATGCGGCCGCACCCCCTCGCCGAGGCGGCTCGGGCCCAACTTCGGGGGGCGGTTCGTTACCTTCCATAATCGGGCGTTGCCGACGTTGGTTGGTCGGTTTGGTAGTTTTGGAAGGTGTTCCCAGGTCGGTTTTGGCTCCTTCCATATGGGGAGGGACATTTTCCAATGAGCCCCCTCTCCTCTACCTATAAAAGGAGGCCATCTCCCACCATTGTAACAGACACCACACAATGTAGCCTCTCTCTTCTTCTTCTTCTTCTTCTTCTTCTTCTTCTCCCTTTCTTCTTCTTCTTCTTCTTCTCCCTTTCTTCTTCTTCTTCTTCTTCTTCTTTTTAGTTTGTACCTAGGAGGAGTTTGGCAAGAATAATAAAAGGAGAGCAAGACATTTTGGAGCTATTCGGTATGAGCAATTTAGAGTTCTTCATCTTGTTCTTGTTCTCTACTTATCAATATAGTTATGTTCTTGAATTAGAGTAAAGTTCTTGTGATATAATCTTGGTTGAAGAACTAGTCTATAGTTCCTATATCATGATCTTGTCTTATAGAACTTCGTGCTTAGTCTATCATACATACATGTTTAGACCAAAGAGCTAGATCGATATAATGAGTTCTACCTAGAGTTAGCCTTGGTTGATGTTGGGTTGCGGGATTGGTAGTCGTTCCTTCGGGGGCGGCGCTCTAGTAGAAGGACCTCGGGGACGGGTAAGCCTTGTTAACATGCTAGAGTGATAATTACTAGTGTAGATGTGGTGTCTGGGCTAGGGGTTGCCTATCTTTTGCGGTGCATCCCACGGTTGAGGGGGTAGGCGGCTTGGTCGTGACAAGCCTTGTCCGTCCCTTGAAATCCCCCACGTTCGGGTTGTGTCGTAGAGCTAATTGCCGGACACTGTCCTTTGGGCGTGGGCCGGTGCCCGAAGTAATTCGGCAGAGACCTTGGCTATCTTGACTTAGAATCTCTAACCATAAAACATGTGTGTATCTGCTATCTTGACATGACTATCTAGGATATGCTTGCTGTTGGCGTTTCTTAACGCAAACAGAAAGAGTTCCGCAAGCGCACGGAAATGCCGCTGTAGCTTTCACCCGGATGTATTCAGGGTATCGTATTTCCACAGGGAAGGCATGGTGTAAAAGTCTCTAATATGAACATGGACAAGATAACATGACTATGCAATAGACCACAATCCATAATAGGGGTAAATCAAATGGTATGATAACTTGACACACACACTTGAACCAGTCTCAAAAGATAAAAAGAAAACATGCTAGGAGAAGGATATCCTATATAGCTTTATTAAGATAGTAGATATACATGCATGCCTTATACCGTCAGAGATTCTAACTCGAGATAACCTCAATTACTATATTGGTTTACTTCAGGGCACCGGATAATGCTTGGTCTGCCAAGCGATGCCGGCCAATAGCCCTACTTCAAAACACTGACGTGGGGGATTACAAGGGCCGGACAGGGCTGTCACTGTTGACGGTCACTAACGACACATTTTTAACATCAACATTCTACCAATAAGGGCTTGAAACTATACCTTACTACACACATATACATTTATTATTGACATAATTCCACTTGTAGTGTCCAAATTCTTATTGTGCAGATTTATATAAGAAACAAGTGGAATTTATACCAAAAGGCGCCTCCCTGGAAAGCGCATTCCTGAAGAACATCAAGCCCAAGGGAGAAATGGACCAAACACGCAGAACTGGGCCGAGCAAACACCGCCACACAACTTTTCAAGCCCAAACACGCCAGCCTGCCAAGGCCCGGCCCGAACCGAGCCCAGACAGGTGCACGCGCACCACCTGGTGCGCCCGCACCCATCCTTAGGCGGTTCAGGCCCAGGTTCGGCGAGGCGGTACATTACCTTCCATAACTGGCTGTGCCGACGTTGGATGGTCGGTTCAAGCAGATTTGGAAGGTGCCCAAGGACGGTTTTGACTCCTTCCATATGGGGAGGGACATTTTCCAATGAGCACCCTCTCCTCTACCTATAAAAGGAGGCCCTCTCCCCCTCATTGAAGACACACCTCACAAGAAAGCTACTCTCTCCTCTCCACTTCTTCTTCTTCCTCCTCCTAGTAGGATTAGTAGTTTAGGATGTGGAGCTAGGCAAAGCTACTAAGGAGGGCTTGGCTCCTTGGAAGATGGATTCCGGGAATAAATCTTTCTATGGTATTCTTCCAAAGCCTTGCTCTTATCTTATCTTGGTTGTGCATTAGGATTAGAGTCTTCATGTTATTTCTATACCTCGTGATTTATCCTATGATCTAACATGTTGTTCTTGACATGATCATGACACATGAACTAGTCTATAGTTTCTATGTCGTGATATCGTCATATAGAACTTTATGCTTAAACCATTCATGCAATATAATTGGGTAGTGTCGGGATTGTGCTGAATGGCGGTTCGTTGTGTCCTTCGGGGCTTGCTCGTGTCCTATTCCATCCATCCGTAGGGTGGGGGCCATGGGGGACATGAGTAGTGTCCTAGTATGCGGACATGGTGTCCGGATGCCGTATCCTTCGAATATGAGTGCATGCCACGGTTGGTTGAGGGGGTAGGCGGCTTGGTCGTGACAAGCCTTGACCGTCCCCTTGAAATCCCCCACGTTCGTGTGTGCTTTGTAGGAGTTCATAAATGCCTTCCATAGGGCGGATGCTCGAGAAGGTCTCCCCGTCCATTTCATTCTCGCCTCCGACCTCCCGCTCATGCGTGTTGCCCGACTATCAACCGGTTCTATGCACGACCATGACTAGAATCTGTATGCTCCACTTAGGTCTTTCTTTATTCCTTATTTATCTTTATCCTTGAGTTTGGCTTGAGTGAGTGTGTCAAGTTATCCCTTTACCGTTCCTTTATATCCCTCGTTATGAGCATTGGTCCATTACATAGTCATGTTATCCCTGTTCATGTCTCTATTAGATCCTTTTCCACCATGCCTTCCTTTGGGAAAATATAAATAACGATACCCCGAATACTTCCCGGTGAAATGCTACAATGATAGATCCGTGCGCTTGGATGAATATCTTCTTAGGCAAGATCTATCACCGTTGATGTGCCTAGTGTTATCACCGACACGGTGGTTTCACTTAGGAATGTCAACGGCGCATTTCTCGCGCCGTTATTGGAGATGGGTTCTAAACCCTGTTTCTAGTGATTGCGCTTAAGAAATGCAACAGTCACCACCACCGCCGCCTACCCTCATCCCGCGCGAGTTCGAGGCAAACGAAGGCAGCCTCTAGCATAAACACCACGTTTACGCTATGACTACTACTCTAGCGTTGATCAGGGTGACCCGCTGTGCGAGGCCCTCTACCAGAGCATCCGCCACAAGGGCGGACGACGAACCCGTAAACTGACAAGCAATCAAGAATTATCTTAAGAGAGAACTCATTATGGTCTAATCATGTATGTATAATGCATTTAGCATAAAGTTCTATTTGACAAGATCGCGACATGCAAACTATATGCTAGTTCATATGCTAACATCATATCGCATGAACTGTGCTTTATTTAGCTATTGATAATAAGAACAAGAATAATGTGGAGAGCAAAGTATTGATCAACATAAGTAAAACTATATTAATCATACCTAGTACCTCCAGAAGATCTTGATCTTTTACATTGTGCCTAACTCCTAACTAATAAAAGGAAGAAGAGAAAGTGAAAAGAGACAAGCTCTTGTGTGTTGTGTGTGAGTGTGTGTTACAAGTGAGGAGTGCCTCTCTTTATATAGTGGAGAGGAGGAGGGAATGGAGGGCTCTCCTTGCTTCGAGGTGTTCTTGGTGGGAACGAAAGTTTGCACCACATGCAACCGCCGAGTGAAAACCGCTCCAAACCGCCAGAGAAAGGGCGGGAACAGAAGGCGAAAATTTGCGCCAACCGCCGCAGTTGCGCCGGCCGCCCCCTCGGGCCGGGCCTCCCGGCCCCGGCCTTCTCCCCCCCGCGCGCGTTTTGTCCTTCAAATATTGGGCCTATGATGGTGCATGGGCCAAATTGTGCGCGGGGTTTGGTCCTCTTGATTGATCCACTCCTTGGCGTCTTTTATTCAATACGCTTTCTAATTTATTTGGCGACTTTGTACCTGTTTCCACTCTTATATCTGCAAAACATAATTTCTACGAATACAAGTGGAACTAGGTTAAAAGTAAAGGTATATGTAACATAAGTTTGCCCCTTTCTCATGAATTGGATAAGGGTTGGTCGTATAATATACTGATAATGACCGCCAACAAGTCCCCTGCTTAACCTTTGCTCGTCCCGAGCAAATAGCTAAGTGTTTGGTTGTTGATCGAGTTACTACAATGCCGATATATTTCAAAATGTACCATGCTCATAATAAAGTATTCTTCCGTTGTTTAAATAAATTGGTATTTTTATCTATCCTTGTTTACTTAAATCATATGGGGCTTATAACATTCTCCAAACTCTTGGGTTAATGCAAAATAGAACGGTTTTCATAGAAACACTAGTCATTCATTCTTTGATTGATCATTCATGCGGAGATTTTCGTATTGATTCCTTAAATCATCTCAGGTGTGCAAACCATAAGGAGAAACAAGTCATAAGCCTTGATTAAAATGTGCAAGTGAAATTTTATTTCTTTTTTTTGATAAGGTATGGGCTAGCTCTTATTTCTTTTTTAGAGAAGTGGGCTCTACTCGCCCTTAGACACTTGTCCATTATTCTTCTCTCTCTCTTTAGAGGCGGGTATCGAAGTACCCATTGTTTTATTTTTTTTTGACACACGTCCATTTTTTCTAGCTTAGCCCATAACCCTGTTTTTGGTAATGTGAATGTGAATCTTGATCAAAAGCGTATGACAGGTGTCACACATAGGCTATCATGAGAATTTTGATCATTAAGGAATTTTGGAAATTATTCTCCGAATGATGAATCTCTCTTAGAACAAAATCATAGTAGATTCTATTTTTACCATATCATATCCGGCAATAGCTTAGAGAAGAATCATGTGTTTGCATACCCACAAATCATTAAGTCTTAGGACAAGACAAGTTAAGCCAATAAACTTAAACATTGGGGAATACAATGTTATGAACTAGGTGCAAATTGAACCATAGACAGAGCAACTATTCATCATTTCAACTTTAGAGAAATTAAGCATCCTTATACTACATATTGGAGTGGAATCATATTTTTGTTCTTTTCATTTTTTTTAAAATATACATAGTTCACTATAATGATAAAATAAATTAAAATGATGAAGGATAACTAAATGTAAGAAAAGAATTTTTATTTTAAAAAAGAATCATAAAAATTATTACCGACTTACCTTCCGTTTGAGGAGTACCGCTAGTTGGCGCACGCCATAGTTTGATTTGTGGATTGTGGCCTCTCTTGAGCGCGCTAGGAGACTCCCCAAGCTTGTCTTTGGATGCCATCAAAATAACAGACAAGAAATACTTTGGTTGAAAGGTTTATTTTTTATTACTATTAATTTTTTTTTTGGTCCAAAGTGATCACTATCCGAGCTCAAACGCTCATACCGGGGCTAGTACAAGTGAGTCGAGAGGGGGAGGGGGCTCCCAAGTCTCTGTGATTGAGGCTAGTGCCAATATCGAGTGGGTGCGTGTGTGTGTGTGTGTGTGTGTGTTGTGAAGCTGGGTGTTGAACCTGCCTCAACCCGGTGGGCGGCCTCCCCTTTTATAGTCGCAAGGGGGCGTGGCTCATGAGCTCCCCTCGGGTTGAGGACTTGAAGAAACAAAAAACACATGTACAAGGCGGTAGATACGTAAAAGAGCTCTCGGGATGAGCTCACGGCGTGGGCAAGAGCTTCCTTCGAGCCCGAGCGTTCCGGTGTTGAAATTGGTCGCCGCCGTGCGCTGGGAATCGGGTTTGGGCGGTGGTCGGCGTCGCCCGTCCCTAATCGTAGTTGGAAGACGTCTTCTTGGCATGGGGACGCCCATACCGAGGATGGGGAGGGTGTACCCCGTATGTACCCGCACGGCACTGTGGCGGAGTTGTTGGAGTCGACGGGGCATGGTGAGACGGTCGTGTGACAGCTCTTTACTTACTATAGCCCAGCGTGGGCTACAAGTGGTTGTCGAGAGTTGTTGAGTCTGTCCGAGAGTTGTTGACCAACTCCCTGTACCCGCAGCTTCTTCTCGGGAAGGCGGATGAGGTCTTTGTGGTCGTCGTCGTAAGGCTTGTCGCGGGGGAGCTCGAGCGAGGCGGAAAGAGGTCCCCGGGCGAGATCGAGCGCGATGAAGGCTGGACAGCTCGTTGGGAGAGCTCGGTCGAGGCGGAAAGACGGGTCTTGTCTGGAGAGCTCGTGTGCGGGAGCTCGAGCGCAGTGGGGCCTTGTCCCCATGTGGAGAGCTCGTGTGTGGCGAAGACCTCACGTGCCATGATAGGTCGTCTCGTCTTGCCACGTCTCCCGCGCGGTCGAGGTCCGGAGTCGTTTTGGTTTGTTGATGGCGGGTTGGGTGCTCTTGTATGAGTATCCCAAATATCGATCCCCCACAACCGGATTGCTCTATGTCACTTGGTGACACCAAGGTACCTTGTGGTGACATAGTTGTCGATTGTGATGATCCAAACTTTGAGCTCATATATAGTCTCATCCATGGTTTAAACAAAGAGTATGCTAAAAACAAGAAATTGAAAAATGAAAACTCTTTGCTTAAGACAACATGTGAACAACAAGAGCATCTACTTTATGTTACTACTTGTTCACATGAGGTGCTAAAATTGGCTCATGAGGAACTTAGTGTTACTCATGATAACTTGGTACAAGATCATGTTTTTCTCACTAAGATGTTTTCAAATGGAAAATCTAAAACTAGTGAGAGCTCATCACTTGGGTCAAATGATCAATCACATATTTGTGCTAACCCTTGTGATGTAGGCAAGAAGCATGTATCCACCTCTTGTGATAATTCATTGGATATGCCATGTTCTTCTTCTTTAGATGATTGTTCTACTTCTATGTCTTGTGAGACTAACCTTTTGGAGAACAATAAGCTCAAAAGAGAATTGAAGAATTTGCTTGCCAAGCTACAAAGGTGCTACAATTCACAAGTCACCTTTGAGCACATATTGAAGACTCAAAGAAGCTATGGCAAGAGGCATGGACTTGGTTTCAAGGGTGGATTGACCAAGGATGAAAGAAAGAAGAAAAGTAAAGAAGCCAAGAAGCTCAAGTTGAAGCAACAAGAAGAGCTTCAACCGAAACCCCAAGATCAAGTCAAGATCAACCATGAAGATAAAGTTGATGACTTGAAGATGAAGAAGAAAAACAAGAAGGAGTGGAAGAGCTTATGCAAGGCATCCAACTCATATCCAAGATGCCAAGATGATGAGCAAGATTCAAGCTAAGAAAATAAAGTTTGCTCACATCAAGTGCTTTGAATGTGGAGACATGGGACACTTTGCCTCGGAGTGTACTAGCAAGCTTGAGAAGAAGGATCAAGCAACTCATGAGAGGCAAGGCAAGAAGAAGCATCAAATGAGCAAGAAAGAATGGGCTCAACAAAAGAGAAGATGCTACTCATGCCGGGAAAGGGGACACATGGCTCATTCATGTCCTCTAGGTGAAAATTCTAAGCCTATTTCAATTGATAATGATACTATGCTTAGAAAGGATGACAATGGTACCTCTTCGGTTGCTATTGCAAAACATCCCGCTACTCATACTAAGGCATTGCCTAAGTATGTTGCACCTAATCTTGAGAGGACCCAAACAAGTTTGGGTACCATCAAAAAAGTGGATGATTGTTTGTAGGTACCATGGCATTGGAAGCTTGATTCAATTGAATTCATATTGTTCATCATTTCATTGAGTCAAGTATTGAAGCTTATTGCTATCTCATCCCAATGCCAAGTCATGACAAGTGAAGTCCAAATGAGGTACAAACATACAAGTGCAATGATTCTAGTTGTGGTGATTCATTGGAATACTTGAAGGCTTGCAAATATTTGAAGATGAAGCTTGCTATGTGATGATCATGGTCTACAAAGGTATACTTCTAGTTGATCACACATATTTGGGTGCATATGAGTTGATTGAATTGGATATATATGCATATGTTGCTTGCTATGAGATGCTTGAATGGTTCAAATGCTTAGTAGTCAAATTTGAGTTGGTTTGAATGGATATGATCATGAGATGACATTTAGTAAGTGGTTTGAATGGATATATGTCTTGTGAGAGTATTCAAACAAGTTAACATCAATTTTGATTCAAATTGGTGAAGCATAGCTCAATTGCTTAAATCTGTCCACTATTGCAAAATCTGAGTGAGCTGTGATCTTAGTCATGTTTGGATGATCAAACCTTATTGGAATGGCTTGAAATTTGGTATGCATGCTCAATACTTATGGTAGAAGTTGCTGTAAAAATTTCATGATGAGAAGATAAGGGATACTTCGGTTTTGGAGTGGAACTTGTCAACTATGATGCAGCAGTTTTCAGCATGTAGTAGTGAGGGAAGATGTGAAAACTGGTAGCAATCTAGAAGGAGTATGAAGCTCAAATTTTTATGGCTGCCAAATGACTTAGTGTTGCACATCTCCACCAAATTTCATGGCGTTTCAACAAGTACATTGTGAGATATAGTTTATTCTTTGAGATGTACAAAATCTGCCAGAAAAGTGACAAACATTGGATTGATCAAGAGTCACTTTGATTGAAAGGTCCTCAAGTTGGATTCATATTTATAAGTGTTTGAGGCACCTAAGTTTGGTTTTGAGTTGAGTTAGAAGCATGACAAGCAATGAGTACAAAAGCCAATGATTTGGGAGTGTACTTTGTACACCTTTGGTACTCAAGTTGAAGATCAAGACCAAACTCAAGATGGAGAGACAAGTTTGAGTTCAAATGATCATTGTATCTCTTCAAAAAAGAAAGAAAAGGATTTAAAGAAGAATCAAGATTACTCATCATATCAAGTCCATCACTTGGATCAATCAATCAAATTCAATTCAAGTGAGTGTCAAGAATAGTTCTCGGTGAGATCACTTCTCCCTAGAGAGGGGCGAGCCGCCCATGAGTGGGATTGACAAGTTGGGATGCTTGGAGGGGCCAACATGGAAGTGACGATCTAGGGATATTCAAGATGCTTAGTTGAAGAAATCAAAAGGATTGATCAAAAGAAAGCAAGCAACACTCAAAAGAGAGACATTCATGCAAATTCAAGTAGTATTCTCTCATGCAAGCAAAGATCAGAAGAAAGCAAGCCAACCACAACATAAAGATAGTACACTTGATCATTAGTGGTTTTCAATTCTTATGGGTGAAGCATGGAATTCATATTGATATATATTTGGTCTTCACCAAGCTAAAGAAATGGACTTCACATTGCTATTGCGGAGAGAAAATTGGAATCATATTGACTATCCTCTACTCCAAGATAGCAAAGGTATCATTGTATTGTGCATGATCATTTCATCACTTACTAGTATGCGGTTAGTGCATATAGTACATGCTTATTAGGGTCATGCATGACAAATGAAAGTTTTAAATTCTTTTACTACCACTATTGCTTGAATGATTTGATGATCTAGTGGTTTGTATATGAGTTTGTTCATGAGCTAGTGATCCCAAGTACTTGATCTATTTTGGAATGCCATCAAGTGACAAGTACAACATTGGCAAGATAACCCTTATATAAGGTGTGAAGAAGCTTGTCATTGGATCAAACCGGACTTGAAAGCTATGGCAAATCATTTAGTTCAAGTCAACAAGAAGAGGCTCATGGAAACAATCGAGTTCAAGAATTGATTACAATTGACAAATATTTTCAAGTGGCATCCACATTGCAAGTTGCAAGAATCGGTGGTTCCACAAGTGATCCTCAACTTTAAGTGATCAATTCAACTCAAGAAAGCTACCCTCAAGAATTCAAATGGATTGGCATATGCTTTGACATAGGGGAGGTGCCCCACCTCAAGATCAAGGTCAAGGATCCTACAAGTAACCTACATGTGGCATTTCTAGGTGGTCTTCATGCTTCCACATGTGGTTGTTACAAGTGGTGTCATTCCAACATATGGTGGTGTCCATCAAAAATGAAGATTCAACAATCAACCATCTATCCCTAGTCACACCCTTTGTATCAAAAGAGGCATACCCTTTATGGAAATTGATGACAAAGGGGGAGAGATTGGAACAAAGATATGAACATGGGGAGAATGGAACATGGACATGGACACATGGACATGGACCATGAGGGAGCAAGATTGAAGATTAGAGGAGGATCAAAAATTTTGGACAAAAGAGAAGCACACAAAGTTGGGGGAGCAAGCTCATGAACTTGTTTGATTACATTTGATATGTGCATATTCATGTGCTTGCTTGCATTTGCATAAGTTTTTAAATTTTATATGCAATGCTTGTGTGGTGTATGCTAGTTATAGAACTTGATTGATGATATGATAACTAGCATGCATAGGTTGTAGCTAGACATATATATGCTTCATGTGAATCAAGTGCCATTACATATAATGTTGATCTCACATGGTATCTTGAGTTTTGATGTGTGTCTAGTTACATGGATGATGCTAAGGATGAACTTTAATTTGCAACTCCGATTGGTATCACGCTTCAAAGGTTTATCCTATACACCTTAGCATCACTTTGTAGTGTTAACCCTCCCAAAATTTTCATATTTATGCATGTGTGCAAACCTTAAATTCAAATCAATTGGGCACACATGTAGGGGGAGTTACCACTACCAAGTCGGGTTTTATGGTGCTTATCCAAATCTTGACATTGAGCTTAAATGTTGGATAAGTGACATGAAATCCAAAACCAAGTTAGCAATTTATACTTGTATGAAGTGCTAACTTGGAATTTAATCTTCAATTCCATATTTTTGTAGTGTTGCCATCAATTACCAAAAAAGGGGAGATTGAAAGGTCCCTTGTGGTTTTGGGTAATTGAGTGTCAACATTAGGTGAACTAATAATGTGTCATTGAGATAATACACAGGAGATTAGTTCACATGTGATGATGCAATGGAGGAGCTTTATTGCATATGAGACATGACATGGAGTTATGTGACCAAGGTGGTGAAGATCAAGACAAGGCTTGGCTTGATGGACCGGTTGCAAGTGTGAAGGGCAAGTCGAGGCAAAGGAAGCGATGGACCACGAGGCGGTGAAGCTTGGGCAAGACTTGGCGCCCGACGGACCGACGCAACGGTGAAGAGCAAGTGAGGTCAAGATCGATGGACCAATAGTGTCACGTGATGATATGAAGTGGATCATATCATTTGGTGATCGTGTTGGTGCATGTGTTGCATCGGCACTTGGAGATGGAGTGGAATGGAAATGCGCCAAGGCAAAGGTATAACCTATAGGGCATTTCATTTTTCGCCGGTCATTGGTGCTTAGAGAAGTTTATGACCGGGTTTAGGATAGATGGCCATACTATCAAGAGGGGCAAACTAGTTTGCATATCGGTCATCTAGTGCCACTTGAGCGATCTAACTTTGCGATGTGTTAGGATCGAGTGGCGTGCTAAGAGCTAACCCGTCCTTTGAAATGATTGTGAAAATGCTAACACACATGCACATGGTGATGTACACTTGGTGGTGTTGGCACATTTGCAAAGGTGGCGGTGATTGCAAGGTTGAGTTGGGTTTGGGAACCGCTCATCCTCCCGCCAGCTTGGACGGCTTCTAGAGGAGAAAATGAGATGCATATTTTCTATTGCGAGGTGCATCGTGGTGGTGAAATCATGCTAGTCCTCGTGCTCAAGTTGGAATACTTGTTGGATAGCATGTCCAAAGATCGGAGTTTCGCGGGGAAAAAGGGCGGCCGGACGCACTAAGAAGCCGATCGGGCGACCGACCGGACGGTCCGGTCAATGGTTCCGATCGTGATTCGAGCATGTTTTCGGGTCGCCGCCGAATCGACCGGGTTCCGAAGCTTCGACCGACGCCGGAAGTTGCCATTGGCCGTGGGGCCAGGGCGTTGTCCTTTGTGACCGGAAGCATCGTTGGGTGTGACGGACTGGACCGACCCGTTGATGAGTCCGGTCGGTGCGTCCGGCCGACCAAAGAGAAATGGATTTTTCCTCCCAACGGCTCTATTTGGCTTGGGGGCTATTTATACACCACATACCCGACTTGTTTCAGGTGCTTAGCACCTTGGGGACTTGGTGGCTTGTGTTGTGGTGCTTGAGAGCCCTCCCACTCACTTGTGATTGATAGAGTTCATCCAAATCAAAGTGAGGAGTGATTCTAGTGCATTCGCGTTGAGAGATCGCATTCGTGGCACTAGGTGATCGTGTTGCAAGCCGATGTGCTTGTTGCTCTTGGAGGTGGCCACCTCCTAGATGGCTTGGTGGCAAGAGACTTCGTGAAGCACGCAAGGAGATTGTGCGGTGCTTGCTCAAGGAGGATTTGTGAGAGGTTCGTGCTCACCTCGCGGGGATCGCGAAGAGCGACACTACTAGAGCGTGTCGGTGAGTACCTCCCTTGTGCGTGTGGTGTCTTGCGGTGCCTTGAGAGGCTCACTTGAGAGTGGTGTCTTGCGGTGCCTTGTGGGGCGTGCCTTGAGGGGCAAGTGATCGGAGAATCACACCGAAGAACCATCTAGGTGAAACACCAAAGGAACCACCCAAGGTGTTGGTCGACACAACGAGGAGTAGGGGGAAGTTGGCAAGCTTCCCAATACCTCGGTAAAAAATCACCGGTGTCAACTTGTCTACTCTTCTCGGTGGTTTGCATTCTCCAAATCACAAGCTTTGTATTTACATTCATATATACCTTGTGCTTGTGCTTGTGGAGTAGCTCTTGCAATTACTAGCTTGTGTAGCTTGTTAGTTGCTTTGCTTAGTTTGTGTAGCTAAGTAATTTGAGCCTTTGGGTTAGGCGTGTGTCGCCTTGTCCTTAGTGCATCTAGTGAGCTTAGGTTTGGCTTTGTGCTTTTGCTCATTAGAATTGTGTAGGAGCTCACCCTTGTTTGAAGTACTAGTGCTTAGGTTTGTGTGACCTTGCAATAGAAATGGTTAGGAGCTCAAGCTAGGCTTATCACCTCATTTGCTTTGTGTAGGATCTTTTGTGAGGTGATTTAGAGTCATAGCTAGAGGGGTGAAGTCTTGGCTAAACGAATAGTTTCAATTCCGCATTATATTTGTTTAGCCTACAAGCATTAGTTTTAGAAAGGACTATTCACCCCCCCCTAGTCCCTATCTCGACCCTACAAACACATCCGGAAACTCACGGACTACACCAGGTATATCGAGATACCGGTTACTTGTAAAGGCTACCGAAACACGGTTAAGGTCAATGGCTTTGGGTAGCGAATCCGATGTTCGCTTGAGTCCCGGGGTGTTTCAAGTGCACTACTCTATTCATCGTATCTATAATCGCTCCCCAACTCTTCATCCAATTCATCCCAAGGATGACATCCAAACACAAACCGGGTAAAACTATCAATGAGGTTATTATTTCTAAGTCACCCATCATGATCTTCACATCATTAACCCTTTGCCTAGTCAACCGATCAGCCCCCTACCGAACTAATCCGATAACCAAACCCTAGATCGAGATATCTTTTCACTATTCTTTATGGCAAACTCTTGACTCATGAATGAATGCGATGATCCGAATCAAACAAAACAACAAAGACTACGATTGTTAACTAAGCACGTACCCGGTATCCACGGTCTCTCCCTCGGGAACTTCCTCAACACCGGTAAAGTGTGCCCGCCCCCACATGCCGCTTGTAGTTCTTCCCGGGTTGCGGGCACGCTCTCGAGAAATGCCCTGCTTACCACAATTGAAGCAGTTGTTGTGGTTGAATGGCACTAGATGTGGAGCATTTCCCTATCTTGGCTTTCCTTTACGTGCGGGGGTCATCATCACCCTTCAAACGGGTTATTCCCACCTGGTTCTTCTTCTATGGTGGAACATAAGCGCGAGGCGCGGCAGTGGGCTGCGTGTTACGACGGCGTCCAAAGGAACCCGCTCTACGTCCCGAGCTTCCTTCAAACGGTCTCTTCTTGCCTTTGGATGCAAAGATACAAGGTATTACTTTCCTCCCGATGGAGACAATCGGTCAAAACTCCTCGAAAGTGTTCCCCGGTGGAATTTCCCATGGTCTTACGCATTTTGAGGTTTAACCCTCTCTTGAAGCTAGCCAACTTCTTCTCCTCGGTTATCGACCATGTCGAGCATACCTAGACAATGTTGCTGAAAGCCCCGTAGGTACTGCTCATGGTCTTGTTGTCCTGGCCGAGCTTAATGAACTCTCCCAACTTCTTTGCCGGAGCACCGGCCGGCACGTAGGTCTTATGAAAAACTTGCTGCAAAACCGGAGCCAAGTGATAGGAACATTGGCGGAGGTAAGTAGCACGGTGATTCTTCCATCATATCCCTCGCGGGTTCCTCTAGCAAGTCTTGTTTAAATTCTGCCTTCGAGTCTCGGGCATGGATTCACCAACCCGAAATTTATCTTCTATCGAGGTCGGCCATTCCTCGGCCTCCATGGGCTCAATTGCCACAATGAACTTTGGTGGTTCCGTGGCCTTAAAGTTCTTGTGCGCCGAATCCATCACCATCGGCACCACCACCACGGCCTCCCTCGCCGGTGTTGCTTGCGATATTTTCAGAACTCTCCCGTGAACCGATCAAAGAACCGGGTCCTGGTTCACTAGAGGTGGTGGTCTGGCGTCGATCTCCCCAAAGACCTGATCGAAGTTTGCGATCTCGCACATTTGAATCAACAATAACCATCGATGATGTTGTCCAAAGCATAGATATTGAATTTAGGTTACGCGAATTTATTGAGAGAATAAATTCATCCACAATAACAAGTAACAATAAACTCAATACGGTCTTTCATCAACATCACGGTTATGTCAATGCAATATGTGTACCAAGAATTCGCAACAAATAGGCAACAAAATGTTGCATCAACGGCATGATCTCGCAATTGACAAGGGTCGCAATTACCATAAAACCGATCGCAATATAGGGCACGAACTAAATTAAGGTCTCAACTGATACAATAAGGTCTCGAAACATTACGGATCCAAGTCTTACATGCTGATAGTCTCACGAATAAGAAGGAAATTACATGATAATAGTGGCACTACACCGCTCGGCTACAAGGGTGTCTCAACTAGATTAAGGTCTACGTGGTAGCATCTACTGGAATCTAAACGTGGCATCACAGTCATCTACTCCTGTGGTGCGCGAGAAGTGGGGTCTCCGTCCTGGTCCTCCTCACCAAGGCGGCTGGCCGCACTCACTATCCCATGTCCTCGTCGTGCATACCCATGGGGTAGTGGTAGGCGTGGTACAAACGGTAGTACTCCTCTCGCACGTTAGTGTACTCACACTCCACGTACTCAAGCCTCTCCTTGATCTCCTTGTAGGCGGCCTCAGCTCTCTCTCTTGCCAACTGAGCATTCTGAAGATGCATGCTTAAGGATCCATTTGCCTTCCTGCTAACTGCCAACTCTGCTAGAAGACTCGACACCTGCTTCTTCATCTTTGCTAACTCCTGCTCTGCGGGGTTTTCTTCCTTGCTCTTGGACTGACTAGCGGCATTCTTCTCCTCTGTAGCACGCCTCAGCATGCCACGCAGCCTCCTGCGATCTCGGATCAACTGGTCTATCTCACCTCTCTGGCGAACCACAACTGCCATAGCTCCCTGTGCCTTATCCTCTGCACCAACTGTCATTTGCATCATAGCGAACATAGCACTCATGGCGTCACAAGTGCTATCCCGCTCCTCGTCTCGTCCCCTCCGTAAAGGGTCCACGCCACCCTACTCCCAAGCAGTGAAAAGGGGGTTGGCCCGGGGAAAGCTGGAAGCAGCCGTCCCAACCAATACCTCAGGGTGGTCCACCATCAAACTTCTCAGTACACGGAACGCAGCATTGTCGGCTGCGACCTCAGGTGACAGTCCGTACTCCGTGATATCCCATCCTACCCATACAGCACTGTCTGCAAGGGCGGGGATCACAAGGTGAATCCCGGTAACTATCTGCTGCTCTGCCTTGCGGGCCGTCTCCCAAGTGTACATAGGGGCCTCTGTGTAGCCAATCTCTTTGAGTACACGCCACAACACCGTGGGCATGCCAAACTTCTTATCCGCAATAGTACCACTACCGGAAGCTGGGGTTGGAGCCATCTCAGAGCAAGATTTAGGAGATAATGTGAGATTGAGAAACAATAGTCTAGTTCTAACCAAATAGGGCAACTACCAATTAGGGGAAAAGATGGAAAATGCATGAATGACATGATGTAAAATTTTAAACATGATGCATGCACGTTACCTACGTATCTCACGGAATAGGAAAGAGATTTCTCTATTCGTTTTAATGGTGGCAACCTACGATCTCTCAAAAAGAAAACAAGACGTATCTAGACGATCTAACGCATTGCGCTGTTAGTGTACCTGCAATTCATTTCAGCCCATAATATACTCATGCAATGCAAGAATTTAAATTGCATATACCTGCTTCGTTAGGTCCACCCGACGGCATCGCATACCATGCGAAAAAATCACATTTTACACCCAAAGACACCTGTGTACCCATACACAAGTCTACGGGGGCACTACCCCACCATGGAGCTCTCAAAATCATTTTATTTCCCCCTAGACCGGCATACATCCGATCATGCTCTCACAGCTCACACCATTACCTTGGGCGAGGCATTTGAACAACCATTACACGGGGCGTAGGTATTTCGATCCATTCATGACTACTCAAGTGAGTAGCCCCCGCATTTTGGCCGCACGGCAACCAATCACAAACAACAAAATATGATGCATTAACCCATTCCCGCTTAGCCAAGCCACCGACCGTCCTTAATTGGGCATAAAGGGTATGACCAAGGCACTACTAAATTTTGCAAACCTTTTACTCACACCACTTAAAAGATTTTGTTTCGCAAACTTTTCGCAAAAAAGATTAATGGTTCATTTTACTTTAAATACCGGATCGGACTTGTAATTACCAAACTAAGCTCGATGCCGGCTGTGACAGAGCCGACCAATTTATAAGAAATCAAGTATAATTCGCAATCATCGAAGCAATCGCGTCTACACTTGAGTCCATATAAACCCGGTATTCGAAATCTCAAGTGATTTCAAACTCATCAACAACACAACAGGATCGTTGAGCTCGGTAATAAAATCCGCGGTATTTCAAACCAAATTCGATATATTAAACATCGAGTGCGAAGTATAATTTATTACAAACTCGGGTTCAAGTGCGGAAGCGAAAGAGTTTGCGAAAACCAAATAGTCTTTTAACGAAAACAAATATAAGATAGTGCCAAGGTAGATAGTCATCCCCTGTAGCGGCATGAGACAGGGGATATAGATTTGCCTTGCCCCGGCCTTACTCTTCATCAACGAGGAAATGCATACAAGTCTTACAATAACCATGGTAAATATGATCACCCGCAACAATGGGAATAAAACCCTGAGTACGAAATACTCAGCTAGACTTACCCGTCCAAAATAAAATAAAAGACTCCAAGGATCATGCTAGGCTTTAACTGGGGTTCAGCTGACTCACATTAATTTCGCAAATAAAGTTGTTTAGTGAGCCTACTCATACTACTTGTACTTTTCCAAGTTAAAAGGTTACTTAATTATTTACATAACATAGATCCTGTATAGTCAAGATTAATCATTGCTCAAGAGAATAAATAACAATAAGTAACTTGATCGGGGATAAATTAGGCGCAACATGATAAATAGCATATATTGTAATAATTAGACTACGATGTCGTGGACGCAACCCGGGTTCTCACTAATCAGCGACACGAAGCGAGGGCACGGCGGCGCTGGCGGCGGATTGGCGGGCGGATTTCGCCGCGGTGACCAAAACACGCGCAACCGGCTAGTCTAAAAAGCATCTACGCGACAAGAGGGTCACGATGGTGCCCTTGGTTTGACTCGAAACCCGACTAGAACGACGGCGGTGACGGCGTCGCGGCGGCTCGCGGGCGGCACGGACGTCGGCGCTCGGCCGTTCTCCGGCGATAGATTCGGCGAACCAAAGGCCGTTCGACTCTCCTAGACCTAACTAGGACATGCAAGCAAGCTAGAGGCCTAACGGAGCAACGACGGCGAAGACGGGCCTTGCGGGCGGCGCCACGGGCAAAGACGTCGGCGGCGGCGTGTCCCGCGAAACGGGCGGCGGATCTACTCATCCAGCTAGCTCTAGAGCTCGAGCATCACGAGGCGACTCTAAAACGCGAAGAAATGCGTGGCCAAAGCTCGATCCACGAGCTCGGCGGCGCTTGCCCCAACGGCGGCCATGGCGGCTCGCCGGGCGGCGCCGGCGACGGAAACGAGGCGCCACCGTGGCTTTTTACCTCAATTCGCCGATGGCTTCCGCGTAGTACACGATGAGACGACGCTAGGGCTGTGATTTGGTGCGGTTTGGCTCGGCGACGGGCGATGGAACGCGGCGCGGCGTTTTTCGTCGGAGCGAGCGGCGGGGCGGCGGGTGGAAGTGGTGTTAGGGTTAGGGCGCGGCGCGGACACGGGTTTTAAGGCGCGGCGCGTGGGTCCAGGCCGTACATCGGGCGGGCGGGCGTGCGCCACGCCGCCATGGGCGCCGTCGGCCGGGCCGAGCTGCCGATACCCCCCCCCCACTCTGTTTTTCGAGTCAGCCCTGGTTTTTGGCCTGTGCGTCAAGATTCGTGCGGAATTTGGAAAAAGTCAAAACATCAACTTTGTAGAGAATTTCATAAGCTACAAAACTCTCAATATGAACTTTTTCTAATTCGGCCTAGATTTGAAACTAAAAATTAAAAACAGCAAGGTCAAACTAAACTAGTCAAAACAGAGTTTGAATTTGACTCAAATTTGACCCAAACTGTTGGGCACTATTTGAACCATTTCCAAACCTTTTCACAAGAAACTTATAAAAGATCATTTGCTCTATATAAAAAGTACTTCATTTCATCTATAGAAACTTTTTGCTAAAAACCATTCTAGCCAGCACTTTTGAAAGGAGTTTCAAAATGGGTCAAAGAGGTTTGACACTCTAGAGCTATTTTATAAAAATTTTCTAAATTGAAACACAAGCTCAAACATGGTCCTAAATTATGTCAAAAATCCTATAGTAGCTAGAGATCCTATAGTAAAGATCATTATAGCAAAAATCCTATAGTAGCTAGATCAAACAAGCATGAAATGAGATCCTATAGTAGCTAGATCAAACAAGCATGAAATGAGAGCAACTCAAAGTAAATGCTATTATGAACTTGCTCATGCATGAAATGATGATGATGCTATGCAAATGATCATGCTTTCAAGATGCTTAACACCTAGGGTGTTACACGCATTTTCCGTGATGGGCAAAAAGAGTGCCCGCCATGGAAAAGATTTTGCAGTATCACGCAAAATCATTTCGTTACTAGTGGAATCCAAGTAGACTATGCTACGAAGTGTAAATTACCATTTAAATACGTATGACTACTTGTGGCTAGGGAGCCGTGGCGTAGTCTGGCCAAGCCTGAGCCCTGCCAGTTGGTCCGATTCCTATTGCCTTGAAACTATAAATGTTCTAGTATGACTAGACACTACTATAGATTCGCATATCACTGCCGCCGGTATCACTACCGGAATTAAAAGGCTGGTAGTGATGACCTTTTCGTGCCTTCAAAATCAGTAAATGGTTAGAACTGACCAAGATCCGGCACTGAAGCTCCATGTCACCGTCGAGTGTTAAGAACACCCGACAATGATGCCTATCGCTATCGGTTCTATTATCCAGCCCAACACTAATGCATATACTCGGACCCGAAAATTTCATTGCACCTAGTGAACTCTGCTCGCGTCTGCCCCTCTCGCCTCGGTCAGCCTCATCTCTTCTCCCCCACTACACGCCAGCGTAACGTCCTCCCCACCGCATGACACACCTCCATCCTCCTCGTCGTAATGCCGCGCTCGCCCGACGGCAGTTAGCCGACGATCGGTGTAGCCCCGTGGCTCAGGGGCGACCAGCGACCGGCATGGCTCAAAGGCTGACGACTGCGACCCACGGAGACGAGGGCGGGCGGCGCCGGCACCGAGCTCCATCCCCGCCTCCCCCGCCTCGCTCCCTCCTCCGGGCTCCCGGCCAGCATCTGCATGCGCGCGTGAGTCAATGGGCTGACGGCGTCGGGAGCATGGTTGACCCCGGCGGCAGCCACCGGTGTGAGCGCGGGCGGTAAGCACCCGCGAGAGAGATGCGCGAGCGCGAGAGAGATATCCTTCCCAATCCTTCTATTTCGTAATATGTTAGAACCACAAAATCCATCTTTGCGATATGCCGATTCTGAAATTTGTTATGTGTGTGTGTGTTTTTTTTTTTTACACAAGCATTATATTATATTATGCAGCCATCTTACATAAAAGTCCTCCGAAGAGGACTGAAATACAACTTGGTCCCTTGACCGGATAAGAACAACAACTGCTACACCACGAACAACGACGATCTCGCCGGCGGAATGCTGTAGAAGCTACAGTAGGATGGAAGGCCGTGCAAAGCATCGGTTGTAGTCGGATTGACGGAGCCTTGTAGAACGCGCACACCGGGCGACCGAATGATAGACGGGTTGCCGCCACGGAGATTGAAGAGAAGACTCCAAGTCGAAATCCGTCGGGAAGACGAGGGACGTCGAGGCACCATCGGGGCGCGAGCTGCTTGGTAGAGACATGAGTGGACCGGATCTGAGGCTGCAGCGTTGAGGTGGAGGGTGGAGCAAGCGGCGGGGCGAGCGAGGGCGGCGGCGGTGAGGTGGGCGCGGGATCTCGAAGGGGGTGTTGGTGAGATGGGATGGGGAGAGTGGAGACGCGGGGTGGATTTATTGTAGTACCACTAACCTGGAGCACATCGTCGACGGCGACGGCGAGGAGGCCTCCGAGGAAGACCACGGCGGCGAGCACACCAGCGACGGGAACGACGGCCATAGGCAGGGAAGGAGCCATATTGGCAAAAGCACAAAGGCAACAGGACTAATAAAACTAAAGGGAAAGGAAAAGGGCTGGCAGATCTAGCGGATTGGGGGGGACCCTACCCCTCTCGCCACCGCCGGCGAGCCGCCGGCGTGGAGGAAGGGAGGGGCCCGGGTGAGGAAAGGGGAGGGAGCTTCTAGGAGAAGGAACACAAGGCGTAATGTCTGCCCTCTTGTGTTGTATATAATGTACGAGATGCTTGAGAGCATGGCAACAATACGCACCGAGCATGCTCCTGCTGTTTTCTTTGTTGTTTTTTTTTTGTTTTGTTTTCTAAAACACATCACAGCCGGGTGAAATACCTGGAGTGTTTGAGTCCACTCATCACTACCACTTTGGTACTGTTGGTTCAAAATCCGGCAGTGGGGGTTTGGAGCTGACAGTGATATAGAAAACTGGAGTAGTGAGGGGTAGGTGAATAACTATTCTAAAAAGTCATTAGACAAAATTAATTAGTAAAACAACAGGCGAATGCAATTTTTCCTAGCTTTACAAGAAGGTTGCAAGGCACCTACCCACAATTTTATTAGGCCGTCTCAATGGAGAGTTTCACCTCCCGGTTTCAAGAGGTGAAACTTTGGCATGAAAATAGGCGTCTCTCTCAATGCACATTTCATTACACGCTTTCATAGGCTGAAGGGTCCCACAACCTCTCTCTCATGGTTTAATTGCATAGTTGCATGGTGAAACTCTATTTTTGTCTCAATGGAGTTTCACACAGTTTCCAACACATGTGAAACAGTGCCCAAAGGTTTCACCATGGTGAAACTCTTTCTTCCTCTCTCCTAGGAGTTTCATGCAAAAAGTGAAATTTTGTTGATGTGGCGCTGTATTTAATGTGCATGAAACACTCATGAAACCCCCATTGAGACTGGCCTTAGTTGCTATGATCTCTACTCACACAAGCAATTGTATCACCACTATCTAAACTTAAAGAGCTAGCAAGAATATTAGATACAAAATTAATTAATCTACTCAACTAGCAAGGCAACTAGAAAGCACTATACAAAATAAACTATGAAATTGTAATCCAAGGTAAGGTGATATTTGAATCCTCGGCTAGCTTGTTTTGCTGGCTTCTTCCATGTTAGTAACTCCAAAATAATCATATGTATCGTATCTGCACTTCTTCAGGGCACTGGCAGTGTATCGATCCACCCCAGTTCCCAGAAAATGATGTGACTTCATCGACTTCACAGGCCACAATGCATAGAACTGGCCTCCGTCTAATATTCCTTGCGGAGGAAGAGCCAACAAACCCAGCAGCAAGAAAGAGTGTGCAAGGAACCGGGTTCTATGTGTCAACCTAGTGCGCGTCTAGGCATCTCACCATGGAAACGTGCTTGGTCGTGTATACATTCCCACTTCTCTTAATAAAATACGTGCCAATAGTACGCCATCGAAAAAAAAGGAACCGGGTTCTATCCGAGGGACCTGGGTCCTCCCTCGAACCCCAGCCTCGTAGTGTATCGGACCGAGTTCTATCTTTGCTTTTATGGTATAGAACCAGGCTTCTATCTTTGCTTTTATGGTATAGAACCAGCCTGGAACCTCCCACTGTGGATGCTCTCATGATGGAGCACCCTTGTATGTGTAACATGCTTCTCCCCGTCAGACTCAAGTTCACTGCATTGGTTCATGCCTCAACAACTACGTGACTGGAACTAGCTAGCACAGATGCACCAGTCAGACTTCAAGCAATTCCTATTTCCATGCACGCGTGTCCAGCTTAACTAGTCAATAAAGCTTGTGCTATTGAATAATCAGCCTTAGAATATTAGCCAGATTAAACAAATAATTTATTATATCAAATTTTGCCAGACAACCGATCTAAGACAAATTTGAGTGTTAATAGAGATGTTTAACAGTAAACAACAAATGGTGTTCGCTAATTTAGTTTTTCATTTTTTCCACTCATGCAGTCCTTCTGTTGCCAAATGTAGGATGCTTCTCCAAAATCCTTCGTAGAAAGTCCTTTTCAATGAGGCCTTTACATCCTCCATTAGTAGACTATTATTCCCGATCAGTAGTATGTCATCCACATACAAGACCTGAAACACGAGTGCACTCTCACTAACTTTCTTGTAAACACATGGTTCTTCTTCATTTTTTGAGAAGACAAACGATTCAATTTCCTCATCAGAACGAACATTCTAGCTCCAAAATGTTTTCTTTAGCCCATATATAGACTTCATAAGTCTACAAACGTTTCCAGCATTTTGTTGGTCCACAAAACCTTCAGGTTGTGTTATATACACATCCTCACTTAGGTTTCCATTAAGGAAAGTCATTTTGACACCCATTTGCCAAATCTTGTAGTCATAATACGTGGCACTTGCTAGAAGGATCCAGATTGACTTTAGCATAGTGACAGGCGAAAATGTTTCATCATAATCAACACCTTGAATTTGATGAAAACCATTTGCTAACGGTCTTGCTTTGTAAGATGTGAACATTTCCATTAGCGTGTATCTTTTTCTTGAGAATCCATTTACACTCAATGGCCCTCACACCATCGAGTGGATCAACTAGGTTCCAAACCTAATTATCTCGATGGACTCCATTTTGGATCTCATGGCTTCAAGCCATCTCTCAGACTCCAGTCCCATTACCACCTTTGTGTAAGTGTTAGGCTCTTCGTTATCTAACAACAAGATGTCACGCTACCCTGTAGCCCGATAACATGTACTTTTCATGTGCACGACATGCATACATTGATCTTCGTGGTTGGGGTTCAGCATATTGGTCAGCGACTATCGTTGGCTCATTTTGCTATACCTCCTCATCAATGGAACACGGAACATTTTCTTGTGTTTCTCAAAACTCTTTGAGTCTCACTATGCTCTACTAACTTCCTTGAAGAGAAACTCGTTCTCAAGAAAGACTGCATTTTGAGCAACAAACACTCTGTTCTCTTTATGGTTATAGAAATAATATCCTTTGGTTTCCCTAGGATATCCCGCAAAAATACATTTATCAGATCTGGGCTCTAGCTTTGTTGGTGTCAAACGCTTAACATAGGCATCCCAGCCCCAAACCTTCAAGAATGACAAACCAGGACGTTTCTCGGTCCATATCTCATATGCGTGTCTTCTCCACATATTTAGATGGAACTCAGTCTAGTGTAAATACAGTTGCCTCTAGCGCATAACCCAAAAAGTACAATGGAAGATTAGTTTGACTCATCATTGCCCTTGCCATGTCCAACAAGGTTCGGTTTCTCCGCTCAGACACACAATTCCATTGTGGCGTTCCAGATGGAGATTCTGTTGCGAGAACAATTACAAAATTCTTTAGATGATCACTAAACTCATGGCTCAAATATTCCCCAGCATGATCCGATCACAGGAATTTAATTGTCTTGCCAGTATGATTTTGCACTTAATTTTGGAACTCTTTGAACTTTTCAAATTATTATACCTTGTTCCTCATCAAATAGATATAGCCATATCTACTCAAGTCATTGCTAAGCTTATAAAGTACTGAAAACCACCTCTTGCGTTATTGGACACATACATTTGTATGTACTAGGCCTAAGAGCTCGCTTGCTATCTTACTTTTTCCAACAAAGGGAGCTTTTAGTCATGTTTCAAATTAGGCATGACTCACATGTCTCAATTGATTCATAATCAAAAGAATCAAGAAGACCATCCTTACAGAGCCTCTCTATGCGTTTCTTGCCTATATGGCCTAAGAGTCAATGCCACAAGTAGGATTATAATCATGTTTAAGAACATAAAGTACATGCATTATTTATCGCTGCATACCGCTATGTTTATGATGTTTGACTTCTTAAGAGTTAAGAAGTGTGAAATGCATTTTTTTAGATGAAGAAAGTATTTACATATGCATTATTTATCGCTGCATACCGCTATGTGTTTCCAAAACCATTACTGAATGATTACATACCAAACTCCTATACTTCTATGTGACAACATCCAAACACAATAATTCATACGTTCATATCACTCTCATTTCTCATATCTACCCGCACTTCACGCGGCGGTTCTGCGCTAAAAAAAAAAACTTTTACCATGTGTCCCAAAATAGTGTTGCCACAAAAAGAGTTTGCTCATCAAACTTTCTTAACTTCAACTATTTTTGTAGAAAATATATGCAACATATATATCTCCAAATAAGTTTATGATAAAAATATATTTAAAGATCTATCTAATGATACTAATTATATACCATAAATATTGACAGTTTATTAAATATATTTGATCACAGTTAAAAGCTATTGACTTTTTACGGTACTAGAATGACTCTTTTTGGGACAAAGGGAGTATATATATATATATATATATCTTTGAGCACGGATAATAGATTTGTCAAGCAAAATAGGAGTAAAATACCATGAAGTATATGATTGTTAGACCAATATATATTACACCCTATATAAAGCAAACATCCATTTGTGCATGTAAACAACAAAGAGTAATATATATGTATGTACAATTTCGTACGTAAGGCAAACACAAAAGAAGAAAGAATCGATTCTAGGCTGAGATTTCAGTGCTGTCAGTCTCCGGGCGCCCGACAATGCCAGCGTGACCGAGCAGCGCCCACAGCACGGTTATGAACTCGCCACCGTGGTAGAGCGACTTGGAGTGCGAGGTCACGTTTTCCGACGGCGCGAGATAGAGGATGAGCTCCGCCCAGAAATCAGCGAGCACCTTCCACAACACGGCCTCGTCGCTGACCTCCTCCACCAGCTGCCGCCCGAGCTTGGATGCCTTCCTCAACGTGGCGTTCATGCTCCCGCCGAGGCACGTCACAGCGCGGTCGTACCTCACCACCGGCCCCGCGCAGCGCGCGAGCACCCTCGTCACCTCCTCCACCACGCCCTCGTAGAGCTCCTCCGTCCACGCGCGGTGGTCCGGCAGGAGGGCCGGCTTCAGCGCCACCAGGTAGGCGCAGTAACGGGACAGCCGTGTCGCAACCACTACCAGGTCGCTCTCCCCGTCCGTGTCATTGTCGTTGTCGAGTTGGCCACCATGAGCTCCCTCGGAGCGCTTGAGCTCGACGAGCCTCGTGGCGAGATGCCACACGAGAATCTGCTCGGATATGCTGTCCACGGCATTGTCGTCGCCGGCTTTAATACGGCAAGCCCAGAAGAGGTTGCCCGCGACTCCGTTGCCATGCAAGGACAGCTCGCCGTTCCCGAGCCTACACTTGTTTGCTCTGAGCGTCACAACAATGGCGGATTTCACCGCCGCGGGCACTGCGACGGTCTTCTTCACGATCCGGTCGACTTGCCGTGAGATGCAGCCGCAGTAGCAGAACCGAAGCTGCAGGATGGACACCTGGCAGAAGCGGTCATCCCACTGCTGCATGGGCCGAAGCCGGAGCAGGCGGCTGAGCTTACGACGCGCCCATGGAGACTTCCGCCACGACGGCCGTCTCGCGTACTCGCAAACGGCGGACACCTTGATCCAGTCGGAGCAGACGTAGTTGGCGACCTCCCACCCCTCCGTGAACACGATGGAGACGATGAAGGAGACAGAGACGAGTATGTCGAGGCCAACGATGACGTGGAACACCGTGTCGTG
Source organism: Hyparrhenia diplandra (assembly GCA_015847255.1). Classification (NCBI taxonomy): domain Eukaryota; kingdom Viridiplantae; phylum Streptophyta; class Magnoliopsida; order Poales; family Poaceae; genus Hyparrhenia; species Hyparrhenia diplandra. Next base: position 78,363 of record JADLZK010010526.1, on the reverse strand, counting down.
GTGCTGCAGGTAGTTCCGGAGGTTCTGGTAGTCCACGGCGAGCGCCGTGCCGGCGTTCGTCATGTCGTGCACGATGGCGCCGCCGGCCGCGAGGCAGCTGATCCACGTGGCAAGCACGAGGATTGAGTTGAGCGCCGGGAACCACCACCCGCTGGCGTAGAAGACGGTGAGCTTGGAGTAGAGGAAGTCGGCGAGGAAGGACAGCTCGGCCTCCACCACCCGGAACACCCTCTCTGGGCTACCACTAGCAGCAAGGAGCCCGTCCTGCACGAATGCCATGGCACGGTGGCAGCCGGCCTCGGCGAGTGGGCACCCAATGAACCGCCGGAGCTGCAGCTTGAACAGAGCAAAAGAGAGGCAGAGATCCTTGACATCCGGGCAGGCTGCGAGGAGAGGGTCGCCGGATGAGGAAAGCGACCATATCCTGTCCACGGTGACGACATGCCCCGCGTTCAGGTCCATGGACGACGACAATGACGGCGGAGCTGCAGTCCTGTCAATGTGGTACCCATGCGGCCTAGGCTTGACGGGCAGTTTCTCCTCGCCCTTCACAAAGTAAGGAGGCACTCCTACTTCACCTTGGCCTGCATGACCATGCCCATGGAGTTGCTTCATGTAGTCGGCGACGAGGTACGAGTTGAGGCCGACAGCGAATGAGTTCTTGGCGAGCTCGGCCGCGATGAGCCTGTGGATGAGCTTGAGGAGGCTCAGCACCCACAGCCACAGCAGGACGCCGGTGAGCAGCGGGCTCCCGGCGGCACCACCACTGCTGATGATGAGGAACGCCACCCACCCCATCCTGGCCAGCTGCTCGACCGACGGCCGGAACTTGCTTCCGTTGGAGCCACTGCTGGTGATGGTCGAAGCGGAGGAGCGGGCGGTGTCGATGGTGTTGCGCAGGATCTGGAGGAAGACGGTCCAGGCGAGAAGGAGGGGGGCGCGCTGCGTCCCACTTGGCCGCCGCAGAGACGGCGTAGGACACGAGCGGCAGGAAGAGAGTGGACGTGGCCCAAACGAAGAGGCGGAGTGCCGGATGGCCGGAGCGGCGGCGGTAGGAGGTCAGCACAACCAGAATTGGGAGCAGGACAATGCTGACGATGGCCGCCGCCTCCATGAGGAGCAGATTCACGAGGCTGGAGGCCATCGGGGTGGCGCTAGTCCTTTTCCCCCCTTCGTCCACCTCTCCTTGTTGGCAATGAGCAAATATGAAGAGAGAGCTCGGCAGGCTTCAAAGGTAAACTGCGGCATATATAACAACACCTTTGTATCCATGCATGTGATGGCTGACTACGTTGCAATCAAAGATCAGGTGGATGCACGTGAGGACTAAGGAGTGGACGACAAGCCAAGTTAAAGACACGATTCTGTGTGCTACACAAAAGCAAAGGCATCGCCTTCTTTTATGATGGATGACAGATAGTACTTGCAGCTAGGGGCTACATATATACCTACGTGTTGAGAATTGGACGCTATCATAAAAGAGTCGTTGTAGGTTTATAAAAGGCATTACCGATATTTCTATAATGATTTTATATATCAATGGTTTATCTAATGATATAAATTATGTGTTCAAAAAAATTATGATTTCTTTATATTTTTATTATTAAAATTAAGGGACTTACTATATCCCAATCGCCTGGGTTATACTAAAAAACAGATGACAATCCAGAACTGTTGGATGTACAATAGATGCTCATAATTAGATCAACTCCTGTTCATCTTCTTCATCTCGCTCCCGCGTCTGCTCCTGCATCATCTTGCTCGGCGCTCACTCCCCCGCCACCAGCCACCACCCTCACCGCTGCCACGGATTACAAATTACAAGTGATGACTGATCTCAAATTGACAAGCCATAGATTACAAATCATAAGAGAGATATCACAAGAAAACATTTTTTTTCTATGGAAGGACAAAAACAGATACATGAGGAGGGGCCAACCTACGCCGCTGCCACCGCCGCTGGAGGAGATAGGGGAGGAGGAGGAACCACCGGAGGAGTGGTAGCGCATGGGGAGAGAGGAAGAGCACAGGCGATATGTGTGAGGGTGACCCGACTGCCTAGGATGGAGAGGAGATGCTCGTCGGAACTCTAGAGGACACTACTACTGATTTGAACTTGCGTGGCGGTTTTTTTCGATTTTGCGTGGCGGGCAATCAAACCGCCACGCAGCTAGGGTCACGGTTAATCAAACGATTAACCGTGGCGGTTTCATGCCTCGCCACGCAAAATGGATTAACCGTGGCGGGCATTTAAAATCCATTAAATCCATTAACCGCGGTTTTCCCAGGGCGGGGGGCTGCGCCAGTTACCTATTTTACGTGGCGGTTTTTGAAATGACCGCCACGTAAAATAAAAACCGAACACCTCGCAAAATCAATCCTGTAGTAGTGGGAGGAGAGGAGGAGGCAGCCTACCTTGCCGTCGTCGCCGCCACTAGAGTCGCCACCAAAAGGAGGGGAGGGACAGAGGAGGAGCGGGGGCATCGGGTGCGGCTGTCGCGTCTCCCGAACACTTTGTTACGTTTCAGTCGACTGGAGAGGAGGAAATGTGTAAAATTAAACATCTTTAATTTTTGGGAAATGAGAGTTACTTTTTATTGAACGGATGGATTATATTTCTGTGGGCACAACGATATATTGCTGGAATCTATAACCTTGCTGTATATATTTTTCTGTGGGCACCTTGTGATAGTTATAAACACCGCAAAACAAGGATGCGAAGCGACATCATATTGCTTTCGTAGATGCATGTTAGGCTGCACGCACCAGTTCTTTGATGCTTCTGCTAACAAAAGAAATTCCCTCAGTTGGATGACTGACTAAGGGCTCCTTCAGAAGACCAATCCACAGGGCTTTCCTCGCCTTTTCCTGGACCAGCCCCCTGTGTGGATTTCGTGCCTGTGGAGAGTTGCTCTTGCATTTGGATGTCCATCACCTAGGAGGGGGCAACCAAACCCTGTACTCAGATCTGGGAAGGGGGAACAACACGTACCCAGGAATTGAATGGCCACTAAAATCCCAATAGGGGCGTTGGCACCCCCAAACTAATATGGCCCGTCCTTCCAAAGGAGCCCTAAAGGAAAACAAGTGGGATTGGTGATCATATGGGAATTAGAATGTTATCGATACATCTGGCTTGTTCGGTTTTCTGTCTTGTGGGGTTTAGTGGATAGGGTTAAAAGGGATTAAGGGATTTAGGCCCTCTCAACCCTCTTCAATCCTTTTCAATGCTCTTGGATCGAGAATTAATAAATAAGTCCTAATGTGGTACATGATATTTTTCTTCAGTTTTTCAAGAAAAATCTATATCTTTATATTTTATAATCATAAACTTCTCTTTAAAGGTACTTCTCACTACGAAATTTGTCTCAACATGCAAGCCATTCATGTCATCTCACACTAAAGCCCAGTCTCACAATCAAATGTATAGTTTAAATGAAAGAGATATGTTAAATGGTTTATGGGATGAAATGAGTTTTAACACCACGGAAATCTTGAAAACATGAACATGAAACCCCATTCAGAATTGCCTAATAGCCACATGATCTCACTAACTTCCAACCTCTTAATGCAATTCATGTGTACTCAACACAATTACTACTTTAAATATATAACAAATATAGAAGTCATATGTCTATTGCTATTTGTTTTTTTCTTGTTCCATCTTCTTAAAATTAATCTAATTTTATTAATGGGTTTTTTTCATTGCCTCATCCAATTTTGAGAAGAATGGGTGCAAGAACATGTAAATTTAATAGATGCATGCAACAGTTTTATTTGTAAGAAAGGCATGCAGTAACACACGGGGTAACGTCAAGTATATCCTATAATCATAAACTTCACTAGCCTTCTATCTCAGCATACAAATCATCCACATCATCTCCCATTAACCATCCACACACCATCTCCCACTAAAAATCATGTATCCCCACTATCTTTTCAACCTTTTAATGCACACTATCCATGCTCCACTAAGTGCAACTACCATTTTTAATATATAAAATATATACAAGACATCCATATATATTATTATTATTATTTTTTGTTTTGTTGCATGATCTGCCATCTAATAATTATTATCAAATTCTATTATTGGATTCCTTCGTTGTCTTGCCTAATTTTGATAAGAATCGATGCAAAAAATGAACATCTAGGCACCACTGATGCGACATTGCCAAAGCTGTGGCGTGCACCAAGCAACAACACGGCACGTCATACTTGTAGCGCAAGGAGCTATGGCCCAGTGAGGTTATAAACCAGGGAATAAATTGGGTGGGGGAGGTCTTCCCGAATTGGGTAGGGAGGTCCTCACCATGAGGACCTCCTCCCATTTTGCTCTAATCTCTATATTAAGAGATTAGAGCATGAACCCTAATCTCTATATTAATCCTTCAACCCTAATCTCTATACTATAAGTTGAACCCTAATCTCTATTTTAATTTTTGTACCATAATCTGTATATTAAGCCCCTAAACCCTAAACCCTACACACTAAATTGAACCCTAATCTCTATATTAAGCCCCTAAACCCTAATCTCTATTTTAAGTCTTATACCCTAATCTCTATATTAAATAAACCCTAAACCCTAATCTCTATATTCCCTAATCTTTATATTAAATTTTATACCCTAATCTCTATATTAAACCACTTCGGACATGCATGGCCACTCTGTTTGATTGGTTGCAGAGACGTCTAGCAAGTACTCTCTGTGACCTCTTGACGATTCAAACAGACCATGAAAGCGGTTGGAGTACTGCTAGGGGTATCTATCTATCTCCATCGCAGATGAAGACGTGATAGGAGGTGAACATTCAGCATGCACTCAAATAAAAAGAGGGTTCGATCATTTGTGTATCTATAATAGAATGCTTATTCCACAATTTTTTTCGTATATATGTTGTTTTGCATTTACGAAGTACACAAATATGTAACACATTATTGTAGTACACAAATACATGGCCTTCGGTTCCTTACAAACTTCATGCAAATTGTTACAGATCATAAAAGAAATGAAGACACGCGATAGCGTGATACATATATATGATAATATCGATTATTATATGTGTGGTTATCAATTAGAACTTGGGGAACTGGGAGATGACCCTCTGGACTGCTGGCCTGGACAACAAGTCGTGAACCCATGCCTTGACGCTCGGGTAGGAATCGAACACCGATGCAAATGGGGTGGCCATGAAGTGGACCGTGTACGGGAGATGGCTGAGGTCGGCCAGGCTGACAAAGTCCCCTGCCAGGTACTTGGACTTGGACAGCCGCGCCTCGTACACATCCAGCACCTTCTTCATCTTCTCCAGGGAATCGTCGATGAGCTTCTGGTCGGGAGTTCCTCCCCTCATCGGCACAACAATGAGCTGGTAGATGATGGGGGCGATGGCAGGGTCGTACTGGTGTGCTTCAACGTCCAGCCAGACGTCGACGAGCGCAGTCTCTTCCAGATTGCCCTCCCTCAGCAGGTTGATCTCGGTGGTCTTGTATTTCCGGAGCACATGCCTCGAAATTGCCCGGGATTCTGGAGGAGAACAGAAGCATGTATAATTATCATAGTTATATTGGCACAGAAATATTTTTAGTCGATGCAATTACAACTCACTATGTATTTTTCTCTCAAAAAAAAAAAAAAAAAAACTCGCTATGTATAATTATGATATCATGCAAGTGAGATATTAAGTGACATTTATGTCCACATCAGCATAGCAAACCATCCACTAAATGTTAATATATGATAGTTTGCGAGTGAACGATAAACCGGTTGGTCTAGCTGTAAACTTCGTACCCTGCCGGCCATAGTCCACACCCTCTCAAAGGCAAATTTGTTGGCTGGAGGAGGCACAGTTCATTTGCACGCCGAAGAAAATTAGCTCGTTCACCGCTATGTCAAAGCACACGTTTAAGGCCAGTCCAGTTTTATGGGTTTTCTCGACCTAGTTGAGAAGGTCTTTTTTAAGCATAATGTTTGGCGCTGTCTTATCCTCGCAGGCCAAGTTTTTATTATATAAGATGATAGTTTAATTATATCCCTTTATATTAATAATTATATGTAGTCTAATTCAATTTTATTCTAAACCACTCAATTTTCGGAGTAACCCATATAGTATGCTTCTAAATTCTAATTGTTACTCGTATGTCCCAAATTCATATACGCCAAACCATTAGCGTAAAGACACTACGACTCACCAAAAGCATCAACTCGCCATCCTGGAAGGCAGGAATCTGTCCAAAGGGCTGAAAAAGGAGAAGAGACCAAGTTATAGAAATCTTAACAATTACTAATTTCCGCCAAACCTCTTTACTAACATCGACCAGCAATAACTACAAATTATTTAGAAAATGTGAATATATTGAAAAAAAATAAAGGATCGAAAGCCTATTCAGATTGGCATTTGCTTGATCAAAATAGATTCCGTCCGCTTCACTGTTATACGGAGGGAGTATGTTACTAATCCAAAAATACAGAATGACTCTTGGCTCGCTCGTAGATCATATCACAGATAGCAATAAAACAGGGAATCCAAGAAAGCAAGAACAAGTGCACGCGTACGTTACGTTGGAGATGTTCGGGGCTCTTGTGCTCGCCAGTGTTGAAGTCCACGTTGACGACCTCGTACTCCACGCCGACCTCCTCTAAGCACAGGATTACGCGCGTCACGTTCGGGGACAAAAGCGGCCCGAAAACCTTCACCAGCGCCATGGAAACCAGCTTCCCTGCTCCCAAGATCAGATAGATGGTCCAGCTGGTTCCTCTACTTGGATATGTATGCGATGGCTTGGTGCTCATGCTAACCATTCTATTTATAGGGCGCCTGTATCGAAGTAGTGTGAACTCTTGTGGTCCAAGAAGAAAAGTAGTGGAAGTTTTTTTTCATCATCTTTTTTTGTGTTGTATTTCATATCTTTTGTCCTACTCTCTTTCCCCGGGAAGGGTATACTTAAGAAAAAAGAGAGAATAAAGGGTTAATTCGTTCTTAATAGCCATTTCCTTAATAAGTGGATGGGAACATTGTCTAGACCGGAATCTGAAGAATGTCTACTACTCACAATCGCTCTTTGTGATGCTGCGGAACCATGGTCCACTATCCCAAATTATAACTCATTCCAACTTTAATTTAGAGAGTAAAAAGCATCTAAGTTTTTGACCACATTTATATAAACAAACATAACATTTATGATACCAAATAACTATTATTGGATTCTTCATTAATTATATTTTATATTTAAATTTATATTTATATTTATATTTATATTTATATTTATATTTATATTTATATTTATATTTATATTTATACTTATACTTATACTTATATTTATATTTGATGTCATAAATCTTTTGTAATCTTTTAAAAAACTTTAGTTCAACGTAGAATACTCTGACTCACAAAAAGTTGAAATGTCTTCAATTTGGAAAGGAGGGATCCATTGGTAATGACTCGTGTGGTACAAGGAAGAAGAGGGGAACTCCGTACTGAGAAAATGAGGCAATAATGGTTTAATTTTCTTCTCTACATAGTTTTCCTTCTTGCACGTCACTTCAGAATAGAGGAATAGTAGTGAGAAGACTAGTCTTCATACTAAAATTCTTGTCTTTCTCATTCAGCAAAATACCGTGTTTACCTCAACAAGAGATGCTCTGCACGACACATGACGAGATTTCATCCATGTAGAGGTTACGTCACACGCACTGACGCACATATACATATACGTGCTTCAGACGTTAATCCTAAAGTACGTATACTAGGTTTTATTACGGAATATGCTATGTCTAAGATGGCACCTTTCTTGGAACATTGATGACCTTCAGGATTCAGCTTCTGTTCTGAGCATGAGAACAAACGTCTATGTCAATAAATACTGATTTGGGTTTTCGAAGGCCAAACCCATCACGCTAGGGCTCACCATTTTTTATTAGGAAAAAGGCTCTACCATCACGATACCACCAACGTACCTACTACTTCCAATAGAACAAGCGTCTATGACAGGATAACAGGGGCGGATCTAGTGGGCGGTCAGGCAGGTGTAAGTGACACATAACATAATTTTTTTGGTAAAAAGAAAAAAAAAAAACCTCCCACACCAGTGCCTCGGCGCCTCCCAGCCGTGCCTTTTGGCTTGTGCACAGCGCAGTAACTATGATCCACATGACCGCATCCACATTGACACACGGCGGAATCGCTGGGGCTGCTGTCATTGCAAGCGGCGGCACCGCTGTCTATTGTCCTGAGGCTAACACATAAAGTCTTCAGTGCTTTCTTCTTCCATGTGCTTTGGCGAACTCCTTGGCCCAGATCTTCATCACACCATCATCTTCTCATCTAGCGTCTGTTGGTCCACTTCCTTGACTAATGGTCGCCAGAGCCTAAAGTTAAATGCAATTTTGTATAAAACATCCAGTTGTGTCTGTATGAAACTTCTTGTTGATATACATTTTGTTTCTCACATTCCATAACCCACTAGAAACACGAGACAACAAAAAGAGTTTCATGTTATACTTTTGACAACCCAAATTTAACCACTAGCCATGAAAGTGTTTGGTTCAAACTCTTGTGCGCTGTGATGAGGATTCACGTTTATATATACGCACAAAACTATATCTAAACTGCGCAGTGCGAGCACATGTTATGAGTTGCAGGAGTAAAGGATTCATAGTGTTATGCTGAATCACAGTAATCGTAAGTCATATTGTTGGCCTTTACTGAACTGAGACCTTACTGAATACATGAAAACAGGTTGAGGTGCAGAAAGCATGTAGGTATATATGGTATTAAAGTGAAATACAATTAATCTGGAATGAGTGACATGAAAGATTCAGAAGGTTCACACAATACAGGGCAAGCAGGGAAATACAATATTTAGTTGACAGGAGCTTTGAATGGAGATTGAGAAGGCCTTCATCTCGACTGTGGTGATGATGTGATCGAAAACTGTTGATGTCCTGTTAGCAGCTTGGCAAAGCCTTTGTTGTGAAATTACATGCCGTGGTCAAAGCTATCTACATTAGTTAGAGGCCAAGTAAGTAGAACTACCTGGAGACATTTAGGTGTCAAAGAATTATAGGCTTGTTAGAGTAATAGATTATTATCAAGAGGCACCAAATTAAGAAGCAAAAAATTACATAGCAGCAGGGAACATGTACCTTGCTATTTCCAATGCAAAGATTACGAAATCTATAGCTATAGTATCTCCAAAGCAAAGATAATGTGGGCACCAAACCAAGTAGTAAGGTACTGATTAGCTTGGTTGTGCTGGTTGGCCTATACACTGGAGCCCTGGCTAGGAACAGTTGCCTCCTTGCGCTAGCTGAAGAAAAAAAGAATATGCTGATTACATAACTAAATGAGAGTTATCGCCGAAAGTTAGAGCACACTGACTTCATGCCTCATCTTATGATCATCTTGTTCTGATTGCTTGTAGTCATTCTTGGAATTCTCCAGGTATTGCTTCATTAATGTAATCTTTGTAAGAACATACATAGAGCCTGTTCGGGCTGGCCGACCGGGTGGCTGGCCGCTTGTGAGAGAAATTACTGCTGGGTGGCATTTGGTACGCTGATCTTTGTGAGAGAAAATATTGCCGACCGGGCTGGGCTGATAAGCCAAGCGAACATGGCCATAGTTGCCACTGAACTCATGTAATGCTTCATCAATGAGATCTGGAGGCATATGGATGGAAATTATATAATATGAGCAAAGAATACCCTGGACATTTTGTAAAAGGTATGGAACAACTTGAACTTATCTCCTGGTAAGCAAACGAAAAAAGAACTAACCATCAGAGCTTAAGGGTTATATGATTATATCACAGTAAGTGGATGCAAAGATGCTTATAGTTTGAAAAAGCATGGGATAAAGGTTATAAATGAATTTCAGTAAGACATAGCACTGCAAGGCATGCATATATAAATGCATAAACAAAGTTTTGTCTGAACTTAAACATGTGTGAATATAATTAGTTGTTAACATTAAAAATCCAAGCAAGCATTGCACTGTAGGCTGAAGAACAATTTTTGTTTTTGCAAAAAAAAAAAAAAAAAAAAAAACCACCTATGATGCTGTGGGATAGGATAAAGAAACAGTTAAGCCCTTGTGCTTTCTCGTATATCTTGTCAATCTATCCAAGGTAAGTAATGGTGTGCATATGTATCGCCTAACAAACCCAATTCCAATTTGACAACAAAACCAAGCTATGTGCATATAAATGTGTGCATGGTACCTCAAATCTGGACAGATCAAAACGACAATAGAAAATCATGTAAGAACAAAAAATATACATATCATCATCTGAAATCGACAGTTCGCATTCATCTAGGTTTCAGTAACTAAATTTGAAAAGGAACCATTGTGGTATGCGAATGTTTGGACACAGGGAGCATTGAAAATAGTGGAATCATAAATGGACCGAGGAAAAAAAAAAGTGTTATACCAAGCTCAATTCTAACTTGGAGTAGACATCATCCACATAAAAACCCACCTCAATAACTAATTTGGGAAAAATACTGACAGGTCAAGTTGAAGGCATTCAGGCATCAAAGTTTCAAAGAGAAAGAGATGACAATTATAATGGGCTAAATAAGAAAGTACTATATGTAAATCAAGGCTGCACAATGAAGGTCAACATTACAGTATGAAGCTTAGTTCACTTTCGTAGGAAACATTCAGTGCAGTCTCTCAGCAATAGAGAATGAAACCTATTGCCATTATGTCGTGGACGTGTGAGCAAGAAGAGTCTTTAGGTTCAGCAACCTGCAGCTTCAACTGGTTCTTCAGGTGCAACAATTCAAGTATATGTACCTGTACTTGTATCAGAAATAGTGATAAAGCATCTCTTTAGTCCTACAACTATCTATTAAAAATCCAGCAAATCAATCGTTCAACTATATGCCAAAAAAAATTCACAATAGTAAGAATCAATTTAATTTACCTTTTCTTTTGCTGAAGCAATTGATTTTATGGCGGTGATACTTATCTCTCCCAAATGAATCTATTGCAAATTTACGGAGGTAAGTTAATGACTGGCAGGCAACAAAATGTCATATATATAGCCTCAAGCACTTCACAGCCTAACCTCATGCATCACATATTCAAGAAAAAATAAGTAGCATCTGAAATAGCTGAACAGTGAACACACCATTCAAACAAGAAAGAAGAGTGAACAGATACCTTGGGACCTAATCCCAGGACATGAGAAATCAGAGAAGTAGGCCGAGGGCGTCTTCACCTGGGGCTGCTGGCGCCGGAGACCCGGCTGGCCGACTGTGCCTGAGCCGGCCGGAAACGACGCCGTCGTTGGATCGTGCCCGCCGCTGTCTCGGGAGGGAAGGGGAGAGATGGAGAAGAGGGAGGAGGTGGATGAGGACGAGGTGGAGGAGGGCCGCTGGCAGCGCCGCCGCGGTAGAGGAGCATGGCCGCCGCTGACGCCGCCGCCTTCGTCGCCCCTGTTCGGCTCGTAGAGAAGGGTTTGAGAAGGAGACGGAGAGAGCGAAGTTTCTGTTTTTTTTTTCGACGGGAGCGGAAGGGCCGGTTATATTTGGAGGTGGTCTGGATGATGTGGGCGCGAGAAGTCTCTGGATTTCAGGGTTTTTTTTATTTGGCTGAGGTGAGAAGATGACCAATGGGAGAGGAATAAGCACTGGAGCGGGTCCCAGCATCCTACGTGGATAGGCTGTTGGCGTTTCTTAACGCAATCACTAAGAATAAATATTATCCTTAATGATAACGTCGAGAGGCGTCGGGTGATAGATAAATTGAATATTGCAAGGGTCAACCCGCAAGCGCCGCGGATCTATCATCGTAGCATTTCACCCGGGAGTATTCGGTATCGTTCATTTATATTTTCCCATGGGAAGGCGGGTTTAGATTTAATATGATGATGATAGCTCACAATGTATGTATGGATAGCCACTAATCATGTATAGGGGTAAGTGACAATAATATTGGAGATAGTGGTGACACACACACTTCTTGAGCACTAGAAGGAATAAATAGGAAATAACAAGAAAGGAAAAATCTATGTTGAGTTGGCTATTCTAATATCGCCAATCGTCGGACTATAGTCTACATATGTCATTCATGGTTCATTGCGAGAGATGGGCTAAAGTGATGAGGAGATGCTGCGGGTTTGGTATATGCCGGCCGGTGACACTGATAAGACTCCAACCCGACACCCTGGACGTGGAGGAGTGCGAAGATCGAACAGAGTCGTCACCATCTGCCGCCTACCTCCACTACCGTGGGATGCCTAGGCATTTCCCGGATGATTCTCTATAGACCTAAGCACCATGCTTACGTTTATAGAAAACTACCTAAACCCCTAGGTACCCGACCCCTACGGATCGACATGGCAAGAGTAAAGGTAAACCGAAGGTACACCAGACCATCACTCGAGCTTAGTTCTACTACGTTCCAAGAACGATATATGATTCAATTAGCCTAAAGTTAGTCATGTTAAATTTCACATCATACTAACTATACTCTAGTTGGCACAATATGAATATAACATGAGGATAACTATACTCTAGTTCATATGCATTGTGATATAAATAATGAGACTTGAATAAAGGAAAGAACTTCATAGTAAATTACCAAAAGATCCTTCCAAGGAGACAAGCCCTCCTTGAAGCTTTGCCTAACTCGAATCCTACTACTAAACTAATGAAGTGGAGAGAGTAGAGCTCAAGGTGAGGATGTAACAATGTGTAATGTGTTGTGTGTGAGTGTGTGTGTGTGTGTCCAAGGGAGGAGTGCCCCTCTTTATATAGTGGAGAGGAGGAGGGAATGGAGGGTGCTCCTTGCTTTGAGGGCTTCTTGGCGGGAACGAAAACCTTGCAATTGCATGCAACCGCCCAGTGAAACCGCTCCAAACCGCCCGAGAAAGGGCGGGAACAGAGGGCGAAAATTTGCGCCGACCGCCCCAGCGATCTTGTGGCCGCCCCCAGGCTAGGCCTCCCGGCCCCGCCTTCTCTGTCGCGCGTGTTTGGGCCCTCATATGTTGGGCCTATGCTGGTGCATGGGCTGAATTCCGTGTAGAGTTTGGTCCCCTTGTTTGATCCTTTCCTTGGCGTCTTTTATTCACTACGCTTTCTAATTTATTTGACGACTTTGTACCTGTTTTCACTCTTATACACAAAAACATAATTTCTACGAATACAAGTGGAACTAGGTTAGAAGTAAAGGTATATGTAACATAAGTTTGCCCCCTTTCTCATGAATTGGATAAAGGTTGGCGGTATAATATACTCGATAATGACCGCCAACAAGTCCCCTGCTTAACCTTTGCTCGTCCCGGAGCAAATAGCTAAGTGTTTGGTTGTTGATCGGGAGTTGCTACAATGCCGATATATTTCAAAATGTACCATGCTCATAATAAAGTATTCTTCCGTTGTTTAAATAAATTGACATTTTTATCTATCCTTGTTTACTTAAATCATATGGGGCTTATAACATTCTCCAAACTCTTGGGTTATTGCAAGATAGAACGGTTTTTCATAGAAACACTAGTCATTCATTCTTTGATTGATCATTCATGCGGAGCTTTTTGTAATGATTCCTTAAATCATCTCGGGTGTGCAAACCATAAGGAGAAACAAGTCATAAGCCTTGATCAAGATGTGCAAGTGAAATTTTATTTCTTTTGATAAGGTATGGGGTAGCTCTTATTTCTTTTTAGAGAAGTGGGCTCTACTCGCCCTCGGACACTTGTCCATTATTCTTCTCTCTTCTTTTTTTTTTTTTTTTTTTAGGCGGGTATCGAAGTACCCATTGTTTTATTTTTTCGGACACACGTCCATTTTTTCTAGCTTAGCCCATAACCTATTTTTTGGCAATGTGAATCTTGATCAAAAGCGTTATGACGTGTGTCTCACATAGGCTATCATGAGAATTTTGATCATTAAGGAATTTTGGAAATTATTCTCCGAATGATGAATCTCTCTTAGAATAAAATCATAGTAGATTCTATTTTTGCCATATCATATCCGCAATAGCTTAGAGAAGAATCATGTGTTTGCATACCCACAAATCATTAAGTTTTAGGACAAGACAAGTTAGGGAGGTAGGTACACAACATGTTATTTGCTCAACACAACATGATGATATGGTTTACAAAGTGGCCATTCAACATGGCGATTACAAAGGATGTCGGGGGGTATTTATAGGCCCCCGGCTTCGTAGTTGTACAAAAATGTTAAGAATTCTGAAAAGTTTCTCTATGAAGAACTTCTCTCCGCGAAGACATACTTTCTATCTTCGCGGTCCTCTTGAGGTCACCTCATATCTTCGCAATTTGTACAAAAAACATTAAGGATTCTGAAATGATATCTTCTCCCCCGCGAAGATGCAATCTTCATCTTCGCGCTTCTTTTAGTCTATTCTTCCATCTTCGCAACGCTTTTTATTTCCTCCGGGCGATGATTCTTTAGCTTCACGGCGAAAGTTACCGAGGCTATCTTCGCTTGGATCTTCTCGACTCTTGCTTTCATCTTTCGCCCAAACCGCTCTTCTCGCGAAATAAAATTTAGCGAAGTCATCTTTGAAGTGGAACTTCGTTCCCGCCCCTCAGGTCATCCTAAAATCTTCAAAGTTTGGGACGAAAGTTTAAACGGAAATCAAAGTTAGATCCCAACAAAGAACCCCTCGTGGGCGAAGGGCGACTTCAAAGGCATGAAACCCACGAATCATAAGTTTTCTCAAAACTTTGTTTTGATCCAAAAACGCCGTCCCGCACTTTGAAGTTGGACTTTCGATTGTAACTTCGCGCATATCTTCGCTTGATTTTTTTTTTTTTTTTTAACGGCTAGTTTGACCGCTTTGACCGAAGGGGTCTATAAATAGCGAAGCACCCCCCTCGTTTTCTTCATCTTTTTTGGAGAGGGGCCACCTTTTTGAAATTTTTTTCGGTGACGCCAAGCTAATTTTATGAAGACGAATCTTCTGCAAAGTTTGAAGCGGAATTCTGCAATTCTTCTAAGTCGGGTATATTTTCTATCGAAGTCTAAGAATTTTGTATCTTCCAATCTTTTGCGCCAAGTTTATTATGATTTTGTTAGGTGATTGTTATCTTTTTTTTTTTTGTTTAGAATGGCACTTGT
Organism: Hyparrhenia diplandra; assembly: GCA_015847255.1. Classification (NCBI taxonomy): domain Eukaryota; kingdom Viridiplantae; phylum Streptophyta; class Magnoliopsida; order Poales; family Poaceae; genus Hyparrhenia; species Hyparrhenia diplandra. Next base: position 63,269 of record JADLZK010010526.1, on the reverse strand, counting down.
CGAAGATGATCGACCGAAATCTCAAAGTCAAGATATTGTAGAAGAAAATAACTCGCAACAAGATGACTCGAGAAGATCTTTCACAAGTTTCGCGTGATCTGAATCCGAAGTTGCTTGCTCGATGACAGGATTTCATATACTTTTTGGTCGAAGCAAAATGACGATGATGATTTCAAGCTAATGGTGAAAGATGGTCTTTTAAAAGAGGGTCAATATAGGCCGGGCGGAACCATCCGAAAAGAGTACCGAAGCCTAAACCGGATGAGTGCATTGTGTTCAAAGATCTATTTATCGCTGGTCTTCGCATGCCACCCCAAAATTTTTTGGAAGAGGTTTTCAAAAGGTATAACATTGAAATGCATCACTTGACGCCCAACGCTATAGTGAAGCTATCGGTTTTCATTTGGGCTGTGCGAAGTCAACGAGTGCAGCCGATATTGATGCTTTCAAATAAGATTGCATGAACCGCACACTCAATTCAGGACTAAGAAGATTGAAGAACGCACGGTGAAACTTTATTTTTTGGTTGTTGTAGCTTTAAGACCGCCGTGGTCGAAGCGTATATCTCTCCCCGCCTCAAAAACAAGTGGCCGATGGTTGGGTTAACTCACCGGTTTTATCATAAGGTTCCCATGGTAGAGGAAAATCTTGGCGTAAAAGGTGTGAAGAAAAAAGTTATCCTTTGGCTTCGCGTATGCACAGGAATAGGTTTGAGTGCAAGCCTGGGTACGAAAAATCTCAGAATTGTTCTGAATGCTTAAAAGCTTTTGCAAGAGTTGTGTCTCAAAGAATCTACTCGAGATTTGGTCGAAGAATACATTGTCTTTGGTATTTGGCCACTTCGACTTGGATGGGATTTTCTTCGCTATCATAAGAAGAAAGTTAGAGATAAGGATTACATTTTTCCGGATAGAGAGACAGTGATGCCTTCGCGATTCAAGAGCAAAGAAGAATTTGTTACTGAAGTTGAGAACAAAGCTTCGATTTGCTTGGAAAGTATTTACATACCGAGAGAAAATTGATGGATGAGATTATTGGCCAGATTATGTGCGCTCAATCGCATTTTTACTTTGGCGAAAATTACTTATAAAGTTTGTCCCCCACCCGCCTATGCACGAGGCAAGGATAAGGCCGAGGTTGATAAGCCTCGAAAAGGAAGAGAAATGACAAGGCGAAGCCATCTCGCTTCCGCGAAGACACCTTCGAAGACTGTTGTTCAAGCCTCGGAAGAAAAAAAGGCTAGGAAGATGGTTGAAGATTTGCTTGATACCGTTGACTTGACCGACAAAGTGATATTGATGTTCCGCAACTCGAGGGCTCGAAATTTGGTACTTCTCTTAGAGACTTGGAGGTGAGAAAAATGTGCAAAGCTTTTGCTTCCACCGGTTTGACTCGAGTTTGCTTACTCCACTAGCGGACTACTTACAAAATTTTGGGTCTTCGCAGAAATTGGGAACCTCGTGCACCGCTGGAAGATGACGCAGCGGTGATGCTTCGCTATGGAAGCTTCGCCTACTAGGGTATCGCATCTCCTCTTTCCCCTAGATTTAGGGATCCAACTCCTGCATTTTCCTATGAATTTGGCCGATAGCACTTGTACTTTGAGTGATGAGCGCAATGGTCTTAGGTTAGCTAAGTTAGCCAAAAATATTCATGTGAGTCACTTGCCGCTGATTCCAGAGAATCCCACTTCGGTTCCTAACAATCAAGTTCTTGAAAGACATGATGGTGGTGATGGTGGTTCGAAGCCATCCTTGGAGGCGGAATTTCGAAAAAAATTGGAGATGCCGCCGCTGCAAAGAAACTTTCCGCGGCCGGTGCCCGAACCTTCTAAGGTTCCCGAAATTGTTGTTGAGAAGTCTTGAGTTGTAGACAAAGCTACCGTTGGTATGTACGCTTTGTATTTTGTTGTTATTCCTTAGATGATTGTTTTGTTTTTCTTGCTTGATTTAGGTTTTATCTTTTTTTTTTTTTTTTTTTGGAAAGGTTCGAGAAGACTTCAAAGAAAGGGGTGAAGAAGCCGTTAAGTTCGTGAAGGAAAAGCTTCACAAAAGAGGGACAAGGACCGCCCAATTTTGTGTTGATGATTTTGATGATGTGGTAGATGACCAAGCCGAGGCGCATCAACAGAAATGCGGGTTGTCGAAATCACTTGTTAATGTTGAAGCTCGGGAAAAGATACCTTGCCCCTTGAAGGAGGGCGAAAAAAAGTTTGTAAGTTTTTTTTATTATTATTATTGTTTTTTTTTTCAACTTCGCTTGTTTTTATAATTTTTATGTTGATTTCCCGTTTTCCTTTTTTTTCTTTTTTTTTTTTTTTTTTTTCCTTTTTAGCTCAATACTTTCCCCGACGCTTCAACTTCATCAAGAGAGAAAAAACCGTTGATGTTGGATCCATGAAGGATGTTATCTTGGATCACCCTACTCCTCAAGTTGCTTTTGAAGAAACAGAACTTACTTCTAAAGCTATCGCGAAGTCTATTGACAATACTTTGAAGTTTTGTTTTGAAAGTGGTGTCAACTTGGATTCTTTCAAGTTTGTTGGAGTAGGTGTGGATAAACTTCGTGTGCTCCCGAAGAGGACCGAGAAGCAGTTAACTAAATGCATTGATGATGCTTTCTCTGTTCCTGATGCGGAGGCCGAGCTTGCGAAGATGAATCCGCTGGAGCTTGCTGATGCTGGCATAAATTTGATGTACAAGGTAAGCTTCGCTTGTTTATAATTGTATTGTTTGTGTATGCGAAGTTGTTTGCTAAAAGTTTCTTTTATCCGTTTTGTCTTGTATGTCTAGGGGGCTCTTGTCAACCGTGGGCTTAGAAAGTCACTTGAGGACAGCGCGACTGCCTTTTGCTGTTCGCGAAAAGTCTTTACTTAAAGAGATTGAGGATTTGAAGACTCAAGTTGCTTCTAAAGAGAAAGAGAGAGGAGAAGCTGTGGATGAATGGCGAAAGATTGATCGCTTATACCATAAGGCTTCGGACAGTATTAAGGAGAAAGATAAACAACTTGAGATCTACTGAAGGCAACCATTGTTTTGCTCTTACAAAGGAGAAAGAGTATTTGGAGAAAAAGAAAATGTAAATGGATGAATTTTTCCATAGGAAATTTAATAGAATGTGGGATATATGCAAAATTGCATATGAAAAGTGGGGTGCCGTTCACGAAGACCCTTCTTTGGGATCTTGGGGAATATGATCCTTTTTTTTCACCGGCTTTGCCGCCGACAATATGAAGATCTGAGTGTTGTTGTTCAGGCGGCTGCTGACACAAGTGTCATGTACTCTACTAGGGCACTTTTGCATCTCATGAAAGAGGCCAATGACCCGTTATATGATGCTTTTGTGGATCCCTCATTCAAGTTTCCTCGCAGATGCTATCAATCAAATTTCTCCTCGGACTCATCTTCTTTGTAAGAAATTTTTCAATGAATATTGGTGCCAATGCGGTCGCGAGCACCTTTGCCTTGAAAAAGTTAAAGAGAAACCTGAAGAAGGTATATATTTCCTATTTTCAATTCTACTTTTTTTCGCGATTATTGTTTTCTTTTGTGTGCTGACTTTTTGGTTTTAATGGCTTGAATTTGATATTTCACAGGAGGAAGAAGCTCTTCGAAGCGGCCAGATGGAAGAGGAGAAGAGAATTCAAGAAGAGGAGCGTAAGAATCGCAATGATGTTAGTGAGCGAAGGGACTAGTTTGTTGGGCTATCCATATCTTGAGTGTTTTGGGAGGCTATGGAAAACATGTTTGGATGGAAATGTTGTAAACTTGTTAAATTGATGTGTTGTTTAAACTTTATTACTTTGTTGTTTGAGCGAAGTTATTGTTATTGGAAGTTAAAATATCTTTTTGATTTTTATGGCGAATTATGACTTTGGAAAATCTTGCGCGTGTTTCTCCTTCTAAAGCTGCGCGCAAGATGTTGTTGTCGCGATGCCTCTTATGATCGCAAAGGGTGACTTTGTCTTCGAAGCTTCGAAATTTTTGAGGCTTCGGTAGTGCAAACATTGATGAGTTTGTGGATAAGTGTCTTGGGAAATCTAAGACAAAAGATTCTTATAGGATGCCTAGGGTTGTCGATTTTTTAGCAATCTTGGACAAGTAAGATTTGTGTTGTTTTTGGGTTCTTTATTTTTGATTTGTGCTTACTCTTTGTTGATGTTACTAAGTTTTCTGTTCCAGTCTTCTTGTTCAAGTGCATCCCCGAGCTTTATCTTTGGGGATGGTTTGCAAGACACGGCGATATAAAATAATCAACGATGTTGTCGAAGATATTTCGAGCGAAGCGAAGAACTAGTGTTGCTTCAAAGAATTTTGAATGTTTTGAGATTCAAATGTGTTGTATGTAAGGTTTAAATAAGTGTATGTTGTATATTTGTAAACATGTTTTGTAAAATAAGGAATTTTGTTAATTCAAAGTTCGTTGTTCATTCTTTCTTGTGAAGTGAGATCGAAGACTTCGATTTGAAGTCAAAATTTTCTACTTAGAGAATTTTGAAAACGTTGTCCCCTCCCCTTTTGAAGTCTTTTTTTAGAAGTAGGAGCGAAGACTTCGATTTGAAGTCTAAATTTTCTCCTTAGAGAATTTTGAAAACGTCGTCCCCTTCTTCTTTTTTGCGAAGTAGGAGCGAAGACTTCGATTTGAAGTCTAAATTTTCTCCTTAGAGAATTTTTGAAAAACGCCGTCCCCTTCTTTTTTTTAGTAAGTAGGAGCGAAGACTTCGATTTGAAGTCTAAATTTTCTCTTTTAGAGAATTTTGAAAACGTCGTCCCCTTCTTTTTTTTGAAGTAGGAGCGAAGACTTTGATTTGAAGTCTAAATTTTCTCCTTAGAGAATTTTGAAAACGTCGTCCCTCTTCTTTTTTTGCTTGCAGTAGGAGCGAAGACTTCGATTTGAAGTCTAAATTTTCTCCTTAGAGAATTTTGAAAACGTCGTCCCTTCTTCTTTTTTTTTGAAGACTTCGAGGAAGCTAAAGACTCCTTAGAGATTTGAAGTCTAAATTTTCTCCTTAGAAATTTTTGAAAAATTTTCCCTTCTTTTTTTTTTTTTTGTAGGAGCGAAGACTTCGATTTGAAGTCTAAATTTTCTCCTTAGAGAATTTTGAAAAAACGTCGTCCCTTTCTTTTTTTTGCGAAGTAGGAGCGAAGACTTCGATTTGAAGTCTAAATTTTCTCTTCCTTAGAAATTCTGTAGGTAATAATTTTAGTTTTGTACTTAAATTATACCTACTTTGTTTTATTTTTGTGAAAACTTTTAGCCGATGTTGAAGCGCTTTTGCTTTTCGGCTTTTTGAGTAAATTGAAAAGATAAGTGAAGAATGCACACATTTGGGGAAACTACTTTCTCATTTATATTTGACATGAGAATTTTACAATAGAGTCTCGCCTCGTTAAAAACCACTCACCCTGCGAAGGGCTTCCCCGAGTGGAAAAAAAGAGTGCAGCTCTTGATTGAAATGATAAAATGCTTCTAAGAAGTTGAATCTAACTTGCTTATTTACAAAACTTAAAAAGGAAAAAAACTTTAAGGATAATACTTGCGAAGGTCCTTGATGTTCCATGTATGGCTCAATTCTTCTCCTTTGAGATTCTCCAAGTGATAGGATCCTTGCCTGCTTGACTTTGTTATGATGAAAGGTCCTTCCCACTTTTGCTGAAATTTTCCCACGGTATCTTCGTTTCTTTTCCTTTTGAGCACGAAGTCTCCCGGGTCAGAAAATCTTTTTCACTACTTTCTTGTTGTACCACTTGCTTGTTTCTTCTTGGTATTTTCTCGAGATTCATCACAGCTTGGTTTCTTTCTTCTTCGAGCAAGTCTTTGCTTGTCTTTTGGTCCTCTTCGCCGTGATTTGGACACTTGTTCTTGGACCTTCGAATTGTATCTCTTCTCGAGTCATTGCTTCATCACCATATAGTAACTTGAAGGGTGTAAACTTTGTTGATCTTGTTGTGGTTGTATTGTGACTCCAAACAATCCTTGGTAATTCCTCAACCCATTTTCCTTTTTGGGAGTCCTACTAGATTCTTTGAAATTCCCACACATATGATGCCATTTGCTCTTTCAACTGCTCCATTGGATTGAGGATATTTGACGATGCGAAGCAAAGTTGGATTCCCATACTTTCACAATAGCTTCAAATCTTCGCCAAAATTGAGTACCGTTGTCCAAAGTTATGTGTCTTGGAACTCCAAATCTGCAAATGATATTTTGCCAAAGAAACTTTTTTCATTGTTGTGGATGACATGTTTGTGATTGGCTTCGCTTCTATCCACTTTGTGAAATATTCAACCGCAACAAACCGCATATTGATGATTGCCTTGGGCGGTGGAAGTTTGCCAATTATGTCTATTCCCCATCTTGCTAGTGGCCAAGTAGGTTCAATGTGCTTGAATTGGATTGGTCAGGGCATTTGACTTGTTTGCTGAGATTTGGCAATTGTGACAAGTTTTGACTATTTCCTTGCTATCTTTTTTGGTTGTTGGCCAATAGAATCCTTGTCTAAATGCCTTTCCCGCTATGGCTCTTGGGCGGCATGATTTCCACATGTTCCACTATGTATTTCTTGCAAAGAAGTCTTTGCCTTCTTTGCTTGAAATGCATTTGAGTAATGGTTCACAAATGCCATGCTTGAAAAGTTGATTGTCAATAAGCTTGTAATTTCTTGTCTTGTGCTTCATTCTTATTTCTTCGACTTAAACTTTACGGTTCATAAAATCCTCTTAAGAATGCTATTATCTCTCGATCTCCAATCTTCGCTCTCAATGATGTGAATGTATTTTGGCTCTTCAAGTTTTGCTTTTATCGAAGATTCTCGATAATATTTGATAAAACACATCCGAGGCAACTTTACTTTTTGAGTTCTTTGCCTTCGCGATTTCATCGGCCTCTTCATTGTTTGTTCTTGAAATGCTTCTTACCGTGAATCCTTCAAATGTTTCTCTTGATCCCTCACATTTTGCAAGTACTTTGCTAACTCGGGTCTTTTGCTTTGTAGTTTTTCTCGACATGGCCTGCCACAACTTGAGAATCTGTTTTTTATCAAGATTCTTTGTACGCCCATTGCTCTTGCTTTGCGAAGCCCCAGCAATACTGCTTCATACTCCGCGATGTTGTTGGTGCATCGAAATTCAAGTCTTGCTGCATATTTCATTTTGACTCCGGATGGCGAAGTGATTATTGCTTTGCTATGCCGACCCTGCGGAGCCCCATGCTCCGTCACAATTCATTGTCCATTCTTGACAGGACAAAGTCCACTCTTGATGATCTTTTTGGTCTTCGCAATTTGTTACCGGTGTCCAATCCGGGAGATGAAATCGCCAATACTTGTGACTTTATTGCCGTTCTCTTCTCAAATTCAATGAAATATTGTGAGATTTCAGCTGCCCCACTTTCCAAGCCTTCCCGAAGATTTACAACTTTGGAGTACATCTTTGAGTGGTTGATTTGTTGGAATTCTTACTTTGTGAGCCAAGAAGTAGTGCTTCAACTTTCTTGTTGCCATAAGTACTTGCATATGCTATTTTCTCAATTTCTGAGTAAAACAACTTTGATCCCAGAGGGCTTCGAGACAAAGTAAACCGGTTCTTGTTTCTTCAAGTGGTCTTTCTCTCTTTCTTGCACTAGAACTGCGCTTCTTTTTTTTTTGGATCTTTGAGATGTATAAGAGTAGTTCTTGATCAACATTTGGTGTTGTCAATGTAGAGGGACTTGTGAGATATTTCTTTATTTCTTCAAAAGCTTTTTGTTGCTCTTCTCCCCATGTAAAGTTTGTCTTCGCCCCTTTGAGTGCTTGAAAAATTGGGAAGCTTTTTTCTGCTGACTTTGATATGAACCGGTTTAGCGAAGCCAATCTTCCCGTTAGTTTTTGGATGTCCTTGATATTCTTTGGAACTTCCGCTTGCATGATTGCTTTTATTTTTTTTTCTAGATTCGGTCGATGCCTTTTGCTGAAACTATGCATCCGAGAATCTTGCCTTTTTGTACTCCGAAGGTACATTTTTTCGTGATTGAGTTTGAGATTTGATTTTCTCAAATTTTCAAAAGTCTCGCTTTAAGTCTTTCGTGTGGTCTTCGCGTTTCTTGCTTTTCACTATTATGTCGTCAACATATGCTAGCGATTGTCTCCGATTTGATCTTTAAGTGCTACCGAAGTCATTCTCGATGAAGCTTGACCCGCATTGCGAAGCCCCTCTCGCCATTCTTTGGAAGCAGTAAGTTCCAAATGGCGTGATAAAACTTGTCTTTTCTTCATCTTCTTTTTTCATGTAAATTTGATGATATCCTGAGAAGCAATCGAGGAAACTTAGCATTTCACTTCCTGCAGCTTGATCGACCAATGTGTCAATTCTTGGTAGAGGGAAATTGTCTTTTTGGGCAAGCTTTGTTGAGATCTGTAAAATCTATGCACATTCTCCATTTTCCATTGCTTTTCTTTACCATCACAATGTTTGCCAACCATGTTGTAAATTGAACTTCTCTTATAACTTTTGCATCAAGCAATCTACGTACTTCAGCCTTCGGCCATTGTTACGTCTTTGGAGATTTTTCGTAACTTTTTGTTTCTTTGGCTTGACATTTGGGTCGATATTCGGTCGGTGTTCGATGATATCTCTGCTGACTCCCTCTAGGTCTTTTTGTCGACCAAGCGAAGACATCTTGATTGCTTCTTAGGAAACTTATAAGTTGTTCTTCTTCTTCTTTTGTTAGATTGGCGCTAATGATGACTTTTTTTTTGTCATTTACCATTGGATCTAACAAGACTTCCTTGGTTTCTTTCTTGGAACATGTCTTCGCTTTCTTTTTTTTTGACTTCGCGCGTTTTACGTCTCATTTTCGTCTTCGATTTCTTCGATGGCCAAAACATTTCTTTGGGCCGGAGTTGAATCTTTCTCAATGTTTCTTGCTTCGTTTGATTTCCATGAATTGATATTGGCCCATTTATTGCCGGAACTTTCATGCACAAGTAAGAGTAGTTGATCAACGCTTCAAGATATTTAAACTCCCTCTTCCGAAGATTGCATTGTATTGGCTATGCATTTCAACAACATCAAATGCCACTTGTTCTCGTTCTTGCATTGTTTTTTGTTTCAAGGATACCGGCAAAGACGATTCTTCCAATTGAATTTATCCTTTTGCCACCGAAGCCAACTAATGGATATTCTCGCTCTTCCCAAATTTTGTCTTTTGATTCCCATTGCATCTAATGTTGATGCGAAGAGTATATCAACGGAGCTTCCTCCATCTACTAGAATTTTTGTGACATCCCATCCATCTATGTTTGCTTCTATGACCATGGCATCCATGTGTGGGTAATCTTTGAGTTTCATGTCTTGTTCTGTAAAATGATTGGTTGGTGTGACCATTTTGTCTTCTTGTAAGGTCCCTCCATTGTTATTGAGTTAACTCTTCGGAAGTAGTTCCTTCTTTCGTTGTTTGTTGTATGTTCTATCTTTGTTACCACCGCAGATTGTCATTATTCTCGCCTCGCTTGTAGTTGATACAGCTGGTGAAGCATTGTTTTGTATATTTGGTGTATTGTTTGCAATTGAAGCCTCAGGTTGCAAATTTTGTGCCTGCCCCCATTGTGGCGGAGCTATTGCTAATGGTTGGCAATTGTATATCGGAGGTGGCCCTGGTAAGATTTGCTGATTGTAACTTGGATCGAAGTAGGCTTGATTTTTGCGAAGTGCTTGCTTGAGACGAAAAATTTATTGATCTTTAATTTTCCATTGATTTGCCTTCTTGTTGTAATTGCTCTATGCTTTTCTTCACCATTGGGCACATCTTCGAGGTGTGGCCAGCCCCTTTGCCGTGAATGATGCAATACATTTCTTCGGGCTTCAAAATTCTTCTTTCTCCAAATCTTTGATTGAAACCTCCTCTTTGGTTGTTATTGAAGTTTCTGTTGTTATATTGACTTCGCTGATTGTTTTGTGCTTGAGTGTTGTCTTCGCTTTGCTCATTGTTGATTTGGTTTACGCGAAGTGGTGCTTGGTATTGATGGTAATATGGTCTTCGCTCGAAACTTTGTTGTCTGAATTGATTGTTTGTCTTTGTTTGATTTCTCTGTGCATTCTCTTCTTCAGTCTTTTTCCTGAAATCATCATCTGATCTTGCATACTTTTGGATTTCTTCATATAGTTGTGCAACAGTTGTTGGCCTTTCCCTTTTTAGATGCGAAGACAATTGTCCACTCAGTCCCCTCGATTGCAGGCGATAATGACGACTTCGTCGATACTTCGGGATTTGGGTCTTCATTTGGATGAATCTTTTGTAGTATTGGATTATTGGCTCTTTTGGATATTGCTTGATATCGAACAGATCATCACTTGTTAAGCCTGTGTGTTGGAATCCTTGGAAATCAACTAGTAAGGTTGTTCTGAGTTGCTCCCAACTTTTGAGGGATCTTGGTTTGAGCGAAGCATACCACTTTTGAGCTGGTCCTTTCATTGCCATGATAAGTGCCTTCGCTAGTGTTTTGTCGCTCTCCTCCTCCCGATTCAACAAATGCTTCAAAAGCTCATCGAAATTGTCTTGGATCCGTCAAACCTTCATAAGTTGGTATGACGTTGAATTTGAATCCTTTTGGCCATTTTGCCATTTGTAAATCTACTGATAATGGAGACTCTGGGTCTATCGTGACTATTGCCTTTTCATTGCTTTGGTCTGTTTTGGCTTCGCCTGTTATGATGACTTCGCGGTCTTGATTATTGATTTCTTCACTCAATCTTTTTAGTTCTGCTTCAGCTTCCTCAATTCTTTGCTTCAAAGTCTTTTCTCTTGTTCTGGCTTTGCAAGCGTCAAGTTCTTTCTGTTTTTTAATCAATTCTTCTTCTAGTTCTTGTAACTTCCTTGCTTCTTCGCTTTGATCTTCGTTTGGAATGACTTCTTTGGAGATAGTGTCTCCGCTTGCTCTTGGTGCTTCCTTCTCTGTTGTTGTTGCTTCTTCAGTGGTATTTGCTGACTTGTTCTTGGGTGGTCTCCCCATGATTTCTTGATGGCCGTGGGATAGATCGTTGCTCACACAAACGGTGGGCGCCAAGATGTTGGGTGATTGCTCAACACAACATGTTATTGATGATGATATGGTTTACAAAGTGGCCATTCAACATGGCGATTACAAAGGATGTCAGGGGGTATTTATAGGCCCCCCCTGGCTTCGTAGTTGTACAAAAATGTTAAGAATTCTGAAGAGTTTCTCTATGAAGAACTTCTCCACGCGAAGACATACTTTCTATCTTCGCGGTCCTCTTGAGGTCACCTCATATCTTCGCAATTTGTACAAAAAACATTAAGGATTCTTGAAATGATATCTTCTCCCCGCGAAGATGCAATCTTCATCTTCGCTTCTTTTAGTCTATTCTTCCATCTTCGCAACGCTTTTTATTTCCTCTGGCGATGATTCTTTAGCTTCACGGCGAAGTTACCAAGGCTATCTTCGCTTGGATCTTCTGACTCTTGCTTTCATCTTTCGCCCAAACCGCTCTTCTGAAGCCAAAATTTAGCGAAGTCATCTTTGAAGTGGAACTTCGTTCCATCTGTGTCATCCTGAAATCTTCAAAGTTTGGGATGAAAGTTTAAACGGAAATCAAAGTTAGATCCCAACACTAGCTGATGGCCTATGGGTTTGGGGGTAGTACCCCATGTGGCGCGAGCATGTGCGTGCCTCGTGCTCCTGCCTCCGTTCCGCCTCCTGCCTGGTGTTGCGAATGCTACTGCGATGGCGTTGATCGGAAACACGCACAAAACCGGTGGTGATCACGCCAATCTCACCAGTCTTGGAGTTCCACATTCCCGAGTCGGGTGTTGATCTCTTTGAGCGTTCTGGGTCCACCGTAGAGTGACGAGGTGGTGGCATCCCTTCGGGTCGGAGGACATTGTGTGTGTCTCATGCCATCCGACCCTCCCGCTGGTCGGATGAGGTGTGAACATCCCCTCATCTTTGGAAGGTGGGTGTGAGCCCGGGGTTCAGCGTTGGTGTAAAGAACCCGGGCGTGGAGCACGAATGCGGGTGTAGGTCGTGGCATCTGTGAACCACTAGCCTCACCCGTAGCTCTCCTTCGTGATGACCTGCGAGAAAACAGAACTCCTGCGTGCTTCGCCTAGCTCAACTAGAGCGAAGGTGAGTGATGGGGATTTATATAATGAGAGTTCGGGTTAGGGAGCGGAATCTCATTTATATATCCCGAAAAATAATAGATAATCTTCTCGTGGTCATTCTCATCAAATTTTATTATGTGCCCTTGCAAAGGTGTGATAATGAAATTTCGGAGGTGGGAGTATCTAGGTATGTGACATTCTCGCCTTGCAATGCACCAATGTTACTAGCAATCCTTGTCACAAGAGAGGTACAATAAACAGGTGTGGATTGTTTAAAATTGCTAAGCATGCATTTTATGATTTCTTTTACAGGAGCAATCTTTCTCTTGTGAACTATGGCATGGAGGCATTGCATCTCAACATCAAAAAAGAGCTAATTTAAACTCTTGCCTAGGGAACAAAGTTATGGCAATCCATTTTTGCATAAATTTCAATGTTGGGTGATGTATGTTGGCATTAGAGGGACGAAACCTAGGATCTGTAGGAACTATGGTGGAGATTTCAGTGAAAAAGGCGGCATGATTAAAATCTGGTAAAGCAACAGCTAGGTTTGTGCAACATTTCTTAGCATCAAAGCCTATGTGCCTAGCTAGTTCTTGCCAAGTGTAATAGTGATATTTACTAAAAAGTCTGAAGCTAACACCACGATCATGAACTTCCAAAGATCCTAGAAATTGGATGGTGAGGAGGTGAGAGCCCGGCTCATCCCGGGGAGCAATCCCACCATCCGACGATTTCAAATGATGGAGAATTCGTTGTCCATACCCTAGTTTTTCGAGGGGCGTCGTCGGGGAAGCGAGGAGCGGGAGCGAAGTCTCGGTTCTTGAGGATGTTGTAGGCTTGCATCTCCCGTTCTCCTTCCAGTCGAGGTGCGGTGCATCGGCTTCCTCGTCGTCATCCCCGTGGGTGCTTGTTCTTGCTCTTGCTCTTGCGGTCGTGCGTCTTCTTCGTATGCCGGCGTTGTCGAAGTGTGTACCCGAACTTCCTTGGGAGAGCCTCGCGCTTCTTCTCACGCCCTTCTTGATCGCTTGCCGCTTTCCCGAACATGTTAGCGAACAAAAGCGAACGGAATGGAAACAAGTGCTTACTCTTGGAGAGAACTTGGGAGAGAGAGCTTGTGAGAGAGTGTCTTTGGTGTTCTTGCACTAGAGCTTGGGAATGCTTTGTGGAGTGCAAGAAGTGAGCAAGTAGCAAAATGAGAGAGTGAGGGAGTGAGAATGAGAGGGGGGGGGAGCTCTCGGCCACCTCGCGAATTTGTAGCCCGATGCACCCCCGACACTCGGACGAAGGCAACGGCTGGGGCGATGTGGCCGTTTGGCCCGTGACGAGGCGCGTCGCCAGCGCCCGCCCCATCCTCGCCCTCTATGGCCCCGCTTTGGCGGTGCATTCAAGCGGTCGAATCCGCGGCCGTTGTGCGATGGTGCAACGGTCGGGTTCGACCGAAACTTTGTTTTTCATTTTCTCTTATTTTATAAATGGTTAAGAATTTTTTTTTTTTTTTGGAAAGTTTTATTCGAGTATGGCATAATTTATAAAATCTTATCAATATATATATTTTATTTATATTATTATTTTTATATTTTAATTGACATGGGAAATATGGCAATGGGATTAAAATATGAAAAGGAATTCTTTTTAATATTAAAGAATATGGTAATAAAAAGGAAATTAATTAATTAAATAGGTTTTGAATTCAAAAAAATAATTTAATATGAGGAAAATAAATTTATAGAAGGAAAATATTTATTTCTTACCTTTAGTGAAGCTTACCTTTAGGCTGCTTCACACGCCATGCCTTCTTCGTATTTTTGGATGGTGACGTGGTAGGCGTATCTTCCTTCAAGGTAGGCTTGTGTTTGACGTGAGACCATGGAACATTGTTCGGGCTTGGGGCGGAAGTTGAAGATTTCCTCCTTTCCATTGATGTTGAAGCGGATTTCTCCGTGGCGGCGACATCGATGTGTGCCCCCTACCGTGCTTTCGAATGGTCGCCCCAAGATCAAAGGTGTTTCCTTAGTGGTTTCCATTTCTAGCACCACAAAGTCAACTGGCGCACGTGATCTCGATTCTAATAGGCACGTCTTACGCTACTCCCTACTGGGTGACGGACTGTGGAGTCGACCGGTTGGAGCAACATGCTTGTTGGTGCGGGTTGGTGAAGTTCATCTTGTCAAACACGACTTTGGACATGACACCGACGCTTGCCCCCGGTCGCATAGGGCATGCTCAATCCTTTGAGTCCCTATTGAACGGTGATGGTGGGACATCCCGGGTCTTTCTTCTTCTCCGGAGTTTGTTTAGTATAGCTGCGCTACACATGCTTACATTAGTTTTACCACCTCGGTGGTTGGTAGAGGCAACTTATTGTTGATGATGGCTTTGACAAATTTGGCGTAAGATGGCATGTGGAGTACATCCATTAGTGGTACATCCACATGTATCTTACGGATCATCTCAACAAACCGGGCAAATTGTTCATCCACGGTTGATTTTCTCTTCCGGAAGGAAAGGGCATGAAGTTTGTGTCCCCATAAGTTTGAGTTGTAATCCTTTCCTCTGCCGGTTCTTCTTCGATTGGTGGAGCGTGTGTTGTCTTGTCGCGGGTTCTTTGGGATTGCCGAGAGTTTTTTACGCGCATGTTTAGGATATGGTGGATCACGAGTAGACTTACGGCTCCTCGTGGCCCTTTGCATTAACCTTTTCCCGTAGGTTGACTAGGGATTTTTCCATCTTGATTAATAGGAATGTAAGTTGCTAAATGTGACAATTGTTTTTCAACCTTTTTATTTAAGCTCAATTGATTAATTACAGCAGAAAGATAAATTCTCAAGTTTGGTGTTTATGTCTTCAAGCATTTTATCATTAGACGATATCTTTTTATTAAGACTTTCATTAATTTTAGCTTGACCATAAACTAAATCTTTCAAGGAGGGTTGATTGGAATTGAAATTGGAATTGTAATTCGAATTGTAATTGTTACCTCCCCTGTAGGCGATTCGATTGTTCCACCCATTGTTATTACCCTCGAAAATCCGTTGTTGGCGTAGGCTACTTCTTCTCGAAGTTTGGGACAAGAACTTCCCGAATGTTCAACCTCTCCCACGGACTTCACATGTCATATGTGAGTCCATGGGGAGTGTAGCAATCGCTTGACGGAGCTTGGTCGTCCGATCTTTTCATCGGAGATCGATCTTTGTAGCAAGCGTCTCCTCTCCTTTCGTGTGCATATCTTTTTGTGTTTTTACGAGGGGCCGTTCTTCTCCCCAGCCTTGGTTCTCGATCATCTTCTCGATGGCGCTTACGCTTCTCAACGGTGAGGGATAAGAACGCCCCTCGGCAGCAACATCTATGTGGCCCTTCGACATGGTCGTAAGACCATTGTAGAAGTTCGAAGGGACGAGCCACTTCTCCATGCCATGGTGCGAGGGCGGATGTACTCTTGCGGCCTCTCTCACGCCTGCGGTATGGGTTCCATTCTTTGTCTGGCGAAAATTGGAAATTCTTGCCCGCGGGGCATTGGTTTTGCCCATTGGGAAGAACCTTGCGAGGAATGCGGTGGAGCATTTACTCCAAATGTCGGCCGACCTCCTTGTCCTTGTAGAACCATTGCTTCGCTTTCCCCACAAGGGAGAGGGAAACAAGCGAACTTTGATTGCATCGGCTCGGCGTCATTGATAACGATTGTGTCGCACAGCTCAAAAAGTTACGGAGATGAGCATTTGCGTCCTCGCTTGGCGGTCCCACGAATGGACTTGCTTGTACCATTGTGATGAGGCCAATCCTTATCTCAAACTTGTCGCCCAAGTTGACACGGGGGGCAAGCGGGACATTGCCCACGACGGGACAGAGTAGTCACGCGAGTGTCTTGGTGGCCATGAGTGTTGAAGAAGATGGTACTTGGATGACGAGGTGCAACCTCCTCGGGGTGATGACGGGAAGAGTGGCTGAGCCCGGCTCATTCGGCGGCCTCTGCGGATCGTCGGCGAAGTTATTCGGGTTGCGACCCGGTCATACACTATCCCTGTTTTCATCCACAACGGAAGAAAACAAAAGAGTTACCACGCAAAGATTAGGGGCTATCATCCATACATGTGGTTATGATCATCTTTATTAATATTTTTTTCTTTTAACCTTGCCTTCCCGACAACGGCGCGAAATGCTTGTTGGCGTTTCTTAACGCAATCACTAAGAATAAATATTATCCTTAATGATAACGTCGAGAGAGCGTCGGGTGATAGATAAATTGAATATTGCAAGGGTCAACCCGCGCAAGCGCCGCGGATCTATCATCGTAGCATTTCACCGGGAGTATTCGGGCATCGTTCATTTATATTTTCCCATGGGAAGGCAGGGTTTAGATTTAATATGATGATGATAGCCCACAATGTATGTATGGATAGCCACTAATCATGTACGGGGGGTAAGTGACAATAATATTGGAGATAGTGGTGACACACACGTTTCTTGAGCACTAGAAGGAATAAATAGGAAATAACAAGAAAGGAAAAATCTATGTTGAGTTGGCTATTCTAATATCGCCAATGTCGGACTATAGTCTACATATGTCATTCATGGTTCATTGCGAGATGGGCTAAAGTGATGAGGAGATGCTGCTTGGCGGTATATGCCGGTAGGTGACACTGATAAGACTCAACCCCACACCCTGACGTGGAGGAGTGCGAGAAGGACGAGAGTTTGTCACCATCTCCGCCTACCTCACTACCGTGGGATGCCTAGGCATTTCCGGATGATTCTCTATAGACCTAAGCACCATGCTTACGTTTATAGAAAACTACCTAAACCCCCTAGGTACCCCGACCCTACGGATCGACATGGCAAGAGTAAAGGTAAACCCGAAGGTACACCAGACCATCACCCGAGCTTAGTTCTACTATGTTCCAAGAACGATATATGATTCAATTAGCCTAAAGTTAGTCATGTTAAATTTCACATCATACTAACTATACTCTAGTTGGCACAATATGAATATAACATGAGCAAAACTATACTCTAGTTCATATGCATTGTGATATAAATAATGAGACTTGAATAAAGGAAAGAACTTCATAGTAAATTACCAAAAGATCCTTCCAAGGAGACAAGCCCTCCTTGAAGCTTTGCCTAACTTTCGAATCCTACTACTAAACTAATGAAGTGGAGAGAGTAGAGCTCAAGGTGAGGATGTAACAATGTGTAATGTGTTGTGTGTGAGTGTGTGTGTGTGTGTGTGTCCAAGGGAGGAGTGCCCCTCTTTATATAGTGGAGAGGAGGAGGGAATGGAGGGTGCTCCTTGCTTCGAGGGCTTCTTGGCGGGAACGAAACCTTGCACCGCATGCAACCGCCCGAGTGAAAACCGCCCAAACCGCCCGAGAAAGGGCGGGAACAGGGGCGAAAAATTTGGCGCCCGCCCGCCGCGCGCGGCCCCCCCGGCCGGGCCTCCCCGCCCCTCCTTCTCCTGATGGCGCGTTTGGGCCCTCATATGTTGGGCCTATGCTGGTGCATGGGCTGAATTCCGTGCGGAGTTTGGTCCCCTTGTTTGATCCTTTCCTTGGCGTCTTTTATTCACTACGCTTTCTAACTTATTTGATTTACTTTGTACTGTTTCCACTCTTATACCTGCAAAACATAATTTCTCTGAATACAAGTGGAACTAGGTTAGAAGTAAAGGTATATGTAACATAGGTTTGCCCCTTTCTCATGAATTGGATAAAGGTTGGCGGTATAATATACTCGATAATGACCGCCAACATAGGCCGAAATTGAAGGGAGATCCAGCCAAATGTAGAGGTTAAATTCGGTAGGGCGCAGCTCCTCCCGGCGGTGTGTAGGCATGGCGGCTCCTCCCGGCTGCGTGGTCGGGGCTTCGCGAGCCGAGACACATGAAACACATTATGAATCTCATCGGAGGGAGGCAAATGTAAGTTTGTGCCACTTTTCCAATCTTCTCTTGTATTTCATAAGGGCCAAAGAACTTGTAAGCAAGCTTGGGATAGGGCCTGTTAGCCACTGATGATTGGGTATAGGGCTGTAACCCGAGAAACACTTTGTCCCCAATAGTGTATTGCTTATCCACTCTTTGTTTATCGGCTTGCATTTTCATCCTGTTTTGAGCATGGAGAAGTCTTTGCTTGAGGATTTGGAAATGAGCCTCCACAAGTCGCAATGACTTCCGCGGCCATTTGTGGCTAGAGTATCGTGTGTAGCAAAGTCTCGGCTCCGTGTTTGGCTCATACCCATACAGGACTTTGAAAGGAGAGCAACCTGGGTAGTATGGAAGGAGGAGTTGTACCGAAGGCTGGGCTAAAGGAAGCCATTTCTTCCATGTGGTTGGTGAATCCTGTCATCAACATCTCAAGTACATCTCCGCATTAATCGATTGACTCGCCTGCCCCGGCCGTCTGTGCTGGGGTGGTACGCCTGTGGACAAATCCAGTTCCACTTTGTACAGGTGAAGGAGATGAGACCAGAAGTTACTCATGAAGATTGGATCTCTGTCACTCACAATGCGAGGCAATCCATGCATTTTGACTACATTGTCCAAAAAGACCTGAGCCACAACGGTTTGCAAAGAAATGGGTGCTTCAGGGGTAGGAAGTGTGCAAATTTGGAGAATCTATCCACCACCACAAAAATAACACTATATCCTTCGGACTTAGGTAGGCCCTCAGAATGAAGTCCATAGATAATTCCTGCCAAATTCCCTCAGGTACTGGAAGTGGTTGAAGCAATCCGGCAGGGTGAGTGTGGGAGTGCTTACTTTGTTGACATATCACACATTGTTGTACATAATTGTCCACATCCACTTTGAGTCCCTTCCAGCCAGTAACAGCCTTTTCAATCTATGATATGTGGCATTGACACCAGAGTGGCCCCCTATTGCCAAGAGTGAAATGCGGCAATGAGTTTGGTTTTGAGAGCCGAGTTGTCACCTATCCGCATCAAGGGCCCCTTCCCCGATGATGCCCTCGCTCCAGCTGAAAACTTGAGCATTGGGACTAGATATAGCTAATTGGGCCAATAACTCTTGGGCCTCAAGATCGATGGTGTATGAGTTCAGACATCTAGCGACCATTGAGGTCAAGAGATGAGATGAGCCTTTGTAAAGCCGATGAGATGAGGCATTCTCGACAGGGCATCCGGCCGCGATTCTCCTTACCTTTCTTGTATATAATTTTGAATTTTAACCCCATCAATCTTGTCATGGCCTTCCTCCTCGCATATCGAATGAAGATTCTGTTCATTTAAGTAGGATAGAGACTTGTGATCGGGTTAGTATCGTAAATTCCCGGATTTACGGTAAGGTCTCCACTTCTCTGTTGCCATGATAAGGGCCAAAAACTCCTTCTCATATATAGACATGTTCTTGTGCTTTTCCCCAAGGCCTTGCTCAAATATGCTATGGGTTGGCCTTTTCATGATGAGAACAACTCCTATGCCTTCAAAGATGGCATCGGTTTCCACCTGAAATGGTGTTTCAAAATTGGGCAGAGCCAATACTGGTGTTGTGGTCATGGCCAATTTTAATTTGTCAAATGCCTCTTGAGCCACTGCTGACCACTGGAACTGTTTAAGCTTCAATATATTAGTGAGTGGTTTGGCTAAGAACCCATAGTGTTTGACAAATTTTCTGTAATATCCTGTCAAACCCAAAAATCCTCGGAGCTCAGTCATAGTAGTTGGTGTTGGCCACTGGAGCATGTCCTTAGTCTTGGAAGGGTCAGTGGCAACACCTTGGTCAGATATAATATGGCCCAGATAATCTATACTGGATAGAGCAAAGCTGCACTTTGAAGCTTTTAAGTACAGCTTGTTGGATCTGAGTACCTCAAATACTTGTTGGATGTGCTGCAGATGTTCTTCCATGGTAGAACTGTAGATCAGGATATCATCAAGAAAGACCAGGACAAACTTTCTCAGAAATGGTTGCAGCAACTGGTTCATCAAGCACTGAAATGTGGCAGGTGCATTGGTGAGGCCAAAAGGCATGACCTTGAATTCATAGTGTCCTTGGTGGGTCTTGAAGGCAGTTTTATGCTCATCCTCTGGTAACATCCTAATTTGATGGTACCCAGACTTCATATCCAACTTGGTAAAGAATTTGGATCCAGCAAGTTCATCCAAAATTTCCTCCACTATTGGCATAGGGAATCTATTCTTTATGGTGATGTCATTTAATTTTCTATAATCAACACAAAACCTCCATTGGCCATCTTTCTTTTTACAAGCAAAGACTGGGAAGCAAAGGGGCTGTGGGTAGCAAATAATAAGGCCCGGCAAAACCAAAAGATCTTTCACCCGATTCTCAATTTCAGTCTTGTGTTGTGGGTCAGTAGTGATAGGGTCTTGAATTCACCGTATAGCTCCGTGGGTATAGAGGGACTGCATGATCATAACTCCTCTGAGGTGGTAAACTATTGGTGTCTTGAAAAAGATCAGCATACTGCAGGAGTAAATCTTGTACTTCAGTGACCTGTTGTTCCCTCTTTTCTGATAACTGCATGTGTGGAGTATCAGGGACATTTCCCACTATAGCAAAAGCCCATATATCATTACCCTTCATGGCCTTAGTAATTTGCTTGGTAGTGATACCTGTTAACCCCAGCTCTTGAGGTTGGATGCCTCTGATAGTTACAGACTTGCTCAAATGATGAAACTGCATTGTTTTAGCTTCCCAGTCAAATGTCATTTTCCCTTGGGACTTTAACCAATCATATCCAAGTATGGCATCATAAGGCAGAGAGTCCAAGACAATCATGTTAGTTTCAAAAGTGTGGCCTTGGATGTACCACTTGAGTTGGGAAACCATCTTGGTAGTTGTCATGAAGGTGCCATTGGGGAGTTTTACTCTCAAAGGTGGTATATCAGTGGTAGGTAAGTTGACTAAACTGACAAACTGGGCACTCACAAAAGTGTTGGTGCTCCCAGAGTCTAGTAGAGTCAACATTGTCTTGTTGGACACCATTCCTTTTAGTTTAATTGCATCCACCCCATCTGTACCCGGTGATTGCATTGATAGACAATTGACCAAACTCTTCTTGTATGATGTCCTCAACAGCTATTTCATTAAGCACCTCTTCACTCAATTCTCGATCTAACTCATTCACAACCATAGCATTAGCCTGAGGCTTGGCCTTCTTTAAGCATACTTCAAAGATGACACGTGAATATTTCTCCCCACACCGAAGCATAGGTTATTAGCTCTTCGGTAATCCCCGAAGTTGTCTATCCCTCCCACAGACTTCCATAGTTGCCAGATGGCTTGGCTTCTAACTTGTCTGCCATTGGTTGTTTGCCAGTATTCTGTCTAGGCTGAAACTTGGGTTTTCTGTCAATGATCTTCTGTTGGATTTTGGCAATGATCACAGCCCTCTCAACAATGAGTGGGTACTTGTGGCTCTACCACTGCTCTAACTTCTTCTTCAGACCCCTAACATATTGAGTAGCAAAGAATAGTGCATCATATTGACCCCCATGCATGGTAACATCATACTGCAAGGATTGGAACTGAGTAGTGTACTCTTCCACTATTGCAGTTTGTTTCAAATCCAACAGCTCTGTGATAGCAGACCTATGGTCATCAGCACCAAACTGGGACTGGATGTCTGTGGAAAACCTGGTCCAAGAGACTGCTGGATGAGTCAGCTAATAAGATTGCCACCATTTGGCAGCATTGTCGTCCAAATGCATAGAAGCTGCATCAACCCACAAGTCAGCAGGGATCCTGTAGATCCTGAAGTAATTGAGGCACTTGTCTATCCAAATCTTTGGTTGTTTGCCATCAAAGCTGGGAAAATATAGCTTGGGCAATGTATGATGAGGCAACTGCTCTCTGGGAGGGGGAGAGTGATGTCTATGGTGTCTGGTGTGTGTTGGTCCCCTGCCCCTATCATTGGCAAAAACATTCTCAAACTGTTCCTCATCATCATTCACCACAGACCCATCATGAGCTGATCCATTGTCCGGCTCAAACTGACGCAGGTAAAGCCGGGCAAATGCAATTTTGGCCATTAGCCCTTACTTGTTGGGAGATAAAACGCTGGTCTTCAGTGCATTGCTGCACTTTAGCATTAGTTTCAAATTTAGCTACTGCTTTACTTCCCGCTGAATTTGGCCAAGGTCGTTTCATGCTTGTTGAAACATGAGCCCGGTTATCCATCACTTTTTGCCCACCGAGCACGCTCCTCATCCGCACTTGTCGACATTTGATCCATCGGGATCCTTGTGCGCGTCGATGGTCGTGGATCCTAGCTGTTGCCTGTCGTGGAGCCGGACCGTCAGAATACCAACAGAATCGCCAAAGCGGGTAGCAAGGCACACACTAGTAGCGTAACAACTCAAATCGAGTCACCAACGGCGAGATATGGAATTTTACACTAGAACTTGTCTCCGCAACCCCCTCTCCGCTGCGATCAATCCGTGTTTGAGGAATACCTCCGGGGGATAGATGGGATCACCCGACGGGCTCACGAATTTTACGTGAGTACTCGACCCACAACCCAAAACCGTGAGATCAACCAAATCAAGGCAAGGTGGTGACGAACAAGAGAAAGCACCGGACAAAAGCGTTAAGCCCGTTCCTAGGTGCGAGATCCGTTGGTCGGATTTACGGTATCTTCAACTGAACAAGCGGATTACTCGGACCGCTCGTCCTATCGAAGTGAACCCCACGGAGCCGTTTGGATTCAGCCGTACAAGGAAGCAAAAATCGAACGGGCGAGGAAAATCAACGAGAATTTCGTCGAACACCTAGCGGGCCTTGCGGACCACTACCACTTTCGACGAAACACGAGGTCGGGCCGGAAGATAGGGAAAGCGGGCGAGGAGGGTGTGGGAAAGGCTCACCCGAGGGGCGGACTCGCGGGCTAGTAGCCGAAGTCGATTCTTTGCGAAGCTCGCCCGAGACTCGCTTGCCCGGCTGGCGAGGAAGCACCGGGTATGGGGAAACCGGTGATAGCCGAGAGCGGTAGGTCTTTGATACCCTTTGTAATAACCCACGCCGTCCGGGCGATCGCGGAGACGCGTGAAAATACGGTGGATCTCGGGGCGGGCGACCAGCGGAGGAACCCCTCTCATGCGCTCACACAATTCTATTAACTTTTTAACATGTCCTTACGGCGGGCCGCGAGGCGGTATAAAAAGGAAATGTTACGGTCGCTCGCCGACCCACCGCGTCATAAGCTAATACAATACGTAAACACATGAATACGCTTCTTCTTCCCTGGCCGACGTCTTGCGCTCACTCGCCTTCGGTACCGATCATGACGGCTTCCCCGCCCGAAGAACCCTTGCCCCCCAGCGAGGTGCGATGGAAACCTTGTCTTGAGCGTGGTAGTCTTCCCTGTAGTAGTGGTCGATGGCGGACACTGTCCAGCTTACGATTACTGCGGCCGCGGCGGCGTTACCTTTACGCAACCTCTAACCTCCTTTGGAGCACTGGCGAGAACGAACAGCTGCGGCTTGCAAGTCGGTGATAGTAGGCAACTTGGAGTACACCGGGGTATGATGCGGGACAAAAGTCTTGAGCTGAGACACATGAAACACATTATGAATCTCATCTTTGGAGGGAGGCAACAGAAGTTTGTAAGCCACTTTTCCAATCTTCTCTTGTATTTCATAAGGGCCAAAGAACTTGTAAGCAAGCTTGGGATAGGGCCCGTTAGCCACCGATGATTGGGTATAGGGTCGTAACACGAAAACACTTTGTCCCCAAAAAGGTATTGCTTATCCACTCTTTTTGTTTATCGAAGCTTGCATTTTCATCCCGTTTTGAGCATGGAGAAGTCTTTGCTTGAGGATTTGGAAATGAGCCTCCCTCTGTCAATAATGACTTCGCGCCATCGTGGGTCGAGTATCGTGTAGCAAAAAGTCTCAGCTCCTGGTTGTGAAAGTTGTTAAAGAACATAAATTTTGGTGCACTAGAACCCGGTTGTGAAGATCTGTTTAAAATTATGTTACACAGATTTTCACCTTGTTAAGTTGATAGTCTAGGATTGCATTTCAGGATTTAGGCTTGAAAGCTACAAGAGTCCATATGCATAGTTATAGGCAACATTGGAACCCTCAATTGCCTTTTCAGTTCAAGGTAAAGCTCTTCCAAAAATACCAGCGATGCTCCCTCATGCTGAAATACATGGTGTGTGAGGTGTAATACTTCTTACTATTCCATGGTTTATTAGTACTTCAGCACCAGTGAGAGATGAGGCTCATACAATGGTGTTTACATTTGGTTGAACCATTTGGATGGCCTACTTTGGCTTGTTACATTCTTTTTATAAATGATATAGCTGTGAGGTCAAGTCCTCGTGCTTTTTGTTGTTTATTTAGGTAGTGGTCTATGAATATACATGATTTTTTTTCAGACTGAGTGCTTGATGAAGCTTGAAGATGAAGCAAAAACGCGTATTAATTCGCTCACACATTTATTCTTCTTTTCTTGTAGCTCATTTGCGACCAGCAATGCAAATAGCCTTTGCTTTGAGGAGAAGTAGTAATCTGTCTATCTGAAGCAAATTATCCTACTTGTATCGGCGGATGGAAATTACATGAGAGTATAGAATGGTCAGTTACATGAAATTAAATTGCTAGCAGTATGTGAGATGCATGCTCTTGTTACTATAATGGATCCTTTCTGTTTTCCAGGCCGCCACCGCCGCTTACCATACCTAGCCACATTACTTGATTTGCTTGGTATTCAGGCAATGGATCTGGTTGACCCTGCCCAATGATAGCATAGCTACTCAAACTCCCTGCCGACTTGACCCTGCCCTGGCCCTTTGAGCTCGAGCTTGCCATTCCAGAGATGATCGAGGTTTGTCTTCTTCTTAAGGCCAAGTCGAAAAATTCTGCCATGTGGTGTCTGATTACCTGCATTGCTCATATACTGTTGTCTGATTCTTTTGGTATACTTCTGCTGCCTTACCTGCATTGCTCATCTACTGTTGTTTGATTACGTGGTGTCAGGGCGTCACGGAGCCACGGACTGCCTGCCCAAGTCTTGTATCTGTTGTCTACACGGTGAGCACTGGCTGATTTAGATCCGGTTCTTTTTGATTTTGAATATCAGCAGGTTGATTCACATGATATTTTAAAATATCAGTTAGATGAAGCACGCAGTTCCAAGAACGTTCATGCCCAATTATGACATTTCTTTTGCAATTGTGTATATGTATCTTGTTTGCACTGCCCCTGTACTGAGACTTTTGGGAGATCAGGCTGGCTTGCTTTCTGAATCATATGCACTCCCCTTGGTGTGTAATCGTGTTCTTGCACATGTGATCAGGAATGAGCCACTCCGCAACGCAACAACGGCAGCGGCGGCCAGCGGCGCGTCTTTGGCTTGGAAGCACTGAGCAGCAGTCCAGCAGAGGTAGCAGGTACATCTCGAATTGCTGTTAATACCAAATAATCACATATTTTATATACCAACATAAATAGTGTACAATGGTTATTAGAGAAGTTAAATTGCATCTTGTCATTCGGTCCTGCCAAATTGGTATTTAAAGTGTTGCCGTTTCTACTGACATGAATGAACAGTTGATGTTGAGAGACGCTAGCGATTTCAAGGAGGCTGCCAAGAAGCTCCAGTCTTATTTCATCAGCCTGCAGCGTGAAGACCAGCCAACTGCAGAAGAGATCCTTCGGAAGGTATATTTCACTCATCTTCTTTATCTTATAGAGAATTGCTATAAGTGGAGACTGGTTATGGATAATTGCTACAAGTTTTCATTGGTAACCTTTCACATGTTTCAATCTGCCGAAATAATCTATTGTGGTTCACGCTATCCTTAGGAATAGCTTACTCTAAATGTCACCTATTGCTACTTGCTGCATGCAGTTTGTTCCATTCAGTATGAGATTTATTACAAAGACTCCTTGATCCTAAACTCACATGACCTCTTATGCCTTTTTGGTTATTTGATTTTGCACCATATGGACAATAAAGCATATAAATACAAGTTTGCTGATTTCTTCCCTCCACTTTCTGCACTAAAGAAAAAAGAAATCAGGAGTTCTAGATTGCTTGATGCCGTGCTGACTAACAAATGTTGTTTCAGTGTTCCTTCAATCTCATATCCTTGTAACCTGAAACTGAGAACTCAAGTTACTTTGGTGCTTGTCATGTAATAAATCAATATGATCATTGGAAGGTTTTTTCTATTAGCCAATTTATTTCTACTGAGAAAACAAACAGTGATATCGCAACATGTTCAAGAGCTTCTATCCTTTGGCAGAATATGATTTTACACAAGATTTGTGTTCTTGAACTACAGAGCCAGCTATATAAATGAATCTAAGTGTCATTTGTGTGTATAGCTTAGCTAACAGTTCATTAGTGACGAGTTGGCAAATTAGTGACGAGTTGGCAAATATGTTTTTCTATCAGCATGTTTATATTTGGTTGATAACAAACTTGTATTGTACAACCACTTTACATATTTTCTCTACTTACCTAATTATATGGTTATATTTTTCAGGAAGTACCGAGCACAAGTCTTTGGCTTGAGTTCCTAGAAAATGGTTCTCCACACATAACTTGATGGATGTGCTATGTTGTTGGCAACCATTGATTTTATTTTTTTTTAGTTTGTAGAAATGATTGTGTAATAAAAACCTTAGTATCTCAAACACAAACTACTAGCCTTTTAAGATGAGATGTGCATTCATGTAATCTTTTGGGGCCTGCCTTTTGTTAGAGAATAAAACCGTGTGCAAGACAATGTATTGGTATATATGTATATGAGTTGACCTCCATGTGATGTATGTGTGTGTATCTTTTATGTGATGGACCTTAAGTTTGAAGATGGGTATAATTTGTGCTACTTTCTAATTGTTTTTTTTTATTTTTACATATTTATGTAGTCCTGCCGGACAATCTGGCGCTATAAATGCTTTGGCTGTTGGATGATCTGACGCTATATGTATGCTAACATAGGATCGACTCTAAAGAAGAGCAATGGATGGTCTGACGCTAAAAAATGCACAGCAACAGACTGTCTAACGCCATAAGTCTGGTCTGACGCTAAAGGGTTTTAGCGTCAGACTTACAGCGTCGATTGAAGTCTGGCGCTATATGTTTTAGGGTCGATCATCGACGCTATATGGTTTTTTACAGCGTCCGACCATCCGAGGGTAATTGGGGTGTTGTGGTGTAGTGTCTAGACATAGTGTATAACTAGGTGCATAGCAAAATTAATGTATCTAGAAAAGCCAAAGTGAACTACAATTTGAAACGGAAGGAGTATCTTTTTAGACTGCCCTTTTGCAGTGAATTGTGATCCTTTTGACAACCTTGGACTCGTCTACTCTCAGCAGAGTGATCCTTTTGGCAACCTTGTTTCATTCAGAAGTCAGCTGTGTCATCCGTACATGGAAATGATCATCACTATATGCTGGGCAATATGGTCAGTTAAGAACGATGCAATCTTCAGGCATATACAACCTTCCCTGAGCCATGGCAAAATGATCTTCAAGCAAGAATTTGGTCTGGTTACTCTTAGAGCAAAGAAGAACTGTGAACCCCTTAGTGAATGGCGATAAGCCTATGTGTAATCGCTTGCTATGTGGAGAAAGAAGAATTACAGAAAAGTTACCAATGATGATGTGGTTAATTGCTTCATGAACATGGAAGGAAAAGGGCGTCGATTTGATCTATAAGAGGTAAAATGCATAGGATTTTTTATCTTTGAACCATGTATGAATGATAATTTATTTCTTTTTTGTTAGGTCAATGAGGATTTCATGGTTGATGATTGGATTGTGCCAACGTCGTCAAAATTTTGTTATTACAAATGTGGGATTCTATAACTTAATTTTGATAAATGGTAACCACATATTCGCTATTACTACTACTGCTTCATTGTTGATGTAATGATCTACATTCAATATTGCTTGTTTTAAATTATTCACAACAAAAGTATGGTGTGTGGCTATTAAGTTACATTGTTGCTGTCTCGTTAGACCATAAGGCTGCACCCCCCAAAAATTCTATAGCTCTGCCACCGGGGACGAGGTGCACGAGGGGGACGGCGTGGTCCACACGCAGAGGGCGAGGTGCACAAGTGTGACGGCATGGTTCGTGCGTGGGGAACAAGGTGCACTCGTGGGGGCGTTCATTTGCAAGCGGGCAGGATGGCATCCAATGGATTTCTTCTTTATCGGACGTTCGAGCGCCGGCAGATAAGAAGATTTTAACGTGTATCCAATTTCTTATTAGTGTCACACTCACACTCACACTGCCACACTTCACTTTCTCCAAGTTCCAGGACCATCTGCCGTGCACGCCTTCTTTATTGACTGGCATTATTTTCAATACATAGTCATCTAGCAAACATCACAACACTGATGTATTTGTCTTTCTGTCCTCATCCTCGAGCAACTGGGGCCGCAGGCGTAGAGTACTCCACTAATAAGCATACCGCAGGCAAAGCAGAAGCACTGCCGCCGCCGCGCACCTTCACTTCATCACGCTTTGTTTGACTGGAGAAGCTTGGGTGAGCTGCAGAAATGGCACCGGTTACCGTGTTCGGTACGGCCAACTTCGCGAACGCGGCGAGGGTCATGGCGTGCCTGGAGGAGGTGGGCGTCGACTATGAGGTCGTCGAGGTCGACTACATGACTAAGGAGCACAAGGGCGCCGAGCACCTCGCCAGAAACGTATGTAACTGCGTGTACTAGTCCCTTCCCTATATATATTTAACAATATCTATAATAATTCTATGTATGCTTCCGACTCTCCTGGCCGTCTCCTGGCACCCCTGTCAAGATTACGACACATTCAATCTTTTGATCGTAGAGTCGAAGTCCTTGAAAGTTGAAACTGATTTACATGGAGAGCATGCTGATGTTTAATTTTAATTCACTTACAGCCGTTCGGCCAAATCCCGGCATTTCAGGATGGGGACATCAAGCTCTTCGGTATATTACGATCCAGTTCGATTCATCACTAGTTACTGCCACATAGACAATAGATTGCTCTGTTTTTTTTTCTTTGTCACTTGTAAACATATCATCACGCATGTGCTTAATTCTTTGAATTTCCAAAGTC
This sequence comes from Hyparrhenia diplandra, assembly GCA_015847255.1. NCBI lineage: Eukaryota > Viridiplantae > Streptophyta > Magnoliopsida > Poales > Poaceae > Hyparrhenia > Hyparrhenia diplandra. The sequence goes on along the minus strand of JADLZK010010526.1, from coordinate 34,126 downwards.
GCGAGCAATCGCAAAGTACGTGCTCCGCAAATACTCCAAACCGGGTCATGCCGACCTGCTGCGAGAAGGTAACCCGGAGGAAGCTGCGATGGTGGACATATGGACAGAGGTTGAGGCACACACATACTTTCCTGCCATTGCACCCATCTTCTACGAGTGCGTCGTGTACCCTGCCAAGCATTGCACCCCGACCAACCAGAAGGTGGTGGACGAGAGCCTAGAGAAGCTCAAGAAGGTCCTCGGCGTCTACGAGGCGCACCTCTCCGGGAGCAAGCATCTATACCTCGCCGGGGACTTCTTCAGCTTCGCAGACCTCAACCATTTCCCATTTACATTTCACGTCATGACGACACCACACGCATCGCTCTTCGACTCGTACCCTCATGTTAAGGCGTGGTGGGAGAGAGTAATGGCACGACCATCACTAAAGAGGATCAGCCCCGATATGGTGATCCGGTAGTATGCACGAGCCGTCCATGCTGCATCAATTGGATTGGGTTGTGTATGCGTTTATCTCCTTGGTTGCTTCCATAAAAAATGTAGTTCCATAGAACGCCTGCGCAAGTGTTGTATAAAGACATTGTATCTTATCTTATACAATATTAGTAAATGAAGAATGTCACGGAGGCTATTTTTTTAATTATTACTGTTGACATCAGAAAATGGTTTGGTCTAAGACATGGTAAAAATCCAGACTTAGTCAATTTTATGAAGGGCTAAGGCACCGTAAATTTCCGACTTTACGAAGTGACCGGGCGCTAGCGATCGGATCGTCCCCTCAATCTTCGTGCATCCGGTCGGGCGTCCGGTCATCTGGTGCGTGTGGCTCGATTTCAGGGCTTACTGGAATCGATCGCACACTAGCGACTGGTGCGTTCGGTCAGACTCATGTGTCCGGTCATGAGTCCGGTCGAAGAGTCCGGTCAATCAGGCGTTCTCGGCGCGTTTTCAGTGCTTACTAGAATCGACCGGACGCTGCGACTGGTGCGTCCGGTCGGCCCGATTCCAGCGTCCGGTCAGCCCGACGCGGGCTATGTCCGTCTGAGATCCGAACCGATTGTTTCCTAATCGTGTTTAGGTCGGTTTTCTCGGTGATTGGAAACATCTAAGGATGGTTTTCTAAAAGAATAAGACCATCCTCCTCTATATAATTAAGAGGTTCATGGCCGATTTGATCCCATCTACATCCAATCGACAACCAATCTACCCATGTCCCATTTGTAGGTCATCTTCTTCCTTCAACCCTCTATCATGCTGTTCGGCGGCGATCTCCGCGACCTTCGTCGACGTCCTAGGCGGCCTTGCTGGTCCTAGGGCACCCCTCGCGTACGTCCTCCCGATGGCTCTTCCCGGAGGTGCGTTCAGAGGTTCTTCCAGCCATCACCAAGCTCTACATCGGCCCTAGCGATCTCCTGATCGTTCGTGGCCGATCACGCTGTGGTGCTCGCTGCTTCAAGGTTGTGTGCAACCTTCGTGGGCGTCCAAGGCCCTCTCGGTGTGTTTGGCGTGAAACCCTAGTTTTGCGTCAACAATTACTAATTGAATATTTCAACTATGTTTCATGTTGATCCTCGTAATATTCGCTAGATTAAAAAATAAGAAGTCCTAGAAAATATAAAAATAGTTATCGGTTTGATGCCTTGTAGTCGCCAAAAGCGAATGGTGGGCGGGCGCGCCTCCCTTCGGGCGTTAACGCCGCCGCCGCCTGCGCGCCCGCCGCCCGGCCGGCTCTCTCTCTTTCTCCTCCGCGAGCAGCGCGTCTGCGGCGGCGACGCGTCTACTGCGGCGCTCCTCGGCCGCGCGATCGCGCGATCGCGACGCCCGACCACGCCGCCGACGTCGCGGCGCTGCGCTGCCTAGCGCAATCCGGCAATCGGACGGCCGCTCCCATCGCCCGATCGGCCCGCCCGTCGACGATTACACCAAGCGGCCTTTGCGATAGGCAGATCTCGCCTCCATCTTCGTCGCGAGGTCCCGCGGCTGTGAAATTTTTCGTGCGAAATATCGCCAAAATTTCCGATATATCGCATTTTTGATTGAGGTCCGAAAAATTTTTTATATCGGTCAAAAATTTTCGGCTAAATTCATATTTCACTCAAAAAATTACATCAAACCATCCTAAAATCTCCATATCCTCTAGTCTTAATAAAGACTTATTTTTCAAATCTATTTAATTTTTCTCTACTAACACATTCGATGATACTAACATATTTTTGCAAGTTGCCCACTTATTTTTGTATTATCACTTCACAACTCATGCGATATATTGTGTTGTTTCATTCATGTTATATAAATTTGTTATGGAAGATGGATTTGGGAGTTTTTCTAGTGAGATGATGCCAAATTTTTTTAAAACACATTTTGAATTTGTTTAAATTTGACCCGATATTTCTGAAATTTCGATATCGCATTTATCGGCAAGTGCCGATATTTTTTTTCTACCGGTAGCCGCGGGCGTCGCGTCCGTATCCAACGCCATTGCGCGGTCTTCGTCGCGCGTGGTTATCGGCCCGCCGCGGTGATCCGCGATCAATATCGATCGGTCCTACTAGTAGTGGGCCATGGCGGGAAGGTGAGTCCTCGCGGCGGGCGCCCGTGGCAATCTTGAGCCGTTGGCTCCACGACAGCGCCTCCGCACGAGCAGTGATCCGTGACGGCGAGGGAATTGTCGCCCGGCCGCGTCGTGCGTCTTTGGGGCTGGGCGGGCTCGCCTTGAGCCACCACCGTCGTCAAGCCCCCCCATCGGGGATCGTCTCCTCATTCGTCGGGTAGGTGCGATCTCGCTGGATCATCTTATCTATGCGGTCGCAGCCTTCCGTCGACTCTCCGATCGGAGGATCCGGGGGTGAACGCGGCCATTGGCCGGCGGCTCCGCTTCGCGCCTCTCACGAACGAGGCGGCCTAGAGGCCGGATCCATGGCCTCCGATTCTTGCGGCCAAGCGGCTTTTGGCCGCGGAAAGCGCCCTGTGGCGCCACGGCGAACTTCGATGTCCCTCCCATCGTGATCCCGATGTCTAGAGCTTCAATCTTGTGACAGAGCCGACCAATTTATAAGAAATCAAGTATAATTCACAATCACCGAAGCAATCGTAGTCTACACTTGAGTCCATATAAACCCGGTATTCCTGAAATCTCAGAGTGATTTCAAACTCATCAACAACACAACGGGATCGTTGAGCTCGGTAATAAAATCCGGGTATTTCAAACCAAATTCGATATATTAAACATCGAGTGCGAAGTATAATTTATTACAAACTCAGGTTCAAGTGCGGAAATAGTAGTTTCAAAAACCAAATAGTCTTTTTTTAGCGAAAACAAATATAAGATAGTGCCAAGAGATAGTCATCCCTCGTAGCGAAATGATGAGACAGGGATATAGATTTGCCTTGCCCTCGGCCTTACTCTTCATCAATAGGAAATGAGACAAGTCTTACAATAACCATGGTAAATATGATCACCTCCGCAACAATGGGAATAAAACCCCGAGTACAAAATACTCGCCTAGACTTACCCATCCCAAAATAAAATAAAAGACTCCAAGGATCATGCTAGGCTTTATCTAGGGGTTGAGCTGACTTACGTAAATTTCGAAAATAAAGTTGCTTAGTGAGCCTAAGCATACTACTTGTATTTTTCCAAGTTAAAAGGGTTACTTATTTAAAATATAACCGTAGGTCCTGTATAGTCAAGATTAATCATTGCTCGGCGTAGTAAATAACAAAAGATAAGTAACTTGATCAATATTAACAAAGAAAGAACATGGTAATAACATATATTGTAGTATTAAGACTACGATGTCGCGGAAGCATCCCGGTTCTCACTATCCGGGAGAGATGGCGATTCGAATCGATTGCAAACCAGTGGCGATTACCACGTCATAAACTAGGTCTACTTTGCAAAGGCGGACCCAATCACTCCCGGGACGTTACGGGGCGTAAAGTCCCCCTCCTCGGGCCTTGCCGGCTACCCCCTCCTTCAACCACGCCACCAAGGAGAGCGAGCAACGAACAAAGCGACGCCAACATTCGCGAAGCTTCTTCGCGCCCAATCAATCCCAACCAACCACGCCAAAAGGTAAGTCCTTAATTGGATGGAAGGACCACAATATCCATCCGATCGAAGCATGATTTATTTAGTGCTCGGCAATCACCCATGTGATTGTGCACAACAATTCCTCAAGTGACCGGGATCACCGTCTCATGCAATCATGATAATTGAGCATTAACCTAGACCTCTATATAGGATAGGGCAACTTTCAACAAGGATCTCGATGCATCAACGGTTTCAACCATTTCCTAACTTAATGCATGAAACATATAAAGGACGCAAAGTCAAATTAATTGGAGAAAGTAGGAAAGTCGAATGTGCTCGGGGCTTGCCTCGCGCAGAACGCCGGCCGGAAAGTGCTCGGGGCACTCGTGTAGCCCGATGGTCGACTCTTCTCCTCCTCGATAGCTTCTCCCGGCTGCACTCCCGGATGAAGAAGCTCCCCCCCGGCTCCTCGATCGGTTCCTCTAACACTTCCCCGATCCCGTGATGATGCATATGATGGAGAAAAGAAATGATTACAATTACATAACCAAAGACTTGCATAAAATAAGATTTGAATGATGGATGAATGCTTCATGATGCATGCTGTTAGTAAGTGGATATCTCTTCCGTAGAAACACAACTAATTCTACACAAGAAACCTTAACAACCTACATCAAGCAAGCACTTTGACTCACTAATGACGAGAAATGGCGGCTTGACATGTTTGTCACTAAAAACAGTCCTACAAATAGTTCTACAACTCCAAATTCAGTGAACAAATACTCTATGGAAAGCTAATGAAATTTCCTACAAAACATTCCCTACCACCCTGACCTGAATCTGACCTTAACAGCCTCGAAAACAGAGAAAAAAGAGGCTTTGTTTTCTACTCAATCATCACATACAACCACCATAACTTGCAAACTACTCATGCAAACCTTATCAAACTCGACCAGCAGGTAAACCAAGTAATTAACTACCAAATAAACCTACTGGACATTTCAAAAGATAATCTAAAGCACATAAAATGATATACCCTAACAAACACTACACATGCACACTATAATTATGTAAATGCTAGGAATAATAAATTGACAAAACTGCCAAGCTTACCAAACTAAGCTTACTAACAGATCCTATTCATGCTAGAAACACACAATAAAAATACTAATACACATCACCTTCACATAAACATGTATTTCTAAGCTATTTTCCATGCACTATAAATATGGTAAATACATAACTACTTCAAACAATTCTACAAAAATTACCAGAGCATCTTACTGACATACCACAGCTACGATAAAAATTTCATGGCAAGATCATGCATACACAGCTCTACACAAAAATGACAAGCTGGCACTAAATCTAGGCATGAAAATACTTTGTACTATGAAAAGTGTCAGACAACAGATTTCTGAGTATGAATAGCTTCTAAAACCTATCAAAACAAACACTCCAAGTCTCACATCCAAAACCCTAATATTTATTTTTCTATGAATTTCTAAAGATCACCTTACAAATAGCACATAAATAGAAAATCACATTTCTTCTACAGAACATACCATGCATGATATTTTTCCTGATTCCAATCATAAAACCAAGCACATTTTGTACAGGAAGCATATTTTTATCTTGCACCAATTAAAAGATATGGTTTTTCTCATTTTCCATGCATTTATGGCCATAAATAAAACTGTATATAAAAGTTATCAGAAAATAGGGTTTCATAATTTTACACTGTAGCCTATCATCTAACAAGCATGACAAAATTTGTTTCACTCAAAAACACCTCAAACTGACCAAGTTATGAATTTTCTAAGCTCATCAAGCAAAACTGGAAAATAGAAAAAGATAAAAGAAAAAGAAAAGGACGCGGGGCCCGCATGTCGGCGACCCAAAACAGGGCATGGCGGCGCTGGTGGCGGATCGGCGTCGGGTTTTTCGCCGACGGCGACCAAACTAAGCAACCAGCTAGTCCAAACGCATCTACTCGACGAGGCGGACCCAGTGGTGCCCTTGGTTCGACTTGAAATGGACCGAAACGACGACGACGGCGTACGGCGACTCGCGGCGGCGCGGACGACGGCGAACCGGCCGTTCTGGTGCTCGACGGAGTGAGCTAGCTCACGTTCTCGACTCCCCGGACCTAACTAAGACATGCAAGCAAGCCACAAGCTCACCGAGAGCAACAACGGGCGACAAATCGCGCGCGACGCGGCGGCGCGCCACGGCAATCGCGGCGGCGGCACGTCTGCCACCGCGAGATGACGGCGGGATCTACTCAACCACCTAGCTCACAAGCTCAAGCACCCTAAGGCAACGCTAGAGCATGAAAAAAGAATGAACTAAACTCGATCTACGAGCTCGAGCGCCGAAGCTTGCCCCAACGGGCGGCCATGGCGGCCTCGCCGGGCGCGGCGATCGGGACGGGAAATGGGGTCCCATAGGCTTTTACCTTTTCGACGATGGCTTTGAGTAGAGCATGACGTAGCGGGGCTAGGGACGCGATTTGATGAGCTTTGGCGTGGCGGCGACGGGCGGAACGCGGCGGCGGAGCTCACGGACACGCGCAATGATGCCGGCGGCGTTCCTCTCGCGGCTCGGCGCTAGTGGCGGCGGGGGAGCTAGGGTTAGGCGCGGCGTGGGGACGCCCTTTATACGCGGCGCACGACCCGGGCGTGAGATCCGGCTGTACATCGGCGTCCAGCGTGGCGGCCACGCCGCCCGGGCGCCGGGCCGTCGGTTTCGGCGGGCCGATAAGTCCCCCTCCTCTTTTTTCTTACAGGGTCTCGGTTTTTGGCCTGCAGCTCGAGATTCGTGCAGAATTTGGAAAAAGTCAAAACACCTATTTTGTAGAGAATTTCATAAGCTACAAAACTCTCAATATGAACTTTTCTAATTCTGCCTATATTTGGAGAAAAAAATTAAAAACAGCAAGGTCACATCCATCCGTTCAAAACAGAGTTTGAATTCAATTCAAACTTGACTCAAACTGGTGGGCACTATTTGGATCATTTGCAAGCCTTTTCATAAGAAACTCATAAAAGATCTTTTGATCTACATAAAAAGTACTACATTTCATCTATAGAAAACTTTTGCTAGAAACCACTCTATCAAGCACTTTTGAAATGAGTTTCAAAATGACTCAAAGAGGTTTGACACTCTAGGCAGATTTATAAAAATTTTCTAAATTGAAACTCAAGCTCAAACATGGTCCTAAATTATGTCAAAAATATATCTAGGCACAATCCAGGTCCAAAACCACATTATAGCAAAGATCCTTTAGTAGCTAGGTCAAGCAAGCATGAAATGAGGTCAAAACAAAGTGAATGTCACTAGTGACATGATTTTGCATGAAATGATGATTATGCTATGCAAATGATCATGCTTTCAAGATGCTTAACACCTAGGGTGTTACAAATCTTTCCCCTAAAAAGAATCTCATCCCGAGATTCGTGAAACTAACCATTTGTGATAAAACTGTGGATAGTTCCTCGAAAGGTATTCATCGGTTTCCCATGTTGCATCGCTTTCTCCATGATTTCCCCATAGAATCTTATATTGCTTAACTACCTTGCCTCTAGTGGCTCTTTCTTTGGTGTCTAACACTTTTGCGGGGCTCTTCATAATAAGTTAAATCTTGATTAACTTTGATATTTCAAATTGGTACTTGTTCCTCTAGAACTCTCGAGACATCTCTTTAGTTGTGACACATGAAAAACACCGAAAAACGGTTCTCATCTCCCGTGGCAACCGCAATTGATATGCTACTTCACCCTTCTTGGCAATTATCTTGTAGGGGCCTACGAATCTAGGTGCTAGCTTTAAGCTTCACTCCAAAATGCTGTACACATTTCATTGGTGACACCTTCAAATAAACAAAGTCACCAACCTCGAACTGAATGAGTTTCCTACGCTTGTCGGCATAGTTCTTTTGACGGTCTTGAGCAGCCTTCATGTGTTGCTTTATCACTCTTACTTTCCGCCGGCCTCATCAATCAAGTCAATGCCGTAGTAGGGTCATTATCCCCGTCTCTATCCGGTTCGGTGGTGTTCTACATTTCCTTCCATATAATGCTTCAAAAGGTTCCATCCGAATACTCGGCTTGATAGCTATTATTGTATGAAAAACTCTCGCATAGGGCAACCATTTGTCCCAAGAACCTTTTCCGATAACACACATGCCCTCAACATATCTTCTAATATTTGGTTCACTCGCTCGCTTTTGGCCCCTGTGGTTTGTGGGTGATAAGCGAGAACTTTGAAGTAATTTAGTACCTAGGGCTTCCCGCAAACTTTCCCAAAAATGATTGGTCCAACTGGATCCACGATCCGACACTATCGATTTAGGTACTCCATGCAAACGAAGTACATTATAATATATAGCTCTGCGTATTGATGGGGCTCATAATGTATATTGATAGGAATAAAATGAGCAACTTTGGTTAAACGATCCACAATTACCCAAATGGAATCAAATCCCTTCTGGGTTTGTGGCAAACCAACAATCAAATCCATTGTAATCTCATCCCATTTCCAATCAGGAATTGGCAATGGTTGCAACAATCATGCAGCCTTCATATGAACAAATTTTAACTCGGCAAAGAATTGTCACACCTAGCCACATGTCCAAAGAATCTCTTTTCTCATTTTTGTCCACCAAAATTGAGTTCTCAAATCCCGATACATCTTGTTACTACCGGGGTGAATTGTTAGCTTTGATGAGTGAGCCTCTGCTAGAATCTGTTCTTTCAACTCTCGACCCTTTGGCATGACAAGACGATCATCATACCAAAGAACTCCATCCTCATCAACTCGAAAATGATCACTAGGTTCTTTCTCCAACTTCTTTTTGATATACGAGATTCCTTTATCCACTTTCTGGCCCTCAACAACTCTGCTCTCAAGCTCATTCTGCACTTGAATATTGCATAGGATAGCCGGATGCATAGGAGGAAAAACCTCCATAGATTCGACTTGTCCCAACATGCAATGCGATTTCCTACTCAAAGCATCCGCGACAACATTAGCCTTTCCCGGATGGTAGTGCAACTCTATATTATAATCTTTTATTAGCTCTAACCACCTTCTCTACCTCATATTCAACTCCTCTTGAGTGAAAATGTACTTCAAACTTTTGTGATCAGTATAGACATGACATACATTACCGAGCAAGTAATGATGCCAAATCTTCAATGCATGTACCACGGCAGCAAGTTCCAAGTCATGGGTTGGATAATTAACCTCATGCTTCCTTAGCTGATATTGACGTTTCTTAACGTCGCAGAAGAATCCGCAAGCATACAGAATTGTCGTTGTAGCTTTCACCCGGAAATATTTAGGGTATCGTATTTTCCACAGGGAACGGATGTACTCTCTCCTAACTAGTTAAGCCTAAGGACACACACGACCAAAGATGGGGAGGATTATCGAGAAGGATCCTACACCTTTAGGGTCTATGGTTAGCTTGAGTCTCGAGCTACTTGTTCACTTCGGGCACCGGCCCTCGCCCAAGCCGGGCGGTCCGACAATTAGCTCGTCACGCACACCCAAACGTGGAGGGATTACAAAGGGACGGACAAGGCTGCCACGACCCTGCCGCCTACCCTCACGACATCGGGGTGCCGCAAAAAAGATAGAAAACCACTAGCCCAAACACCACGCCTACGCTAGTGATTATCACTCTAGTGTTTGCCAGGGTTCCCCACAAAAGGGTTCCACCACTAGAGTCCCGACCAAGGTACAACTATCGATCCCGCAAAACAAGTAGATAAATCGTGGATAAACAAAAAAGACAATAAAGATTATCGAAACCATGGAAGCTTACTTAGCCAAGATCCCGTGAAAGGAGCTAAGCCCGAATCCACCGAGGTACAAGGTTGGGGAGACACCGACAAGTCCGGCACTTCCCGCTCTCGACCCTTCACATCTCTCCTCCGCCGATCACTCTACTACCACTAGCTAGGGCCTAAACCCATTGGAGTGTTGCTCAAGAGTAGAGGGAGAGTCCTCTTAGAGGAGAGGGAGAGACTCTTCCTTGGAATGGTGTGTGTTGTGAGAGGGGGAGAGGCCCTCTACTTATAGGATGAGAGGAGGGGGCTAAGTGCTAATTTACACCTAAACCGACTATGACCATGCGTCTAGGTTCACTGAACGTGGCAGCCAACACCGCACCGCCACTTTTCGTGCATTGATTGCACCGCCAGAGGAAGATGGGCCCGAACCGCCACCAAATGGGTGCGGCCGCACCCTAAGGTGCGCCCGCACCAGGACCAGGGCTGTTTGGGCTGAAACTTTGCAGGAGTACGTGGTTCGCAAAGTAAGCTTCATTTCGGTATTTGTTCGCTGAAATCCGACTTCGTATGAGAAAGTTATGCCCAAAACATTGAGCCCATGTCCTGCGGCCCGATATGATTTCATGTTGAATTTGGGCCTTGACTTCTTGGGCTTTTATTATGTGTTTCAGCACTGCCACACTTTGCATTGTTCTCTCTGCACTTGATGTACTTGCCTTACCGAGTTTGGGCTTGTACCGCCTCGGGGAGATGCGGGCGCGCACCTTTGGGGTGCGGGCGCACCCGGGGGCTCACCGGCCCCGTTTTCGGTGGGGTGGCGTTGTTGAGCCCGAAAAGTGTGCTTGGTGGTGTTTGCTCGGCCCATCTCTGGCGTTTTGCTCCGATTCAACCCTGGGCTTGTGATCTTCCAAAGTACGCTTTCGGGGTTGCGCCTTTTGGTAAATATTTCCACCGTTTTTATTATAAATCCTACAAAATACATTTGGGACACTACAAGTGGAAATATGGGAGTAATAAATGTATATGAGTATGATAATGTATAGTTTCACCCCCTTTATGGTAGAATGTTGACGTTAAAAATGTGTTGTTAGTGACCGTCAACAAACTCCCCCAAGCTTACCCTTTGCGCGTCCTCGAGCAAAAGATAAGTACTTGGTTGTTGATCAGGAGTTGCTACTATGCCAATTACATTTCACAAGTGCCAGGTTTATAACAAAATTTTCTACTATAGTTTGAATAAAATGGCATGTCTTTATTCACCCTTTATTACCTTTCATCATAGCGGGGCTTTTTAGCCATCTCTGAGTCTTGGGCGGTTGCCAGATAGAATGGTTATAATAGAGACACTACTCATTCATTCTTTTGATCAACTTTTTCATCCGGGATTGTTTATTAAATTACATTTGCTTTTCGAGAAGATATGGGCTTATTTATTTTTAGGAGAGGTGGGCTCTACTCACCCTTAGACTTGTGTCTATTATTTCCTCTCTTCTTCTTTTTTTTTTTTTTTTTTTTGGAGATGTGGGCTCTACTCGCCCTTGGACACGTGTCCCTTTTTCATCTCTTTTTTTCTTCTTTTTTTTCTTTCTCTTTTTTTTAACATTGCCCATATCTTTCTCTTTCTTTGAAATAAATTCCCGGATGTCAAGTTTCTCTTTAGAATGGAATCATAGTATAATCTATTTGTACCATATCATATTTGGCAACAACTTAGACTAGATAGAGCTTATGCAACCCACATGAATCAGGTTTTTCAAGGTGAGATTTAAAACTTAGCCACTAAACTCAAACTTTAGAGAAATTCAAGTTATAAACTAGGCACGTGCAAAACATAAGATGAGCAACTATTCATCATTTCAACAAGGGACTAAAACTAAACATTTCCATAGCTCATATGTATAGGAATGGAATTTTTTAGCATAACTCATCATTTCATAAGATAGAGAATATAATCAAAATGTGAGATGCACGTTACCTTTCTTGGAGTCCTCCCCAAGCTAGCTCTTTACTTACCTTTCATGGTTGTGCTAGCTTGTGCGTAATGATTTGAGTTGTGATTGGTCGCGTGGTTGGAGGCTCCCCCAAGCATGTCTTTTGATGTCATCACAAAAACAGGACAAAGAACTTGGGGTTGAAAGGTTTATCTCCTCTTCTCTCATTTCTCCTCCTTCTCTTCTCTCCCCTTTCTTTTATTATTATTGTGAGATGTGGGAACAAGAGTTTTGCACAAACCACCGTTTGAAGAGGAAGGAGTTAATGGTAGTCGTTCGTCTCATCCTTCTCCATCATGAATTGCTCGGTGTTTGTGCATTATGTTGGGGAGGTCTCGGATGGGTGTGATGTATGCTTGAGAGATCTCCCCACACTCAGACTTGTACCTGGGTTTTATCTAAAACAAGAAAACAAAAAAAGAAAAAAAACACATGGCTCTACCGGCATGAAGACCGTGGAGCTTTTATTGTGACAACTTTATTTATTTATTATCTATTTTTTTTTACTCATTCACCTCAGCATCACTCAAGCAAGGCTAACATAAAGAAGCAGTGAAAAACATAGCCTTGATTTATCTCCAACATGAGATACTCCCAAAGATCATGACAACAAAAGCTCTAAGTTCATTAACCTAGCTCGACACCATGTCAAAGTTTGATTAAAGGAGATCATTTTACCCTAAGCACCATGCTTAATGTAAAAGACCTATGGATGCATTACTCGATAAATGCACCCAAACTCAAAGCATAAATCATGGCTAGGGAAGCATGATGTTTTTAGTTTCATGGAGACAAGAGCGAGTGAATGAGTTGGTGAACGTTTATTTCCTTTGCATACACGGGTATACTTTACGGCAACAATTTTGGATGTAGCATTGAAGTTGTTCTTTGCGGTTTTCATCATGGCTACCTTTCGGGTGCACCTCAAGGCTAGGCCACACACACGTGTGCATGGGGCCATGGGTCTTGATGGTAGCGCAAAGGATGAGAGACAAACCCTTCTTGCTCGTGGAAGCAATGATGGGTGGAGTCGGGCACCATTTTGGTATGTATCTTGACCATGTGGGGCCAACTTTGCTCTGTCTTCTCTTATTATCATTTTTTTTTTTTCTATATATATATATATTTTTATATTTTCTTTTCAATAGCACACCTTTCTTTTTTTTTTTTTTTTTTTTTTTTTAATTCTCTCTCTCTCTCTTTTTTTCAATCCTTTTTTCTCTCTTTCTTTTTTTTTCTATTCTTTTCTTTCTTCTCTTTTTTTTTTTTTTTTTTTTTTTTTAGCAAGGCGGGGTGACATCATCTTTTTTGTATGACACCTTGGTAGATGGAACTTGAGGTTTTCACCATCTTTCCCCACACTTGGACTTTTGTGCAAAGTCAAGTGTGCAAAGTCCCAGTCTCCTTTTGAGTGTGTTCCACCATCCATGGGCATCAAAGTTTTTTCTGTTGATGTCGCCCTCATGTTTTCAAGCATCGCGTGCCTCTTTTGATCTTCTTAATCGATCTCCACACAAAATGGTTAGCGACAAGAATACCCGAAAGGTGCATACTAAAAAAAAAAACATGTTCTTGCTTTTATTAATAAGAACAAAAAGGAAAAACTTTTTTTTTTTGAAAAGCAACAATAGAGAATTATTCATCTTTTTTTGACGGTCAGGGTTATCTCGGTGCTTTTGCTTATGGTCGTAAGCTTGACCTTGGGAATCCATCTTGCGACTATGAAGGTGGTGAAGTTCCCGACCTCACCACTAAGAAGTTAGCGTTACGCTTAGGCTTTGCAAGGTTAGCGTCATCGTGCTACTATGAGATTTGCAATGTTTATGATAAACATAAGCATCAACAACCATCCTCTTAAAAAAGTTTAGCAACAAGGATCAAGAGGTGGTTGTGATCCTCGTAGAGCACTCGGCTAGAAGCAAAACAAACTCAGGAGAACCCAAAGGTGAGTATGTATCATGAGAAGTTTTGAATGAAAACTTGACATGCTCAAAAGAAGGTTCATGCTTGGTCTCAAGAGTTGTTGCTTCACGCATGTCCATGGCACATGAGTTCTTATCCTCAAAAGATCTCGTCATGAAGAGCGATTGTTGAATCTCGACCATTGTCAAGAACAACATTTTGTTGGCGAGAGGGACATGTCTTGTGTTCAAGTGAGGGCGACGGTGTTTCGTTTCACTAAGATCACGAAAACAACTTAGGTGAATCGAATGGAGTTATGAGCGTTGCCTCCTCAAACGAGGTTTTGGTTGGGAAGATGCTTTTTGGGATTTCTAGGTGAGAGGCACAAGCATTCTTTCCCAACTTCTCATCATAGCTCTCCTCTATAGGTTTTTCATGAAAAAGCTTTTCGAGAGGGTAGCCTATGAGAAGATCAAAGTCGAGGATGGGATAGATATAGAAGTCTAAGTGAACCTCGGTTTCATGAATTTTTATTGGCACGGCCCTAGCAATCCCACAACATGCAAAGATGAGGCCGAGCCGACCTTTGAAAAGTGCGTCGGTCGAGGCTAGCGGCATGTTACCCAAAAGGGTTTTACGCCAAGATATTGTGACATGATATTGGCCTCTTTGTGGGGTTGTGTAGGGCATCTAAGGAAATTTCCTCGTAATGAACAAGGTATGGTTGTGGAAGGTGAAAGAATTTGAATTGCTTTGAAGAACATTTCACCTCCATTAACCATTCTTTTGAAGGTTTCATGTTAGAGGAAGTTTTTTTAGAAGGAGTTGTGCTCCATTTGCTCCATTCGTGCCATAGAAGGTTCAAGGTTCTCCCATGATCCTCGAATTTGATTGGGAACTCAGAAGGATAAAACATTCCTTCCTTCGATTGTTAGTGGTTCGGGTGAGGAGCTCAACGGTCGGTTCTATTGGTGGTACGAGTTTGTTCGGTGATGAGGGCTCCTCAAATCTTGACATGCCCTTGTTATGGAGGGAGTAGGTTCTACAACGGGAGAAGCATTCTTCTCTAGGATGTCATCAAGGATTTTCCTCTGTTCCATTGTAGGTTTGTGTGAAAAACGACCCTCGGCGGGTTATGTCAAGGCATAGGGGCGGCGTCTATGTCAAGACCCAGACAAAAGATATGCAAAAGCACACTATCGGGTAATGACAAGTCGGGCTATCATGTATTAACATTGTAAACCTAGCCCGGGATGCACCTATGGACTCCTTCTCATCTGCTTGAAATCGAGGGTTGTCCTTGGTAGGGTGTTGATGGGGAAAAAAATGCTAGACGAGAAATTGTCTTTGAGTTCTTTCAATCCCCATTCAAACTTCCTCACGACATAGAGTGTACCATTGTTACGCTCTCCACGTGGGAGAGCGAGAAACAACTTCCACATGAGTTTCTTGTGTCATGCGGGGAATGTTAGGCATGCACATATCTCCTCGAAAACTTGTAGGTGGCTACATGGGTTTTTTGGTGTGGTAGCTTGAGAGAGGGTGCGCCGAACAATGGATTTTAAATGCGGATGGAGTTCATAGCCCGGATAGAAAGTTTTGGTTTTTAAAAAGATTGCGACTCTGTGAACTCCTCAGTTGAAAGCGAAAAGATTTTCAAAAAGGTGTGGGCTTCATTTCAAAAAGGAAAAAACAAATAACTATTTTGACTTTTTTAAATAGATGAATCACGAGGACTCACTAGGTTCGAAGATAATAGCAACCGTTCCCGACAAGCGGCGCTAGAAAGCTTATTGGCGTTTCTTAGCGTCCTTGAAAGAATCATAGCTAGCGTACAGAATTATGGTTGTAGCTTTCACCGGAAATATTCAGGGTATCGTATTTTCCGCGAGGGGAGCGGATGTACTCTCTCTAACTAGTTCGCCTAAGGACACACCGCGACCAAAGATGGGGAGGATTATCGAGAAGGATCCTACACCTTTAGGGTCTATGGTTAGCTAGTCTCGAGCTACTTGTTCGCCGGGCACCCACCCTCGCCCAAGCAGGCGGGGATCCGCAATTAGCTCTACGTCACACCCGAGCGTGGAGGGATTACAAAGGACGGACAAGGTACATCCACGACCTGCCGCCTACCCTCACGGCCAGGTGGGGTGCCATAAAGATAGAAAACCACTAGCCCAAACACCACGTCTCGCTAGTGATTATCACTCTAGTGTTTGCGGGTTCCCGGTCAAAGGGTTCCACCACTAGAGTCAGACCGAAGGTACAACTATTGATCCATGAAACAATAGATAAATCGTGGATAAACAAAAGACAATAAAGATTATCGGAACCATGGAAGCTTACTTAGCCAAGATCGTGAAGGAGCTAAGCCGAATCCACCGGTACAAGGTTGGGGAGACACCGACAAGTCGGCACTTCCCCGCTCTCGACCCTTCACATCTCTCACTCCGTAATCACTCTACTACCACTAGCTAGGGCCTAAACCCATTGGAGTGTTGCTCAGAGTAGAGGGGAGAGTCCTCTTAGAGGAGAGGAGACTCTTCCTTGGAATGGTGTGTGTTGTGAGAGGGAGAAATTTTCTACTTATAGGATGAGAGGAGGGGCTAAGTGCTAATTTACACCTAAACCCGACTATGACCCCGGGCGTCTAGGTTCCTTTGAACGTGGCAGCTGACACCGCACCGCCACTTTTAAGTGCATTGATTGCACCGCCGGAGGAGGAAGATGGGCGAACGCCACCAAATGGGTGCGGCCGCACCTAAAGTGCACCCACACCAGGACCAGGGCTGTTTGGGCTGAAACATTGCAGAATGCGTGGTTCCTTGAGTAAGCCGTTTGGTATTTGTTCTCTGGGGATCGACTTCGTATGAAAGTTATGCCCAAACATTGAACCCCATGTCTAGCGACGATATGATTTCATGTTGAATTTGGGCCTTGACTTCTTGGGCTTGTATTATGTGTTTCAACAGGCCACACACTTTGCATTGTTCTCTTCTGCACTTGATGTCTTGCCTTACGAGTTTGGGCTCGTGCAGCCTCGGGGAGGTGCGGGGCGCACCTTGGGGGTCGGGCGCACCTGGGCTCAGCTTCGACCCGGGTGGGAGGGTGGCGTTGTTGAGCACTGAAAAGTGTCTTTGGTGGTGTTTTTCGACTTCCATCTCGGCGTTTTGCTCGATTCAACCACGAATTTTGTGATCTTCCAAAGTAAACCTTCGGTTCTTACTTTGGATTCGTATTTCCACGTTTTTATTATAAATCCTACAAAATACATTTGGGACACTACAAGTGGAAATATGGGAGTAATAAATAAATGAGTATGATAATGTATAGTTTCACCTTTATGGTAGAATGTTGGCGTTAAAAATGTGTCGTTAGTGACCGATCAGCGGTGGCGTGATCATATGCAATGACTCTACCTTCCTGCATGAGTACATCCCAATCCCGGTACCACATGCGTCACAATACACGTCAAAGGGCTTACGGATGTCGGGTTGTGCAAGCACGGGGAGCCGTGGTCAACAACGTTCACGGTGCGGCTTGTTGCTTCGCACTCCGGTGTCCACACAAATTTCTCTTCCTTCTATAACAATCGGTCATAGGTTTTAGCTATTTTGGAGAAATCGGTATAAACCTACGATAGTATCAAGCTAACCCTAGAAAGCTTCGGTATCGACTGAAACTGGTGCCTTCAATCCATCACCTCTTGCGTTCACGGGGTCTCTCGAAATTCGTTCTCGGATAACACATGTCCCAAGAAGAAAATGCACCCTTCGACCAAAACTCACACTTCGAACTTAGCATACGGTTGATGCTTCACGAGCCTCTCCAAACTATCCTCAAATGCTCGGCATGTTCTTCCTCATTTTCGAGAATACACCAAGATATCATCGATGAATACAACTCTGAACTTATCAAGTTCGGGCATAAGCTTACAATTCATCAAACACATGAAATCTTGTTTGGGCATTCGTCGGGGCCAAAAGGACATGGCTGAGATACTGCATTATAAACCATACATTTGTTGACGGTAACCAACTACAATTTAAATGCCGTCAACCTACACCAAAACAACCGAGAAAAGGGATTTTAAACTAACATATTCCATAGTTTTGGTGTTTATTTGGACTTGCAGTACCAACTCAAGAATAATCACTTTGGGCCAAAAATACAAAGAAAAAGAAATAAAAAACCAATAATGAAAAAGGTCTAAGAAGCAAATGGCAAGCCCAAAGAAGATTCGGGACAAAACGTCAAAACCGGCGGGGCCAAGACCACCGACAACTTTTCAAAGCAAGAAGGCCCAGCCGTAGGGCTTCGAGCGGCCCGGAGCCGGCGAGTGCTTGTAGCGCACCCCAAGGTGCGGACGCACCCTGCTTGGGCGGTTCGGGCCCAGCTTTCCGGGAGCGGTTTTGTTACCTTCCATACAAGGCACTCTGGGCGTTGGATGGTCGGTTTGGCAGATTTGGAAGGTGTTCCTAGGTCGGTTTTGGTGTTTTTAGCACTTAGGACCCTCTCCCTTATGTATAAATACCTCCCTCTTTCACCTCTCTCAAAAACAATTCCAAGGAGAAACGGTCCACTTGTGCAAGAGAGTAAATTAGTTCTTCTTCTACTACTTCTTCTTCTTCTAAATTCTTGAGAGTGAAGAGGGAAAAGCTAGAAAAAACTTTGTTCTTTCTACGGGGGTTCTTAGGTTAAGCCCCTCGGTGTTCGCGGTTCCTAGGGAGGGTGCCAGTCTTGGGACTTGTCGGTACCCGCCGGCTTGTACCTCTGCAAGCTACTTACACTTTGGTAAGAAGTCTTGTGATTATCTTTTACTATTTAATTTTCACGTATATTTCTTAGCTGTTGTAGACTTTACGGGATTGGTAGATTGTCTCGTTAAGAGCGTTAGTTCTTAGTGAAAGGAACTCTTTGGCCAGGGAACCTTGGCCAACATCAAGAGCTGTGACCAATAGTGCAAGCGTGGTGTTTGGACTAAGCGTTCACTACCTTTTGCAAGCATCCCACGGTTGAGGGGGTAGGCGGCTGGAGTCGTGACAAGCCTTGACCATCCTGCAATCTTTTACGTTCGGCCCTTGACGTGAGAGCTAATTCGGCGCCCGGTTGTTGCGTTGGGCGGTGCTTTCGAAGTGGTAGTGAACAACGAGACTTTTAGAAATCCAGCGCACGGAAAACTTTTTAGCCTATAGATGCCTCGCTTCTCTTAAAACAAACCCTTGCCTTAGGTTGACCGCGGACCGGATAAGCCCTCGCGTATTTGTCCTTTGTGTAAAATACAATACCACCTTTACCGCGGGTGAAGTGCTACCGGTATTCGGGCGCTTTAGCGGATTTCTCGTGTGCGTTAAGAAACACCAACAAGCATTTCTGGTGCCGTTGCGGGGGACGGTTGTCGTAGTTGTATTTTGAGCCCTAGTCGACTGTGTGGCGGTAGTATCCTTTTAAACAAAAATACCAAAACAGATCCTGTTACTCATGGAGCAACCTACCCTACAAAATCGGCCGCTCTAAGGGGCGACTCGTGAACCGCGCCAATCTGACCAATCACAGCCGGAGTATGAGCTCCGCCACGGCTTCATAGCCATGGTTGGTCGAGCCTTTTTCGGGCGGAATATAAAAAACCCACCATCACAAGGGAGTTTGAGCGACTACGTGGCTGCGACAGTGCGAGGCATGACACCGCGACCTTGTTGAGGTGGATTGTTTCCGTTCTCTCTCAGCGAGAGGCGACTCAATGAATGCGCCCATAGCGTAGGGGTACGGTAAGCGGAGAATGGGAAGAAGCTGCGAAGCGGTGCGTGTAGCGTTCTACCCTTTATCGAATCAGCGGCCCTGCTGACGAGATGCTCAACTTCCAACAAATAGAGGTGAAAACCTTAGGTGCAACGGGACGGTTTATCAAAACACCGCGATCCGACCCAGGACACCTGTCCATGCAAACCACATGCTTTTACAATTTACGGCTAGGACACCCCTCTTTGACCGCACGGCGCCCGGTCGTTTTCCCATAAAACACCAGCGAGAGGGAGCTATCTTAAACCGTATTCTTGAGAATACTCCCACGTTAGAACCCATCCGTGTAGAACCCAGCGAGGCCCAGGAAGTCTCTTGGTACGGGAACCACGTTAAACCTATAGAGACCCTCGCTGAACGAGAACTCAAAGGAGACCGCATGCACGAATCTCCGTTCTTTGAGGTTGACTTTCTTGAACAATTCGGTGACACCTCGATAACAATGGAAGAAACCACATGTCCGGCTAGCCACTGAACAACCCCTGGATAAACTCTTTCTCGAGGAGTCTATTAAGGAGTTAGGCTATAATGAGGCACGGAATGGCTGCGAGAGGAAGGACCTTCTTTCAAAGAAATTCGGATAAGTGGCCTCTACCGCAATCCATTCGCGAATATCGGGAAACATGGTGGAGGTCATGTATAACTTTGTGGGAATAAACATAATGTCCAAAACCTTTGCACAAACTTGTGGCCGAGGAAGCTATTAGGACCCCAGGCATGGACCTTCGCGCATAACACCCGCATTACCACCCTTAAAGCAGCGAGGGTTATACATGAACAAATCTTCCTACGGGAATGTCATGTTGTCTTTGGATTTTTCATATTTTTTTGATATCAAGACTTGACATCTGATCGGGCATCCACTTGGAAGATTCTTGATTTATCAACATCAGGGGATTTAGATGTCAAACTTCGGGAAAGAAAAAGTTTTTCTATTCGATTACTCGAGCCAAAAAACTTCGATAACGAGAACCCTTCCTTGAGCCGCGACACGCGAAGGGAGGTCATGGGAGTTATGCTATATGAGAACCGAAGCGGACCCTAGAAAAAGGCGCCCAATTCTTCATTGAAGAAGAGGGCGATTAGAAACCATAGAACTTCCCAAGAGGAAGAGCTAACTTCGACCTCCAGTTGAGCTTAAACCCTACCCCGGGCCTACGCTATGTCTTCTAAATGGCGATTCACAAGCTCTTGTCATCATAAGCGATAAACTTAGTGACCGAGGGAAACTACCAACTAATAGCCGTCTTGAGAGAAACACGGTCGGTCTTGGGTATTCCTTACAAGATCTAAAGGGGGTAAGCCCGACACTATGCACACATCGCATTCCTATTGACCACCGTTACCCCATCGCATGTGAACCCCAGTAGGCTCAATAATGTGATGCGTGAAGTCGTGAAGAAGGAAGTTCTCAAACTTCTTCATCTTGGGATTATCTATCGTTACCACCACGATGATTGGGTTAGCCCGGTCAAGTGGTCCCTAAAGGGAGGAATGGCGATTAGTTGAGAAAAGCTAAAAGCGAACTCATTCCACAAAGACAAGTCACGGTGGAGAATGTGTATTGATTATAGAAAACTTAACAAGGCAACAAAAGAAAGATCACTTCATTTGCCCTTTATTGATGAAATGTTGGGCGGTTAGCAAAACATTCTTTCTTACCGTTTCCTTGGCGGGCATTACGGCTACCACGGATCCGATCCACCACGATGACCAGAGCAAGACCGTTCACATGCCCATCACGGAAGCTATGCCTACCGTGTAGAATGTCATTTTTAGTGTGTAATGCACTGCTTCTTTTATTTGATTGCATGATGTCTATCTTCTCGAACATGATCGAAGAGATCATGGAGGTCTTCATGGGCGACTTCTCTAGTCTCTGGTAAGACTTTCGAAAAGTTGTCACGAAGAACCTAGGCAGTCTTGCGGCGATGCCAAGAAAAGGACACAGTACTTAGCGGGAAAAAGTGCCACTTTGTGGTCGAGAAGGCATGGTTCTTGGGCACCTCGTGTCAGAGAGGGGATAGAGGTGAACAGAGCAAAATAGGCGTTGATTAGCTACCACCCCGATGAATGTCAAAGGGATCCATGACTTCCTAGGTCATCGCGGGGTTTTATAGAAAGATTTATAAAAGATTTTCTACAAATCGCTGGACCCCTTACAACCACGCTTCAGCCAGGGCGTACCCTTTGACTTCCGCAGGATGAGTGCATACGTGCTTTGAAACCCTAAAGAAAGCACTCATCTTGGCTCAGATCATCCAACCCCCCGGTTGGTCGTTGCCATTTGAAATCATGTGCGATGCTAGCGACTATCTTTGTTAGTGCGGTTTAGGCCAAACCAAAGACAAAAGCAGCATGCCATCGCATATGCTAGCAAGACTCTGATGGGAGCCCGGCAATTGCGCTACAGAGAAAAGGCTCACGCGGTAGTCTTTGCTGCTCGGAAGTTTCGCTCCCTGCTTAGTGGGCGCAAAAATAATCGTCTACCTGACCATGCTGCCCTTAAGTATCTTCTTACCAAAAGGATGAAACCTCGCTTGATCATTGGATTCTTCTACTTCAAGAATTTGACGCAGAAATAAAAAGATAAAAAGAGGTAGAAAATACGTTCGCAGTCATTTTGTAGTGTATGTCTGGGGAATGTAACTAACATGCGAGGAATTGCCAATCGCGACTACACGCGCGGCGACATGCTACTCAAGGAGTGCCGAGCCCGTCAACCCATGGCCCTATCGCAAACGCATTGTGAATTACATGGTTGCGAGGGTTATATACCACACAGGGAGAGTAGACGAAACTCCAAATGGAAGCCGAGACGACACCTATGCGGCTGACCCATGCTCATGCGAGTGTGTGTGTGCGGGGCGGCTTCGCTGAAAGATGCGTTTCACCAAGGGAGGAAGGAATCACGGTCATTTGAAAAATGTCAGTACGCATACTCCAGCAGCCGAGCATGCAGGAGTATTCGCTTACACAAGCCAAAAGACTGGCGGTCTCGCGGATTCTTACTGGCGGCGATGTGCGAAGCGACCGCGAAAGAGTTCGCGCGAAGATGCTACAAGCTGCTAGAGGCGAGGGAACATCCGCGGCTGCGTGATGCTGATGCTACATTACAACCTCGAGTAGAAATATGCTGATGTAGTGGCGCATTGACTACGCTCAGGGCATTCCGAGAGAGTCCCATGATTTGACGGTACATCGGTAGCGTGATAGGCTATGTATCAAAGTGGGTAATTTAGAGCTACCATCGAGGAGAGTGGCGATAGTAAACGCGGCAAGATGTTCCATGAAATCATCTTCCCGTTTGAACACCGCGCATGGTGATTCGATGTGAGGAGGATCGCATTCAAGGACAAAAAATCATTCAAGGCATTCTTGAAAGGAAGCTTGGCACTCAACACAATATTTACCCCTATCATCGCCAAACCCGGCCGGAGCGAAGCGAAAACCTCAAATAAACAAATCAAAACGCATCTGCGAGAAGATGGTCCAGCGAGATGGGGAAATTTGGAAAAACAAGCTGCAGAATGCTCTGGGCATATCGGACAACTTTACAAAGCCCCATGATGTCACCTTATCTCCGGTTGGTCTATGGCAAAACACGCCATTACGGTTAATTTGGAACATGAGAGCTCATTGGGCCCATCAGAAGTGGAACATGGGCGTCAGAAGCTTCGGTAGGAAGCGCAGTCGAGGCGAAATCACCTACGCGCAACTAGAAGAATGGCCGAGAAAAGGCATTTACTGCCCTTAAATGTACCGCAAAACTCTACCAGCGCGCACAAAAGAGATGCTGCATGATCCGGCGCATCAAAGATCAAAGAATTCACCGCGGGTGACCGAAAGTACTCCTATTCAACTCGAGAGTGACGCTATTGGCGCGAAGGCGAGGGAGCAAATGGAAGAAAGGACCATACACGCGTCCTCATCAACACGACACCCAGCCAAAGCGATCGCAATCAAGATGGCCTTGGTGCTTGACACCACAAAGAGGTAAGCGGTCCAGCGCCTAAGCTTTTCTTGAGAGCGATGTGCGATCTTAACCAAAGAGCTTGATAGAATAGATTTATGCTTTGAAAATTAATATGTGTTGGTCGGCATATACTATATATACAATAAAAATAATAATAATAAATTAATTAATTAAAATATTTACAACTAAAATTTATATAAAGGTAATAAAAAAATATAAAATTATCTATATAAATTACTATCACTTTATTTTTTTAAATAAAGCATTCTATTTTCTTTTACTAAACTACCCTCACTAAAAGCATGTTTGGTCGAATTACTACAAAAGAATATTTTACCTTCTAAATTAATTAAAGCATAAACTATTTTTCCAAATTTGAATTTGGGGATCAATTAGGAATCAGCAAAAGAAGGGAAAATTTTCTTTCTTTGGCAAACACCCGGAGTTCAAAACTTTTGAGAAAGAAAGAGAAACAAAATGTAGAAACTTAGGCCGGGGGACACCCGAGGGGGTGGTCTTGTAGCGCACCCCATCAGTGCGCCCACACCACGAAACCCAGGCACAGGATTTCAAGCCATCACTCTTCTTTTCTCACACACCACACTAGTAAAGGATTTGCTCACTTCAAATTTCGACACAGCCAAACTAGAAGGAGAAATTTGTCCTATAAAATCCACCCTCCTCCTCTCCCATTCTTCACACCCTTCTTGCTCCTCTTCCCCCTCCTCCAAATCTTCTTCTTCCAAAGCGAGAACAAGCACAAGGCTCTCTCAAAACCTTTTTTTTTCCCATGGCCTTAGTGCCCTTCAATAGAGAGCCATGACTTTTTGCCTCCGAATATCTTGAGAGGGTAAAGACCCCCAAAGAAAGACCCTTGCCCTCCCTACCTCCCCCAGTTGAAACTCAGGCACCAAAAGAGGAAGGTGGTAGGCGGCAAGGAGAATGCCCCCATAGAAGACCAAGAAGAGACAAAAGAGTATACACCCGTATCCCAAAAAAGCCTCTCTCTAGCTTCTTCCAAAAATCTAGTACTTGTTACCCATACACCCCTTAAGAGCAAATGCCAAATGGGGGAATGGAAAAAGCGAGGTTCCCAAACCTGGTCGGGGTTTGCGGAAAGGATTCTTAGGGGATGACATAGTGCCTAAGAGGGTCCCTGCAATTGCGAGTGAGCAAAAGAAGCATTTCGAACTCTCAAAGCTTCATCAAACCGCTAGAGCTGTTTGCGAGGCCTGAGCGAGGAAAGGCATAGCGCCAATATCGCGTAAAGAGAGCTTAAAGCGCGCTTTGACGCTGAGTACTCCATGAGGAGCTTAGACTGCAAGATTTGCTAGGAAGTTGGGGGTAGAGAGCACTTTCGGTGGATCCTGTAAGATTGACCTTTAGAGTAAAGTGCTCTACCTCTCTATCATACGTAATCCCAAAAGAAGCGCACTAGTTTAATTTTCGATTATTTAAAACTTCCGAAATCGTTTTGTAGAAATCCTCATAGAGGTGAATGCTTGATTTGGAATACTATTTATAAATTCAATAAAGAGGATAGTTTATTACAATATTGTGCATGTACGTCACTATACTGTTTTGTCCCTTTGGCATATGCGAAAGAAGAACTAAAAATACGTACACAGCGCACAAGTGTGAGGAGGGAGGCTCCACAAAAGGTCAAAAGGTATTACGCGAATTTTATAAAATTAAAGGTAAAATTTTGACTTTGTGACTTGTCTTTATCTAAGTCGCGAAAACTGCGAAACGACAGAGTTTAGCAAAAACTCCATCTCTATATATCTACCAATTGATACATGGCATGCATACATTTCACTGCTGAGCCAAAAGCGGACTACTGTTGAGCTTGACTATCCATTAGGGACCCCATGCTTATCACAAATAATTAGAGTGCTGTGATATGGTAGAGGCGTAACATGGCCTGGCTTGCTACGTTTTGCTACAATAAAGTACGTTTTGGACATCTTGCGAAAATTTATAAGCTTATGCTCAAAGGTTTGACTTAGCCAAATCCTACCCGAGGCCACCCACAGAGTGTGGTGAATATCCACTTCTATAGCTACTTCCTCTTGTATTTATTGAGTTTTGTAGGGCTTTTGTGAGTCTATGTTGAGAGAGGTTTCAAGCATCCCAGATCGAAATACGCACATGTGTTTGGCATTTGTTAAGTGCTAAAAGAATATGAAGGATACGCACAGCACTGAGAACACCTACCATTGTAGCTTTTCCTAGGATAGCGATACATTCTGCAGAGTATCGTATCCGCACGAGGAAAGCTTTGGCTAAAAAGGAATTCTAATAAGTCACAATCATGTATCCACTAACTTAGCAAACCACTAGACTATAGTAGGGGTAATTGTTAAAGGATAAGTAAAGCATAATAATAACCTACCTAAAAATATCAAAGAATAATTAAACTAATCAAATTTCAAAGGGAGAATCAAGGTTCACGGGTACTTCTCTATTACTTAGGTTCTATGGTAGCAGTGTATACTAATGCACTTTGGAGGCGGCAGGTCCGTCCAACTCGATGAAAGGAAGAAGGTAGTTGGGGAGAAGGCTGCGGAAGCTACGAAACACCAATCGAGCGGAGTTGGACTACAAAGGCCTTCGGGATGTTGTCACTTACAGGGGCTACCACGACTATCCGTGGGATTGAGCGCAACCTCGGGTAACCTATAGCCTAGACACCAAGTCTACACTATTGATTACTACTCTAGCTACCATGGATAACTAGAGTCCTCAATACTGGCGGAGATCCCATGCAATAATATAACAACTATACTTAACCATATATGAGAAAGGTATGGAAGTGAATAGAGATGGTAAATATATGAATCATAAGTCTTGTAGAGAGATATAAAAGACATACCATACTCGGAGGCATACTCGAACAAGAGCATAGCTCCGCTCTCCATTACTCTTGATTAGATCTAAGTTAGATCTAATCTACTTCTAATACATGGCTAGCTCTACTTCTAATTACACTTTGACTAATCACAAAGCACACAAAAATCTACTTCTAATTCACTAATCCACGAGAGGGAGAGGTTATCCTTACATTGGGACACCTCTACAACCGGTGAGATAATGAAAATAGAATAGAGATAGAATGAATTAGGGTTTAGCCCTAGGCTGGGGTCTTCTTATACTTAGGCCTTGGCGATGAGCGATGACCGTGGATCAAAGCAGGCCTTCCAATACTTGATTGTAGATACAACCTCAAGGTGATTACAAACCCGACCTGGGAATGGCTTTGATTGGCTCGCATGCAGCTTTGTGACGCCAGTCACATGTAAACCATGTCATCTTTCTTCTCCGGTATGTCTTCGGGTACCTTCTAGAGTGTTTTAGTCCACATTTTGGGTTGAGTTACTTCACGGTTAAGTCTTGTCATCGTATGTGAGATATATTCTAGAACTTTCTGCATTCTTCTCTGATTTATCCGTTAAGTCCCTGAAAGAATATAAAACCAAAGCTCGTGGAATTATGTTAGTAAAAAAACCCTAGTCTATGTTGATATTCATTTTACGCCTCCTTATTTCATGTTTAGTTGACTATTAATATTATGCTATAACAGGTGTCAACAACATGTTCCCACTTTATTCAAAGCCGAATCTCACCTTTGAGAATGTGGCGCCCTCATCTTTTTTTCCATCCACAAAATAAATGCTCCCATTATTTGGTTTATCGCTGATCATCTCCTATCGATTTACAAATACTTGGCGCGAGAAAGAGAAAAGGGCTATAGAAAAAAAGTATGAGAAAGGAAAAAGATGGACAAAATGTCCCAAATAAAGACGAGGGAAGTCAGGTACTAGATCGAGAAAGAAAAATAAATAGAGAAAAAGAAAAAGAAAGAAAAAGAATAAAAGTAGCATGTACTTCTCTAGAAACATATGAAAAGAAAAAAAGAGAATCATGATACAAGGAGTAGCCAAAAATATACCACAAAATATCTCACACACTTGCACATTTCGATCTAAGAGTATGGCGCTTCCCTCCAATGATCCGAGCTTGACCCAACAAAACATACGTAGGTAAGTGAGCATCTCTCCACTTAAAGAATCCAATAAAAACCCCGCAAAATAGATGAGTGAGAGAGTGATATAAACAAGAGTGCTTTTGAGAGGAAAATTCAAAACAAGAGTGACTTTGTGAGAGTCAATACCATAAAGAGCAATGCTATTTCTTTCAAAAATTCAAAACTTACCAAGTCTTTCTAGCATGAGTAGTATAAAGAAGATAGAAGTTCAGCCACTTTATTCCATTGCTCAAATTATTCTAAGATAGCTTTGGTGAAATACTATGAATACTCACAAAGTGTGAGGCGAGGAATAACTTGTATGCAAGTTTACATCTTGGAGATTGAACCACTTTAAAGTCCCTATACCTTCACCTTCGGGGCGAGTAAAGGGCTAAGTGTGGGGGATTTTGTTGATGGTAACCAACCCGAATTTAAATGCCGTCAACCTACACCAAAACAACCCGAGAAATAGGGGATTTTAAACTAACATATTCCTATAGTTTTGGTGTTTATTTGGACATGCAGGTACCAACCTTCAAGAATCCTTTGAGCCAAAAAATACAAAAGAAAAAGAAATAAAAACTAAGAAATAGAAAAAAGGTCTAAAGAAGCAAATGGCAAGCCCAAAGAAGATTCTGGACAAAACGTCAAAAACAGAGGCGGGGCTAAGACCACTAGACAACTTTTTCAAAGCAAGAAGGCCCAGCGCGAAGCTCGAGCCGTGCGGACCCACAGGGTGCGCGTGCACCCTGTTGTAGCGAAGCACTGCCGAGGCGGCTCAGCCCATGCTTCTGAGGCGGTTTGTTACCTTCCATACAAGGCACCACCGACGTTGGATGGTCGGTTTTGGCAGATTTGGAAGGGTGCTCCTAGGTCGAGTTTTTAGTGTTTTTAGCACTTAGGCCCCTCTCCCTTATGTATAAATACTCCCTCTTCTCACCTCTCTCAAAAACAATTCCAAGGAGAAACCAAATTCACTTACCTGCAAGAGAGTAGAATTTAGTTCTTCTTCTTCTACTTCTTCTTCTTCTAAATTCTAGAGAGTGAGAGAGGGAAAAGCTAGAAAGAAGCTTTGTTCTTTTCTACGAGCTGCGTCTGCTCGCCTCGCCCTGTTCCGCTGTTCCTAGGAGGACGAGTGCCTGACATGTCGGACCCGCCTAGCTTTGTACCTCTCCGCAAGCTACTAACACTTTGCAAGAAGTTTTGTGATTATCTTTTAGCTATTTTAATTTTCACGTATATTTCTTAGCTGTTGTAGACTTGCGGGATTGCTAGATTGTCTCGTTAAGAGCGTTAGTTCTGGTGAGTGAACTCTTTGACCGGGGAACCTTGGCCAACATCAAGAACTGCGGACCAATAGTGCAAACGTGGTGTTTGGACTAGCGTTCACCTACCTTTTGCGAAGCATCCCACGCTTGAGGGGGTAGGCGGCCGGGTCATGACAAGCCTTGACCGCCCCTCGAAATCCCCCACTGCTCGGCCAGGAGAGCTAATTGCCTGGAAGTCGCCCGCTTGGTGCGTTGGTCGGCAGCCCAAAGTGAGTAGACAACAAACTTTAGAAATCACCTGCACGGAAAAACTTAGCCTATAGATACCTCGCTACTCTTAAACACAAACCCTTGCCTTAGGTTGACAGTGCACTGTATAAGCCCCTCCGGCACGACCGTCCCTTGTAAAAATACGATACCCGCTACCACCGGGTGAAGTGCTACAACGGTATTTCCGTGCGCTTGCGATTTCTCTGCGTGTGCGCAAGGAAACACCAACAACCGCGCTGAGAAAGCGGTCTTTAGGTATATCCCCGGGATTTGATTTTAGTTTGATGGTACCCGGCATCGAAGGTCTATCTTTGAGAAGACTTTGCCTCGAGACAACCGGGGTCAAAGAGAATGTCACTGCGGGGTAATCGGGTATTTATTCTTCACCATGTTATCGCACATTGAGTGGCCTATAGTCCACACACATCCTCAAGGTCCGATCCTTCTTTTTCACAAACGTAGCTCGGACATCCCCAAGGTGACGAACTAGGTCTAATGAAGCCTTTCTCGAGCAACTCCCGAAGTTGTACTTTCGCCTGCTTAACTCATTGGGTGGCATTCGGTAGGGTCTTTGGATATAGGGGCAGTCCCGGGAATTAGCTCTATCGCAAACTCAACATCCCTATCTGGTGGCAGATCTCGTAGGTCATCCGTGAAGACATCCTGAAACTCACAAACTATTGGTATGTCGAAATCTGGGTCACTTGCAAGGCGGCTCGAAACACGGTTAAGGTCAATGGACTTTTGGGTAATAGAATCCGTGTTCGGTGAGTCGCGAGGGTTCTTCAAAATGCACTACTCTATTTACAATATCTATAATCTCCACTCCTCATCCAATTCATTCCGGTGATGACATCCAAACACAAACCCGTAAAACGATCAATGAGGTTATTATTTCTAAATCTCCCATCATGATCTTCACATCAATGACCCTCTGCCTAGTTAATTGGTCGACCGCCCGAACTAATACGATACCCAAATCCCAAATCAGATATTTGTTCACCGCTTTCGATTGCAAACTCTTGACTCGCATGAATGAATGCGATGATCCGAATCAAACAAAACAACAAAGACTATGATTGTTAACTAAACACGTACTCCGGTTGTCACGGCTCTCCCTCGGAACTCCTCCACACCGGCAAAGTGTGCTTGTCCCACATGTCGCTTGCCAGTTCTTTCCGGGCCGCGGGCAAAAACCGGAGAAATGCCGAGCTTACCACAATTAAAGCAGATTGTTGTGGTTGAAGGGCACCAGGCGTGGAGCATTCCCCTCGTGCGAGCTTCCCTTTCTCGTGCGTGGGTCATCATCACCTTCCCGAAGCACGAGTTACCGCCCGATTCTTCTTCTGGCAGGGGCATACCGCGAAGCTAAAAGGGCAGGGACGATAGCTCCGACCTGGCGGCCCAAAAGAAACACCGCCATGTCCTCGACTTCCTTCAAACGCCCTCTTCTTGCCTTTTGGATGTAGCATATAGAGCATTACTGGCCTCCTAATGAATGCAATCGCCACAAAGGCCTGAAAAGTATCCCCCGGTGGAATTTCCCATGGTCTTCTGCATTTTGGGGTTCAACCCTCTATCATAGCTAGCCAACTTCTTAGCCTCAGTGTCAACCATGTCGAGGAGCGTACCTAGACAAACTGTTAAAAGCCTCTAGGTACTCGTTCATGGTCTTGTTATCCTGACTGAGCTTAATGAACATTCCCAACTTCTTTGCCATAGCACCCGCCAGTATGTACGTGTCACGAAAAGCTGCTGTAAGCGGAACCAAGTAATAGGAACATTGGCGGGAAAAGTGGCACGGTGGTTCTTCCACCATATCCCCTCGGGTCCTCTAGCAAGTGCTGCATCACTCGACCTTCGGGGTCTCGACGCATTCACCGCGTAAACTTCTCCTCCACCGAGGTAAGCCATTCCTCACCTCCATGGGTTCATTTGCCACGCTGAACTTTGGCGATTCCGTCGCTTTAAAGTCCTTGTATGACTGGAATCCATCCCTATCTCGCGCTCACCTGCCTCCTCCCGCTCGTGTTGCGATGTGATGTTACGCAACTCTCCCAAGAGTCTGGTCAAAGAACCGCTCCCGGCCTTGGGGAGGTGGTTGCCGCCGATCTCCCGAAAGCACTGACGAAGTTTTGCGCATCTCGCACAATTGAATCAACACATAACCATCAGATGATGTTGTCCAAAGTGTAGATATTGAATTTGAGTTACGCGGAATTTATTGAGAGAATAAATTCATCCACAATAACAGTAACGAAATAAACTCAATACGGTCTTTCATCAACATCACGTGTTATGTCAACGCAATATGTGTACCAAGATTTTCAAGCAACAACGGGGCAACAAAATGTTGCACACTCGGCATGAATTTTTGCAACCCACTGAACATGTCACAGTACCATGAAACCGAACACAAATATAGATTGCGAACTAAATTAAGGTCTCAACCGATACAAATAAGGTCTCGAAAGTAGTACGGATCCAAGTCTTACATGCTGACAACCTCCGATGAAATAAAAGGAAATTACATGATAATAGTGGCACTACACCGCCGTGCTACAAGGGGTGTCTCATCTAGATCAAGGTCTACGTGCTAGCATCTAGTCGAATCTAAAACATGGTATCCACAGCTTGTCACCCTCGTGAAGTACGAGAAGTGGGGTCTCCATTTCTGGCCGCCCCGTGGTCCTCTCCACATGGCGCCGCGCGCGCACCCTCTATCGAAGGTCCTCGCCTTCGGCACCCATGGGGTAGTGATAGGCGTAGTACGTGACGGTAGTACTCCCTTCTTGCACATTGGCGCATTCTCGCACTCCATATTCTCAAGCTTCTTTTCTGATCTCCTCGTAAGCGGCCTCGGGCCCTCTCTTCGCCAACTCGAAAGTACCGAGAGATGCATGCTCAAGGATCCGCTTTCGCCTTCCTCACAGCAACTACCAAACTCGTACAAGAGATCGGACACATCGCTTCTTCATTTTTGCTAACTCCCCGCTCGCTTGGCTTTCCTCCTGCCTTGGATCGATAGCGCATCCTTCTCCCTCAGAGCATGCCTAGCATGCCACGCAGCACGCGATCTCGACCACCGGGTCAATCTCCCTCTGACCGACCTCACAACCGCCATAGCTCCCGTGCTCTTGTCCTCCCGAACCGATTGCCATCTACATCATAGCAAACATAGCACTCATGGCGCCACAAGTGCTACCTTGCTCCTCGCCTCGTCCCCTCCACAAAGGGTCCACACCACCCTCGCTCCCAAGCAAAGGAAAAGGGGTCGGCACGGTGAAAGCTAGAAAGCGCCCGTCCCACCAACACCTCGGTGATCCACCATCGCACTCCTCAAAGACACGAAACACTAGCATTGTTGGTCGTGCGGCCTCGAGTGGGATAGCCCATACTCAGTATCCCATCCCTACCTCACACAAGCACTGCGCAAGGGCGTGGACCACAAGGTGCACTCGGGCTCACACCGCGCTCGCACTGCGGGGCCGCCTCCCAAGTGTAGGTAGGTGCCTCCGTGTACCCGACCGCCTCGAGTACACGCCACAACACCGTGGCATGCCAAACTTCTTGTCCGCGATAGTGCCACTACCGGAAGCTGGAGTTGGAGCCATCATCGTAGCAAGATTTAGGGAGATAAAGTGAGATTGAGAAACAATAGTCCGCTTTAACCAATTAGGGCAAGTACTAATTAGGGAAAAGATGGAAAGATGCATGAATGACATGATGTAAACTTTTAAACATGATGCATGAACGCTTTTCCTAGCATATCTCTGCGGATTTAGGAAAGATAAGTTTCTATTCAGTATCGATGGTGGCATCCTCACTATCTCTCAAAAAGAGAAAATAAGACGTGTCTAGTCGCATCTATACGCTTTGCTCACTCGTTAAGTGTACCGCAATTCATTTCAGCCCACAATATATTTATGCAATGCCAAAGAAATTTAAATTGCATATACCGCTTCGCCAGTCTCACCCGACGGCATCGCATACCATGCGGAAAAACACATTTACACTCCAAGACACCGCGTACCCATACACAAGTCTCACGGGGCACTACCCGACCAAGGAGCTCTCAAAAATAATTTTATTTCCCCTAGACCGGGCGCTTTATCCGATCATGCTCTCACAGCCACACCATTACCTTGGGCGTAGAGGCATTGAACATCATTTACCCCGGGGCGTAGAGGTATTTCGATCCATTCATGACCACTCAAGTGAGTAGCCTCAGCACTCGGTCGCACGCAGGCAACCAAGCACAAACAACAAAATATGATGCAATAACCCATTCCCGAGCTAGCTGCCACTGACCGTCTCTAATTGGGCATAAAGGGTATGACCATGGCACTACTAATTTTACAAACCTTTTTACTCACACCACTAGATTTTGTTTCGCAAAAGATTAGTGGTTTATTTTTAATTTAAATACCCGATCGGACTAGTAATTACCGAATCTAAGCTCGATGCGGTCACCAGAAGAGTCGACCAATTTATAAGAAATCAAGTATAATCACGCAATCACCGAAGCAATCGCATCTTCACACTTGAGTCCATATAAACCCGGTATTCGAAATCTCGAGTGATTTCAAACTCATCAACAACACAACAGGGATCGTTGAGCTCGGTAGTAAAATCCGCAGTATTTCAAACCAAATTCGATATATATTAAACATCGTAGTGCGAAGTATAATTTATTACAAACTCAGGTTTAAGTGCGGAAGTAGTAGTTTCAAAACAAAATAGTTCTTTAGCGAAAAACAAATATAAGATAGTGCCCGAGTAGATAGTCATCCTCGCAACTAGCATGAGACGAGGGATATAGAATTGCCTTGCCCCGGCCTTACTCTTCATCAACAGGGAAGCAGGACAAGTCTTTCACAAGAATCGTGGTACACATGCTCACACTGCAACAACGAGGAATAAAACCACGAGTACAAAAATACTCGGCTAGACTTACCCGTCCAAAAATAAAATAAAAGACTCCAAGGATCATGCTAGGCTTTATCTAGGGTTGAGCTGACTTACGTGAAATTTTCGAAAAAATAAAATTGCTTAGTGA
>JADLZK010010525.1:0-268260 GCA_015847255.1 Hyparrhenia diplandra | reverse complement strand
TTATGAAATTTTTAGTCGCCCGCCGTGAGCCCGTTTCGCCGTTTTCGAAAAGAGAGGGAGAGGGAGAGAGGGGCGCTGAGGGAGGGAGGAGTTTCACTCATTTCAACCCTTGATCTCATCCATCCAATGGTGTAGATAGAGCTAGGGATCAAAATTTGAAATGATGCCTTCCGGGCCAGTTTTTCAGCTCTAGATGGATCCAAATCAAAAAGTCATGAACCGTGTTTTGTAGGTCTCTTCAAGACCCACGCTCGGTATTAGAGTCAAATTTTCAGTTTTCGAACTTACCGACGCCGAATTTTGAATTTTCAAATTTTTTACTTTCGGGGCCGAGTTTTTTCGGGCCCTAGACGGCCTCGTTTGAAAAGTCATGAATACGGAAAGTTCATAACTCATCGAGATCTACATTAGGTATTTAGGTCACTTTTGCATACGAGCAAGCGCTCGAATGCGTAGTTCAAAAATCACTAGTCGCCCACGAGTTGCATAAACTCTCCGTGAGATACGTGGATTTGCGACTAGGGTTCAGCAGCACTTTCTCAAATGCAAAAAGTACCTATATATGGAATGTAGATCCCGACGAAGTTCTATCAACTTCTGTTCAAAAGTTTTTCATCCGAGGCCATTTAGTGTCTGGTTTGGCCGAGGTTTGACCAAGTCAAACGTTGGTCAATTTGAAATCGGGCCTTCGGGCCAGTTTTGAGCTCTAGATGGATCCAAATCGAAAAAGTCATGAATACGTGTTTTGTAGGTCTCTTCAAGACCTACGCTCGGTATTAGAGTCAAATTTTCGCCAACTTCGACGCCAATTTTGAATTTTCAAATTTTTACGGCCAGACGAAGTTTTTGAGGGGCCCAAGACGGCCTCCGCTTGAAAAGTCATGAATACGAAAAGTTCATAACTCATTGAGATCTACATTCGTATTTAGGTCACTTTTGCATCCGAGCAAGCTGCTTCGAAAAGCGTAGTTCAAAAAACCACTAGTCGCCCACGAGTTGCATAAACTCTCTCTCGAGATACGTGGATTTGCGACTAGGGTTCACCAGCACTTTCTCAAATGCAAAAAAAGTACCTATATATGGAATGTAGATCCCGACGAAGTTCTATCAACTTCGTGTTCAAAAGTTTTTCATCCGAGGCCATTTTAGTGCTCCGTTTACCGAAGTTTGACCAAGTCAAACGTTGGTCAATTTGAAATCGGGCGCCTTCTCGGGCCAGTTTTCGAAGCTCTAGATGGATCCAAATCGAAAAAGTCATGAACACGTGTTTTGTAGGTCTCTTCAAGACCTACGCTCGTATTAGAGTCAAATTTTTCAGTTTTGAACTTCCGACGCCTCGAATTTTGAATTTTCAAATTTTACGGCGAAGAGTTTTCGGGCCCAAGACGGCCTCTGTTTGAAAAGTCATGAGTATGAAAAGTTCATAACTCATCGAGATCTACATTCGTATTTAGGTCACTTTTGCATCCGAGCAAGCGCTCGAAAAGCGTAGTTCAAAACCACTAGTCGTCGTTTTTTTTATTTTTTGCCGTTTTCTTCCTAGTCAAATGAGCAATGCATCCTTAATTTTATGAGAGTTTTCTTCCCCGTTAAACGAGGATCCAAATCAAAAATTTAAAGTTAACACAATAGTGTTTTGCCTTGGAATCTAAATTAAATGAGCAATTGACTATGAACTTAGAAACTCCAAATGCAAAAGAAAAGGGAAGATCAATCACAACAAAGAATAATAGTATACAAAAAGTGAGCTAAAGACCGAATATATATATACGTACTAATACATATTAGTTGTTCTCCATGCCTACACTAGCACTAATATTAGTTGTTCTTCATCCATCCCTACATATATAATAATAAATAGGTGTTTTGCATCCATCCATGCAGCCACATACATATACTAAGTTACTAACTAATCTAAAGATCGAGTCCCGCATCCATCCATCCATCCAGCCAGCAATACATACACATTGTTCACAAAATAATAAGCCCACTAAATAGTGGGCTACCAAAAGGTCAGCGAGGGTCATGCGGGGGTCTCGCAGAGGGGCTCGGGGGACGCCGTCACTTCTTGTTCTTGCCCAGCGAAGCGCCATCCAAGGCCCGCCGGGAGGTGGGCAACCTGGAGTTGACGCCCTCCAGGTCCATGCCGGCGTCCCACCTTTTCCGGGTCCGGTCCTTCCGACCCGATTCTTCGCTGAGGTCGGCCACCTTCCAGACGTAACGGCGAGCCTCCTCGTTCAAAGGGCTCCGTGGATCGAGGCGCTGATGGCGCTCATGAGTCGCGGTCTTGGAGATCCGAAAGTCTAAACAAAAAGCAATGTTATTAGTTTGAGAAAGCAAGATCAGTTTGATAGGATATAGTAGGTTACTCACCAAACACAATGCTATATCATATGATAAATACATAAAGAGTCGATATTATACCAAAACACATTTCTATATATCATAGGATAATCTAATGACTACATGTCTGTAAAATAATGAATTTGAGAAAGGAACATCAGTTTATATAGGGGAAAATAATGATTTGCCGCTGTAAAAAACACTCGAGTCCTCATTGGCTAACATCACCGTGGCCTCATTCCATCCTCTGCCATCACTTAGATTAGATCTAGTGTTGCATTGGAATGGATGGTCCCCAACGGTCTTTGCAAAATCCGTAATGAGGAATGCTTTTCCCAATTTTACCACCGGGCGTTGCAAAATCTAAGCAAATCAATTATGTGAATACTGATCAAACACATGCCTCTTAATTTGGTGTCTACCTTTTTCTTATATCTAATGACTGCCTTTTTAATTGAAGATGAGAAACAAAGAAATGAATGGACAACATGGAATATGCCTATTCTTCCACGATCGACCATCGGCTTGAGTTAGGGGTTGATTGATTCCTAGCCACCATAATCCTTACACCCTTGGCATGTTGGCATTGGCATGTATATAATCATTAAACCCTTGCATGCATATAATCCTTGCACCCTTGCATGCATATATTCCTTACACTCTTCCATGCATATATTACTTTACACTCTTGCTTCACCACATGCCAAACCTTGGTGGGGCACCAAACAACCATCCTAACCCAATTGTTGCTGAACAAAGGTTGATACAAGCATATTGGATTACATGACATGAATAGATAGATAGGTAGAAGAACTAGTGTTCACATAAAGGCAGCCATCTCATTATTGCATTCACTAAATTATGCACATGGCCAATAACCTTGATCTACTCAAATTAGAAACTACCAAATTATTAGCCATCTACTAAAATCATTATCCATCATTGGCCAATACAAGTCTACTAAAATTAGAAACTACCAAATCAAATTAGCCATCTACTGAAATCATTATGCATCATTGGCCAAATCATTAGCTATCTACCTAATCATACCTCCGATTCTACAAACGAACTACCAAATCGCAGCCATCTATGAAAATCATTATGCATCATTGGCCAAATCTTTACCTCTGCACTCGATTCTACAAATGAACTAATCTAGATTCTACAAATCAAGTTGGATGAACACTTACCTCCTCTACGCACGGGGGGAGGGGTTTGCTCCATGATGGCAAGCCGGAGTCGGGAACCGGGCCCGTGGAGCTGACGACATGGAGTGCCGCCTTGCCGGGCCGGTATGTAGCAATCCCGGTCCCTCGAGAGCACTCCTTGCAGATCTCCAACGCCGGCGGCGACGAAGTCCGGATGCCGCCGGGGCGCTTTTGGCCTCGCTGCCGCAGCCGGGTTTTGCCTCTTTGCCCTTGGCCTTGCCCTCTGCTCGTGGTGCTCGGCCTCTGTTTCGACGCCGACGCCGGGTAAGCCGCTGTTCTTGGCTTGCTGCCTCTTGCCTCTATGGAAGCACCGCCTTTGCTCACGCGACGCTGCACTCTTCTTGAAATACGCCGGCGCTGGGGGTTTTACCCCGCCCTCGATTTCCTCCTCGCTGCACGCCGCCTCCAGAGCACTGCAACGGCCTCGGCGCTTGGTTCGCGCACCGCCGATGCCTTCTTGAGGCCGACGGCTTCCTCAAGGTGGAGGCCATGGGCTCACTGAGGACCCGTAGCGGGCGTCGGGCCTTAGCACTCCACATCCCCGCCGCGGGTCCCGGACGCCGCTTCCGACTCGACCATGGCGGCTTTGGGCGCATGGAGCCGGGAGTGGGCAAGGGCGCGGCGGCGAAACCCTAGGTGATGGGAGCGTGAATCAAATCGAGATGAGAGGGGGGAGTGAATGTGACAAAGGTGCGGTGGGGTGAAAACGCTAATGTGACGCGGTGAATAAGGATAGAGTGATCATGATGGGGCCCACGATCAACCCGACTACCGGAATTTTAACACCGTATACTACACTGGACGAATGTTCCCACGTGTATTCGCAATGGTCAGGGAGCCGAAAACCTCCATCCGGCCGCCCCGGTTGAGACTCCAGCCGCCACTGTTTTGGCTTTTTTTTTGCTATTTATTTTACGTGATAGCGAATTCGCGTGTCACAAAACACCCAAATCCGGCGTCATAAAACACCCCTGCCGCATGGGTGCCCTAATACCCCACAATATATGACGAAACGGGGGTAGTATAATGTGACGCCATTTTTCGCGTCACAAATAGTCATGGTGTTTGCATTTTGTGACGCGACAACGAGTTTTCCGTCAGTATTATGGCCCCATTATATGACGCGATTTTAGGCCCCGCCATGAGGTCGCTTTTTGTCATAAAACTTCGATATTCTTGTAGTGTATCAGATTGATTTTTCACCTACCGAGGATGATATGCACGCCTTCATCCTCTTGGCTTCAGGAATACACTGCCTTTTGATCTCTATTTGATGGCACAAACCATGTAATGACTGCGGGAGCTTCGGACATTGATAGATGAAGCATGTGTTGATCATGAATGAAGTTGTTGGACGCCGTCGTCAAGTTTAGCATAGCTTGCTCATGCTGTAATTGGTGTTTGGATATAAATGCATTAAACCCGGCCTTGCATACCTGACCAGCAAGCTCTTATACTATTGATGAAGAGCTGAGGCTTGGGGCTGGTGTTCCCTGTGAAGTCGGCTTTTGTGCATTTGTGGCGATCAAGGGGAGCTCTTTTGTGCATCAATGTCGATGAGGCAGATCATTTCCTCCTGCACCTATTCAAACAAAAGAAACATTGTTACTATGTTAGTAAAAAATTATACCAGATGTTCAATAGGATTATTTCAAAATTTATTTATTTCAAGTAATAATCCAAGAAGAAAATCATTAAATCCGTACATCGAGGGAGACAATAGTGATCAAAATAAACAACATAAGCCTCAGAGCCGCAGTAATGCGATACAACCTTGAGGCTAATAATGCAAATAAATTACATGTACACACCAGAGTATTCAGTCCGAATATTCATTCATGAAAAAAGTGATCAAAAATAAACAAATGTAAGCCTGTAGCCATGTACGACACAACCTTGAGGCTAATAATGCAAACAAATTTACATGTACACACCATAGTAATCAGCTCCAAATATTCATTCATGGTGCACTATCGAAAAAAAAATTGCGTCGCGAACCATCCGTACCCAGCAACATGCGGATGGTGTTTACCACATTGCGCCATGTGGAGGAGAATAGAAACACAAACGGTGGTGCAGCTTGGTGTTTACGTGTCAGAATACAGTATACATCCACACCGTAAGCGCATGCGGATGGTCCGCCGCACACGTCTACATCCACACCCTACGTAGACGCCACCATAAGCACCCCCAACATTCATTCATGTTGTCCACTCATCACCACAATACAACCTCGTTACCGCATGACATAGTCTAACACCAGGAAGGTCTCCCGTCACTGACAGCCGCAAGAAGTTCGACAAAGAAATGGGAGTGGTAGAGCGCAGACCTTGTGTCGGTACACGCCGGTGGCATCGAGCACCTCAACGTCGAAGGAGTCGGCGTTCGAGCGCCGTTGTAGATGTACGCCTGCTTGCGTTGTATTGGCTTCATCCTTTGCTTGGCTGGCCGACCACGCAAATTAGCTGTCTGTTGGCGCCGGCGGCGGGTGCCGCGTGAATCCATGGCGCCGCGCAGCTCTCTTATTTCCTCCTCCGTGAGAACATGGTAAATATAACAGATTTATTTTGAGGCACCTTTAGGCGGCGCCTCCTCCATGGAAATCATGATAGGGAAAATGATAGATTTACCTTTTTTCTTTCTACAAATAATAATAATAAATGATAAATGTGGGTAATTTTTAGAAAATAAATTAAACTACAATAGGTTTCTAAATACCGTAAGGCATTAGTTTTACTAATTTTAAATAATATAAGTTTTATAATGGCATTGGTGGGTAATTTATATATATGTATAGGGGTTATTTTTATGTTGTTTTTATAATGGCAAATGTGGGTAATTTTTTAGAAAAAATAAAAATAGATCAAATGGCTATTATTGTTGGAGGATTGTGGATTGATGGCCTGATGTTTCTGATTAATGTGAGAATTTTAGTATTTATCTTTTTTTTTTTTAGCGTGTCTGGTGTGAGAATTAACGTGGAGCCTTCGTTGGAGCCTCCAATTAGTAATAGTAAAGATATGTATAGCACGGATTCTAGCGACATCACGGTTTTCTTTTGATTATCTCTTTGTATCATGTGATGTGAGTCATCCGCCTAATCTTATTTCTCTCCCTCTCTCCACCAACTCACACATACTACTGGAAACCGTGAGATTTTGTGAGGGTCACATTTTTTTGTGAGAATTTAAAACTGTCACAGCCGCGTTGAGGCGGGCGGCCCCACCCGGCCCGGTGCGCCTTGGGCGTGCGTAGCGGCCACAGCCGCTAGGCTTAGGGTAAAGGGGGCGCATGCGCCGCCAGCGGTGAGGGGCGGCGGTGGAGCGGGAGGAAGGAAAATACTTCTTTATTGCTTGCCCCTAGGAGATTACATCCTCCCTATTTGTATGGCCCTTCTATGAGACTTGTATCTCAAGCAATCTCTAAAGGTTTCCTTTATCGAGTTGGAATACCTTTTACAAGCAATCCTTATTTATTTCCTAATAGGAGATTTCTTATAGAGTGGAATAGCTCCTTCATGCCAAAAAGTCCTAATTATTATCCTAATCCAACTCTTACTTTAATTGCTGAAGAAGTCGTGGGGACGCTACGTGGCTCGGGCCGGCCGCTTGTCTCCTATGTTTCACATCTTCTTTGTCCTTTTGTCAAGCCACCCTTTCTATTCTTATTCGACCTTCTTGCTTTTCTCATTTATTCCAACATATTGAAGTGACGGGAGCCTTGTTATCACTCCTCACTTGAAACATCCCTCATAGTGTTGTAACGGGCATATCCTCGAGACATTATCCATCCTTTATTCATTATTTAATATTTCTTGAGGTCTATAGTTTTGTTCATCCACTTCCATGAGCTTGTACTTTTATTATAGACCCTTTCTATGTGGCGCTCTTCTCACTAAGTGGTGTCTTGGCAGTCCATGCCAAAACCATGAATAGTTACAACATAGCTTCCTTCCTGCAAAATGTTAGTGGACATATACCCAAAGGATTGCAATAATTTCTAAATGCGGGTTGTTGTCCATAATGAATTTCATCTATGTTAATCGAAAGATGGATCTTTGATTAGTCTAGCACAGTCATGATTATCATGTTTCATAACAAAATTTACTTCTAACATAGCTCAAGGCAAAGGTAACTTTTTTAGCAAAAAGACAAAGTGAATAATTTGATACTTAGAGTTCTTCCTTGAAGAATAAGTTGGGTCTTCTTTTAGATAAAGTTGTTGGAGTTCATCACATGCCTTGCTTCATCACTTATGTGAATTCATCTCGTGACTTCCCTAAATTGGATTTGAGAGTTCTTCTACAGGGGTTGGTCTAACAAAATATACCAACATCTACTATAGCATACTATGAGCTCAAAAATCAACCTAGGCACCACGCCTAATCTGATCTAGGAAGGCATTTTAACCTAAACACCACACTTAATTTAAAAGCCTTTAGAAGCAAAAAATAGCACACCCCTTATTTCATAAATCAAACTAGACACCTTGTCTAACTTAATTTAGGAAAATGAATTAAACTAAGCACCATGCCTAATTTAAGGGATGTATGAAGATATTCCAAACTATAGCATACTAAAGTAGACAAAAGGTAGCATGAAGGCATAAAAGAGATTTATTCAAACAGAAATGAGAAAGCATAATGAACAGCATTATAAAAGTAAGAACAACCAAATTCATGTAGCAACATGGTAAAATATGTTAATAAGGATGTAGTTCAATGTTGCATAATAATTGGTTAGACACCTTGTTTTCTCATCCTTTGTCCTTTCTGCTCCAAACCTAGAAGGGTTAGTAACAAAAATACATGAAGGAATATTTTCACAATTATATTTCTATGACAAGCAAAAGGTGAAAACTCATGTTATCAAGCAATATCTAATTTTCAATCAACTAGGTATGCAACATATATGCATCTATAACCATCCTTTCTAAGTTTATAGGAATAGCTAGCATGAGGGGATTGAAGATGTCATATGTGGCAAGATTAGAGAGAGCAAAAGATGTAGGAGTTTGCTCAAATGAGCATGGATTCGATCAAGTGTTTGTGAAGTATCTTACATGCTCGAGGGTGTTCTCCACGCATTGACATTGTTCTTCTTGGTCTTCCTTAGATCCTTCATGATTTTTATGATCAGGCTTTCTAGGATCATTAGGAGACTCAGGAAAAAAAGAATGCAAAAGGATTAATTCATTGTGGTCAAGGATAGGATTAGAGATGGGTTTAGGTAAGTTGTCTAATCACAACATAGGAGAGAAGACATGAATGGCTTCTAGGTAGCTTTGTTCCCCTTCTATGGCATTAGAAATGACATCCTTCAAAGCTCTTCCTAGTGTTCTTTATAAGAATAAAAGAAGCTTCTAAGAGACTTTTCCTTAGGAAAGTCTAGACTATAAATGCTCAAAGGTCTCTTATGAAGCTGGAAGTTCCTCCCAACATCGGTATCAAAAAAGGAGTTAAGGAGGAATTACTTCTTCCTTTGGAAAGTTCTTGGAGTAAAAGAAGGTTTGGGTTTTTTTTTGATAGCTAAGTCTTGGGATTGCAGTGATTCTAATTTGGCTATCAAAAACTTCCTCTATTTGTCTGTAGGGATTGCAAAGAAAGAATGCTAACATAAGGGCTCTACCCACTAAACCAAGGATAAACCTTGCTTTACTAATGAAAAAGAAAAGAAAAGTTTCTCCAAAGGGTGCATAAAATAATGATAACTAACCATAGGCATATTTCATACCCTTATATTAAGGTA
This sequence comes from Hyparrhenia diplandra, assembly GCA_015847255.1. NCBI lineage: Eukaryota > Viridiplantae > Streptophyta > Magnoliopsida > Poales > Poaceae > Hyparrhenia > Hyparrhenia diplandra. The sequence continues at coordinate 258,962 of JADLZK010010525.1, read as the reverse complement.
GACTTTAAAGATTCTAATGTGCCAAAGCTAATGCTTATGGGTGCAAAGACATTGATAACAAGAAAATAATAAAATTTATGGTAAAAATGTAAAACAAGAAAAACTAAAAGACAAATAAATAAAACTAAAAAATATAAAACAAGATTAAGCTAGACTCTTTCATTACTATCCAGAAAAAACTACTATTCCCCCAACGGTGCCAGAAATGCTTGTTGGTATTTCTTAACTGCTCACAATAAAGATAAGATATCCGCAAGTGCACGATAGAAACTCATTTTAGCACTTCACCAAAAGATGAACTCCCGGTTTTAATATCGAACCCAAAGGAACAAAAGAGGGTGAATATAACTAAGATCTAACTTAACCCAATCTTATAATAACAACAATGATAAAGGTAAACTAAGATAACAATAGTAATGATATTCCTAAGATAGCGTATATAGAGGCTCATCTAATGCAAAGAAAGACAATCATAACTACTCTTGAGTAAAAGACTTCTAAATAACTACCAATCATTAAGTCTAAGCATAACAGGTAAAATATTCTCATTTATAGCACAACCAAATCATAATTATACAACATGAGGAATATCAACTAAGAAAGATTTATAATGAGATAAACTAGCCTTCATCGCGACCACGCCCCACCGCTCACCATACACCATACACCGAGGATTATAGAAGACTAAATAAGGCTATCACCCTTATGAACTACCCCACGACCCGCCGCATATAGTGGGCATCCACAAATAACTCAAATCTAAGCACCACTCTTACATATGACTTACAACGGATCCATAGAGAGTTTAGCCAGGTCAAAATAGGAATAACATGTGTCAAGAATATAGTGGATAGGTGTATATTTGGTGGATAAAGCTAGTTCTACTTTTTTTTCCTTCAAAGATATAAACAAATATCTCTTTTTGAAACTTGGGAACTTGAGAGAACTTTTTTGGGCTGCATACTTTTCTTTTTTTTCTTTCATTCTTTTTCTTTCCTTCCGTAGAGGTGGACATCTAAGTACCCGTTGTTTTATGTGGACACTTGTCTTTTTACACTTTTTTTTTTTTTTAGCAAAGAATCCAACTCTCTTTCCACTGATAAACTTTTGAGAGATAACAACAAAGACATTTAGAGTAAATAAACATAGGCTTCCTATAGTTTTATGGAGTGTTTATTCTTAGTGTAGGAATGAAACATGTAAAAGGGGATATATATATATGGAAAAAGAATGGCATTACGATTATTCCCATTGTAGGAACAATGCATATGAATATATGTGGAAGGTATGTCGATAAAACTTGTCTTTTTTATGATGAACTCTCATGAGGTAACAACAAAGTTTGAACTACTCAATCCAAAGCAAATAGCGTATGTAGCCGGAATGTTTTTCTAATCTAAATATCATAAATATGGCTTCAATTACAAGAGCTCCTCATGAAAAATTTTAACTTTTCAAAAACAAATCTCTAGATGTATTTTCACAAAGGGCAAGATAAACAAAGAGCTCAGACTTTCTCATATCATATCCCCCAATTACCCGGACTTAGATCAACTATATGCTACCCACAAGTCGTATAAAAGCAAATTTGAAAACAGACAAATATATCCAAAACATCGAGGAATTTCAAATTAAAAAAACAAGGTACTAAAAAGAATTAGAGCAAAGCAACTATTCATCATATCTAAAAAGCAAACTTTATTTTAATAAAAACTTATTAAGCACACCTTAAAAAAGCAAGAATATAAATATCTAAGACAAACTTTTCATTTGATTTAAAACATTATGCATCTTTTTATGACTTTTTAAAGCAAGCAATCATATAAGCTAGTAATAAAAAAGGATAATAGAGAGATACTTAACTTGGGGTGGTCTCCCCAAGCTAGATTAACATGTAGGTGTTGAGATGAGGTTGATAGATGGAGGTGATGTCGTCCTTTCCTGGAGCATTGATGATTATGATTGTTGAATGAATGCTCTATCAAGTAGTCAAATGCCTCCATTTGTCCTGGCTCATAATTTCGCTTGATGAAACTCAAATAGACAAACAAAGCTAGTGGAACTCATTAAGCATTAGTAGTTGGATATTTTAAGCTCTAATTTTCTAGATCTTCTTAAAAGCTATAGATTAAATAATAAAGATTAAGTTTTAATAGGAATTAAGCAAAATTAATATTTTATTTTACATCTTAAGATTGATTTTTTATTATAGCATTTGAAAAAAACATTCAAACTTATAGAAATAAAGTAATAATGAGTAGAGATTGCAAAACCAGCATGTCATAGTGATGGAAGCATGTGAGGACGAGCATGTCGATCATCTTATTGAGTCGGCCTTCCTTCCCCAAGCTTGCACCTTGCCATCACTTTCGACATTTGAAGTCAAGTGTGATTTATTGAATCATCCCTTAGAGTAATGCTTGTAACTCTCATGTCTTTAGACAATGTTCATCCATTGTTCTTGACTCTTATCCCCTGCAATGGTTAGTGACCAAGAATACCCAAAGAAAACTTGCCCTAGGAACATATATACTTATGAGCCTTCAATTGCTCACATTTTTTTAACATAAAACAAAAAAAGTTTTATAAACATATGGTTCAAGGTAAAGATAACTTGCAACAAAAAGATAAAGAGAATGAATGATATTTACCGAACTTTTGTGCGAAGTTGTTGGAGTTTATCGACATCTTACTTCATCTCCTGATAAGAGTTCATCTCTTGACTTACCCGATTTTGATTTGAGAATTTTCTACAGGGGTTAGTCCGACAAAATAACCAATGTCTACACTAGCAATTTCTAGTTCAATAACCAAACTAGACTCCATATCTAATTCAATTAAGGAAGGCTATTTAACCTAAGCACCACGCTTAATTTAAAAATCCTTTGGAAGTATAGCTAATACCTCCAAACCAAAGCATATTATAGCAAACAAAGGTAGCATGAAAGCACTATAGAGATTTACTCAAATGAAGATAAAAAGAGCATGATCATGGTTATATTTTTTTAGATGCAAACGACATGAATATATGCAAAAAACTAAACATGCAATGGGTTTCATAAAGGAAAACATAAACTAAAATGGAGGGAATGCATGAAATAATAAAAGTAAATTTGCAAAATAATGCAAAAATTAAATGATAACTACTCAATAAATTTAAAGTCCATCGCCAAGACTTTCTCACTTTTTATTGATCATACTTACCATGATTTGCAGCTTCTATGTATGTCACTTGAGATGTGTGCATTGAATTCTTGTGATGACGACTTTTTCTCCAATCCTCGGTTTTTCAATGTTTCTTCTTTCCTTTGTGGAAGTTCACCTAAAAGTCGCAATGTCATCTTGTGTACCGCCTTCTATTCCACAACTCAACAAGGGTAATCCTACTAAAGCTAGTGATATACCAATTGCTTCCCCGGCAACGATATACCAAAAACTTGTCGATGTTTGTTAAGTGCTAAAAGAATAAGAAGGATTCTCAGTTTACGTAACACCATTGTAGCTTTTTTCCTAGGAGAGTATTCTAGAGTATCGTATCCAAAGGGAAGCTTTGGCTAAAGAATTCTCTTAACTCTCGCAAATATGCATCCGCTAACTTTGTAAAACCAACTAGACTGAAGAGGGGTTGATAAATATAAATAATACTATAAATAATAAGGCATAAAATAATCTATGAATAATAACACGACTAATAATTACAAGATAAATGAATAGCTTAGCTAATCAAGAGGCCAATGGGAGAGGTCAAGTTTCCTAGATACTTCTCTATTATCTTGGTTCTAAGATAACTAAAGTATGGCTAGATATAGCAATCACACAATAACACTTTGGAACATCGTAACACTAGCCACGTAAAGGGATGAGAAGGGGGCTAGGAAGCTCCAACTATAGTCCTACAAACACCAACCCTAACGTGGTGGAATACGCCGGCCGGCCACAAATTGCCACCACTTGGGGCTACCACAAACTATCCGTGGGATTGGGTGCAATCTCGTGTAACCTCTAGTCTAAAACACCATGTCTACACTATTAATTACTACTCTAATCTCACGTGAAAACTAGAGCACTCGATGCGGCGGAGATCCTATGCCAAAATGTAATAACTATACTAACCATAAATGAAAGCATAAAAGTAAATAGAGAAGATCAATGTATTAAAACATAAGTCTTGTAGAGAAGATACAAAGACATACCATACTCTAAAGACTCATCCGTAACCAAAGCACAAAATCCCCCTCTAACTCTCGCTAGATCTATATCTAATCTAGATCTAATCTACTTCTAGCTAATTACATGTCTAATCTACTTCTAATCTAATTCTAATTCTCTAATCCCCGAGAGAGGTTATCCTTACATTGGGACTCCTCTACAATTGAGAGATGATGAATTAGGGTTTTAGGGGTGAGGTTTGCCCTTGCTTTTATAGCCCCATAGGATGAATCTCAGCCCTTTGGATCAAAACCGACTTGATTGGACGGTGTAGATCTACCCATAGGTTGGTTGCAGAAGGTTCTAGAAGTAGGACACATGGTGTGTCGGGGGTGTCATGCCCCCATGTATGGTGCACCCAACCCCCACACATGTCAAAGATGTGGGTCCCGGTCCTCGCGAGCTATCTTCTTTGTCTTGTAGACCTTGGAGTTTATACTAATCGCCCGATTTAGTCATTTTCTTGTGTTTCTCTATTTCTTCTCTTTTCTCTATGATATTCTATTGTTTCCAGAGTTCACCAAGAAAACCGAAAGTGTATACAAAACTTGTGGAAATTATTAGTATAAACCCTATCTTCTATTGTTTTTGTTCTCAAATGATCTATCATTTCATGCTACAACGCTGACGATAACTACCGCCAAAAATTAAATAAGAACATGGTCAAGTAAGAAAGCCTTATCCCAAAAACTTCGTGAGGCATGGACACATGGGCTACGAGAGTCAACCCCGCCCTCGATTAAGTGTATATGTTTTCTTTTTTCCTCCCCATGTTGGTGCGGAGGACAGGAAACACAATGCAAGATGCAAACATGCCGAAAAAGGTATTTAAAGGCTTGATATCGTCCTCCCTAATCGGTTTGGACAGATCAAATTTTACAATTGAATTGCCTTTCAACCAAATTTTGGAAATCATGGAACCGTTGAAACACTTCCGTGACTTATGCCTCAACATATAAATCCACACAAACTTAGTGTGATCATCAATAAAACTCACATAATAATTATTAAGGCCCAATGGAACAAGGGCGTGGACCCCATACATCCGAAAACACCAAATCAAAAGGACGAGATGAAATACTCAATGACTTAGCATAAGGCAAGTGATGACTTTTGCCTTATCGACAAGCATCACGATGCTGAATTTATTGGACTCTTTTGTAAAGGGAAGCTGATGACGACTAAGAACTTGCCGGACTACTGGGCGTAAGATGCACGGCCAAGACGATGATGCCATTACTGGCGTAGGTAGCTTGACGACTCCAAGCACCTCTTTATTTGTTGGTGGATGGGGTATAGGCCACGCCACATTGGCCTTTGAGGATTGTTCTCCTCGTTGCTTGCTCCTTAATGAAAAAAATTATTGGGGTGAAGTTCTAGAAACACATTATTATCATGAGTGAATCTATTGATAGAAAGGAGACTCTTGTTTGCCGATGGGACATGAAGAATATTTCTCGACGCGAAATTGTTATTAGAAGCGCAACATATACTATGACCAATGCGAGATCCTCATACCGTGTTGGCAATGTGCACTTGATCACCGCCATGATACTTCTCATGAGTCATGAGCTTGTCCAGGCAGCTCATGATGTGATCCGGCACACCCATGTCCATGTAGCAATTCGTATCCACGCCATATGAATTCATCGCCGAGGAAGCGCTTTTCTCGTGGGTGGTCCTATGAAAGAGTGATCAAACCTCTTGTAGCAAATAAGATGACCGTGTGGCCCTCCTTGCCACAAAGTTGATAGATCACACCGCTTGGAACCGGTTTGCCTCCATTGCCGCTAATGCACCACCATTCTTATGGCCACCGGCCCAAAGCCACCATGACCCCGCCACCACCGCGAGGGTTGAGTTGTTGCCATGGCCCCCCTTGGAGACCATGTTTGCGAAGACTGCTGCCGCCATTGTTGTGGATGGCCATGAGTTGCTCAAAAGCAACCGGGCTGAGAAAAGAGCTCGTTGATTCGGTGATGGCCTCGACGCGATCTTTGAGATCGCGAAACAATCGAATCGCACTCGACCCAATCCGGTTAGGATATAGGAAACGAAGTTCCTCACCCCTCAAACTTCCTCCCCGCAGACGCCATCTCATCCGCCAAAGACTTCATCTTCGTGAAAAAATTCACTTACAAAGGGAGGAACCCTTTGTAGCAAGAGCCGGGGACATCCTCGCCGCAATGACCACGCCCTCGACCGACGCATGAAGCGCCTCAATGGCCGCCCGTGCCCGCACCGCCATGGTCACATTGGTGATCCGAGTTCCAATCTCTTTTTCGATAGAGACGCCGTCAACGCTTAGCCGAGAACCTCATCGATCATTGGCCACCCAAGTGTCATAGTTGGGATTGATAACGGTGTCGTGGTCGGCCTTGGCATCGCGATCACCGCCGGCCTTCTTCGGAAGAAACTTCTTCGGGCGGCATGGCCTCCGGATCGATGAACTCCATGGCAATATCCTATAATTTCGCCGCAAAACCCAGGAGTAATATAGACATTGTTGAGGGAGAGAGCGGGAGCAAATTCTTCGGCAACCGTGCGCTCTCGGCGATTTCACACTACCCGTGAGAGAGCCGAGGAGAGAGCAGCCCGCTTTGGGGAGAGTTTTCCCCGTATGCCCTTATAAAAGTTTGATTGGGCCTGTGTGCCCCTCAAAAAATTTCTTTACCTGTGTGCCCAACTTGAAATTCGTTTTGTCCTACATACCCTACCGGCCCACATTTGTGGCTAACGATTGTCAAACTACTAAGAAAAATGTCCGAAGTACCCTCAACTCCACTCTACAATGACATGTGGGTCCAAGTTGATCCCCTTCCTCACTTTTTTTCCATTCACCCCAAACCAATCGGTTGTGCGAGGGAAGAAGAGGCGCCGTGGGCATGAGCAAAGGGTAACCATGGTGCTTTCGATTTTTGCTGCTGCCCGATGCAGCTCAGCCTCGGCGACGGGCGCTAAGCGCAGCCTTCTACGCGCCATCCGCAGCGGCAGCGGCTGAGTCAGCAAAGACGCCGTCCGGCCGTGAGGTGACCGGGCGCACGGAGCGGCGGCGTTACGCGCGAGAGGGCTATAACATATTTTGCTACTTTTTATACACCATGGAAGATGCCAAAAATTCATCTTCTCCAGCCGTTAGAGGGCTATTCTAGATTGGCGCACTTTCTTTTGTTCCTACCCCAGCTAGCAAATCTTCGATGATGATAACAATTCACGCATGCATGGTCCTAGTGCTCGACCCGCCTTTCGTAGCGTAGGCAAAGCATGCTCGCTGGGCCGGACGCCTCAAGGCGAGGAAATGGAGCTGCGCCAAGCTACTGGGCCCTCCCCGACCAAGCACAAGATCCGGAGCGGGCCGATGGAGAGGGTGGGCAGCGCAAGTCGGGCGCGGGCGGACTTGTGACAAAGGAGGAAGAACACCCTTACAGCTTGGCCCCACTACGCAGACATAAAGAAGGAAAGGATAGGGATATGAGAGAAGGGTATTTTTAGACATTGATAATGTTCCGCCCACTTGTCGCTGCGGCCAAACGGAGAAAACCCGACGTAAGGGCTTAATGGAAGTGTACATAGGCCAAAGCGAAGTTCAAGTTGGGCACACAAGTATAGAAATTTTTGAGGGGCACACGTGCCCAAACAAATTTTTGAGGGCATACAGGGAAAACTCTCCCCGCTTTGGCGTGAAATTGTTTTTCACCGTGAAGTTGAGGAGAGAGCGGTACCAAACGGGCCCTATATATAGCTTAACCAACAGCTTGAGTGGCAAGAATCACATATCCGGCGCGAATTGGCTTGTAGTCCAATGGTAGGACAGTCCAGTTGGGGCGCTACCCACCGTGGATCAAATCCCGGTGCTCACACCTTTTCCCCGGATTTTCCCGTGATTTACCGGCGTTATACATTCGATGGTGTTTAATGGCGTTCCCGAGTGTGCGTCGCGTGTTGTGAGTGTTCATTGTACTCGTAATTCTAAAAAAGAATCACATATTCGATAGATATTGGACAAATGCGGGATAAAAAGAGGAATAAAAACGCAAGCTGATTGGATGACACCACGCCTATATAAACCACAAGTCCGGTGCTAATAATGATTGAATTGGAACAAAGGTAGCTAACCAAAGGTGTCATGACCCAAGAAATAGGGTCCGTATGACAGCCCACCCGCCCGGGGGACGCCAAGGCCTCCCCCACGGGCTCAAGGCTCGCCTCCCTCCCTCCTCCCTTCCGCGATTCTTCGCAATTAATTCGAATAAAGGAGGAAATTTTCTAGGATTATCTTAGGCTTTTTGGTGTGCAAGGGATATTCCTATCTATAAAGGAGACCCTTATTAGGAAAATAAATAGGATATGCTTGTAAAAGGTATTCCAATCTATAAGGAAACCATTAGAGAGATTGCTTGAGATACCAGTCCACTAGCCGGGCTATAAAAGTAAGGGTCTCAGAATCTTTCGTGGTAACAAGCAAATAAAGAAATTTATCCCAATCTCCTCCTACTCCTTCCCACGCCAGCGCCCCCCTCCCTCATCACCGGCACCGCAAGACATATACCCTCGCAAGCGCCCGGCCCGCCGCGCCGTCGTGCCGCCCGACCGGGCGCGGCCACCGCCGCCCCACGCCGTCATCACCACCTCCCACTTCCTCCTCTCCCCGATCGTCAATCGGTGTCAATTTCGCCCAATCTAGCTCTGAGTCCGGCGGCCGGTATCCGGGAGACCACTACGATCCACCCACCACCATGGATGCCGAGACAAAGAAGCCGCCAAGAACTTGGGGGACCATTTCGCGGGATTCACCACCGATCGACACGCCGAGCAAGTTGCTATCCTATCGCAACGATCCGTTGGCGATCAGCGTCGGCAACAACCGCAGAAGCCGATCAAGCCATGAAGACGTTGTTGGAGACAATAGCCCGCGACTTCATCAAGAAGAGGACGATGGCAAGCGGTAACTGGGATGATCGTCACGCCCGGTGATCCGAGAACCCGATGAAGGGCTACTTGGGGCGGGCGCACCGCCAGGCGCCCATGCCGGGGTGCATGCGCTGCCCCCTCCTCCCCCTCGGTGGACACCTTCCCGTGTCTCGCCCCCCACTTGCACAAGCTGTCCTTCCCGACATATGACGGCAAGGAGGACCCTCTTCCATGGATCAACCATTGCGACAATTCTTCGAGGACAAGGTACGCCACCCGCGAGCAAGTTTGGTGCGCCTCCTATCATCTCACGGAGGAGCACAACAAAGGGTATATGAGGTCGCCCCCAGAGAAACCGTGGTAGATTGGGCAAGCTTTGCCTAGTATGTCAACGAAGGCCGACCAAATGCAAGACGCGCAATCACCGGGCGAGCCGGCATCGCCGAGGAAGACAGCACCGCCGATGAGTACACGGAGCCGTTCCGCGGCGACGCGCCGCACGCAGCCACCCGACGACGAGGCAGCGGTGAACATCTACATACCGGCTTGGGCGAGCCGCCAAGACGGACGCCGAGATGCAGGACCCGGCGGACATGGAGGCTGCCATGTCTCTCGCCAGGGCGCATTTGGCGGCCGCCAACGATCCTCTACAACCCGCAGGCCAAAGATAGCACAAAGGCAAGGCGATGGCACCCGTGGGCATGCTGGCCGCCCCCAGCGCCACTCCCGCGCCGGTAGCACCGGCATTGACTCGGCCGCTCAAGCGGCCGACACGGAGGAGATGATGAACGGCGCAAGGCGGCCTCTAGTTCAACTGTGGCGAGGCGTTCACGCAGCAGCGGTCACAAGTGCAAGCACCTCTTCGACATCCTGCGGTCTTCAACGACTACATCGACGACCTCGACGAGCGTCCCAATCGGCGGACGTCAATGAGGAGCCAGCCGACCGGAAGGTCCTCTTCGGGACCCCGACTCCCCCAGTCGTGGTGCTCATTCTCTATACCTCGTCGATATGATCTCAGGCAGGGGCGTCAACATCATCGTCGACTCGGGAGCAATGCACAACTACATCGACCCCCGTGTGGTGACCACGGAAGGCCTCCGGACTCAGCCAGTGCGTGTGCTGATCACCACTGGCATCGGCGCCACCTCGACATGCCGGGCTGCCACCTTCGATGTACCACTACGCCTCGGCGCCCGGCACAGCCGACGCCGACGCCTACGTCATGCCACCGGGCACCGACGTTGGCGTCATCCTGGCATGCCTTGGGCAGCAAGCTTGGGGCAGTGGCGTGGGGACTTAGCGACCACGAGCTTCAATACCTACCGCGACGGCCGCCGAGCACGTTCCTCGTCGGCTCCACCTCCCCAGCGTGGGGCGCACCTGGCCCTGGCCTGCTCAGGTCGGGCATCTTCGCTAGCATCCGGACACTTCCCTCTCGGCTTGGGAAACGTTCGAGGCATGTGGCCGCCTTGGACCTCTACGACACGTCCTTTGGAGTCTTGTGCAGCCCGACGGGGCGGCGTTGGAGGATTAGCACCTACGCCGGATCGCCCTCGGCGTCACCCCCTGGGCGACGCCGCACCAGCCCGGTTGAGAGACGGCCTCCTCCTCTTCGATGGCCGCTTCTACCTTCCGGCTTCCCGCCGGCGCTGACCCTGGAGGCCTTGCTTCAAAGGCGAGTTCGCCGGGCCGAACTTCCTCGCCTTGGGAGCCTACACGACAGAACCGACGACAGCTTGACCGACCGTCATCTGTTGGGTGGCATGTGGCCGCGGTGCCACCATGTCGGCCCGGCCAGGGTCGTCTTCCTCGACGGCATGGAACGGCTCTTCCTCACCGTCGACAACGTCCACATCAGCTATGACGCAGAGAGGGGCACACACCAGCTTTCTCCCTCTGTATTCGACGTCGGCTCCTTCATGTACGGTACGATGTTGAACTTGGCTGCCACTCCACCTACTCGCCCGCGACATCACCATCCGGCGCCTCCTTCCGCTCTTCGTCAACGCTCCACCCAATGAGCGCTTTTGTTCTCCCGAGAGCCCACCCGCGACATGGTGGTGCATCAGCACCTTGAGGTGGGCGTTCAAAGGAGCTCCTGCTTTCGCGGCCCGTCGACAGACGGCATCCGCAGCGAGGGACGTCGCTGTCACACCAAGATATCTACCATGGCTACATCGGCAACCTTCACTACCTCCTCGGAGTTTGCTCCAAAGCGAACCGGGGAGAACATGATGCTCGTGAACCCGGTGCAAGGCGTGACTAGTAATGCGTAGGTTGAGCTCATCATGCCGTGGGCAACAGACCTCCACCCAGGTGTGACCGAATGGACTTTTCATCCAGCCACAGGGACGCGCCCGGAGAGAAGGGGAGATGTCATGACCCAAGAAATAGGGGCCTGAAGGACAGGCCCACCGCCCGAGGGACGCCCGGCGCCGCCCCGGGGCTGGCTTCGCCCGTCTCCTCCTCCTCCCTTCCACGGATTCTTCGACAATTAATTCGAATAAAGGAGGAAATTATCAAGGATTATCTTAGGCTTTTTGGTGTGCAAGGGGATATTCCTATCTATAATGGAGACCCTTATTAGGAAAATAAATAGGATATGCTTGTAAAAGGTATTCCAATCTATAAGGAAACCTTTAGAGAGATTGCTTGAGATACAAGTTCCACTAGCCGGGCTATAAAAGTAAGGGGTCTCAGAATCTTTTAGGGTAACAAGCAAATAAAGAAATTTATCCCAATCTCCTCCTGCTCCTTCCCACGCCCCCCTCCCTCCCTCCCTCCACCGCCACACGCGCATCGCCCCCAGCCCCCAGCGCGCCCGGCCGCCGCCGCCAAGGCGCCCCACGCCCGTCATCACCACCTCCCCTTCCTCCTCTCCCCGATCATCAATTGGGTGTCAATTCGGTCCAATCTGGCCGGAGTTCGACACAGTGCTCCATTTGTCGCTATGGCATTGATGTGGTGAGGGTACCAGCCAAAACATCGCTGGTGTCACAGCAAGTGAGCCGTGCACGATGCATATAGTTTTTATCAACACTCGAAGTCCTTGAAATAGACACTTCAAAGAAGGGATTAACACAAAATTGAGCCATGTAAACATTCGGGATAAGCACTACTACATGCTGCGTGCTCGATTTGTCGCTATGGCATTGATGTGGTGAGGGTAACAGCCAAAACATCGCTGGTGTCACAGCAAGTGAGCCGGTGCACGATGCATATAGTTTTTATCAACACTCGAAGTCCTTGAAATAGACACTTCAAAAGAAGGGATTAACACAAAATTGAGCCATGTAAACATTCGAGATAAGCACTACTACATGCTGCATCTGCAGATGCGGGCTGTAGAAGCTCTGCAGATATGGCTACAAGAGGTTGACACATTACCATTGATCCATGCACACACTGGGGATAAGCACTACTACATGCCGCATCTGCAGTCGTTGCTGTATGAGCTCTACAGAGGCAGCTAGTCAGCCGTACCCTTCCCAAGACACTGTGGTTGCTGACATGAGGAAAGCAGCAGCACCTGTTACGGGTTAGTTCGGGAAGAGTGACATTTTATACCAATGATCGACGCAAGGATCGTGATTGTGATTACACATAAGAACGGTTGATAGGGCAATGACGTAACATTTGTGGAATTGTGCACTCTGCATTACCACTGGTGCCAAACTAAACCATTTCTAAAACAAAAGAGGTAGGAGTACAAGGTTCTAGTGGCAGTAGTATATACTCCTCCATAGTTGAAAAAGGACACGTTTAGGACAGTGACACAGAGTCTCCAAAGCACAACTTTAACTTCTTTTTTCTATAAAAATATTTATTAAAAAATTATATATGTATACTATTATAAAAGTATTTTTTTCAAGACAAATCTATTGATTTGATTTTTCACATTTCTAAACTCAACGACTTAAAAAAGTTATTAATGATTTATGTTCCCAATATTTGACCTAAGTCTTTTTCCAAAAATCATCTCCTTTTCAACCATGGAGTAGTATAAAAGCACTCCATTCGGACCAAAATTTGTTAGATATACCAGTCTACTGTACAAAGAAATGACAAGAAAATAGGCTGCGGCGAAGCCTAGCTACTTGATGAGAACATATATATGGGGTACATCGGGAGAACTGCTCTTCAATTTTCTGTCACCAAAAGAATAAGAAAATTAATTCATCATGAAATAGAAAAATAAAAATGTTCCAAACAATAAAGGCCCATTTTTGTTGATTCTATAGGACCAATAATTTTTTTCCTTTTCATTGGAAATCTCTGCAGGACCATAACACGCCAGCCGCAGATGCCTTCTTTCCCTCTACCCTCCGCCCCGTTGCTATCTTCTCCAACTTTGTCGAGCATGGCTCTCTCAAAGACAGGGGCCGGCCCGGCTCGAGAGGGGGCTAGGGCAGCCCGGCCGCCCAAGCCCGGGGGGAGGGGTACGCTACGCATAACAGGGCTGCCCGGCGCGAGCCGCCGCTTCCCTCGCATCCACGTCTTCGTTGCTTTGGATTAGGATTAAGAATTTTTGGTGTGAAGAAGATATTCCACTCTATAAGGAAATATCCTATTAGAAAAAAGAATAAGAGTTTTCTTGTAAAAGGTATTACGGAATATAATGAAACCTTTAGAGATTACTTGAGATACAAGTCCCATAGGAGAGCTATATAAACAAGGAGGATGTAATCTTTTAGGGACAAGCAAATAAAGAAAATATTCCCGTTCTTGCTCTCCCACCGCCGCCCATCACGCCGCCTCTCCCCCCCACAACGCCGCCCGCCCGACCACCGCCAAAGCCGCCGGCAACCGTGGCCTCCGCGACCCTCACGAAGGTGGGGCGGGCGGCTAGTCTTCGGAGACTGGGATGATCCCCACCATCGATGGCTTCCGAGATGCACGAGTTCTTCATGTCTCTCAAAGCGTCTCCGACGCGACAACCTCGAAAGATTGATCGCCACCGACGCGTGATTGAAGCACGCCTTCGCCCGGGATGGAAAACGCCCATGCCAACTCCAAGCTTTGTCTTCCCCACTCCACTCCACGCCGACGACCGAGGACAACCCGCCCATGACACCGTCGTTGGCGAGGGGCACCACAAAGACACCATGGGTGCCACCAATTCGGCCCCCGCGATGCCACCGGCTACGACACCAGCCCCACCATCCTCTAGTTGAAGAAGGCAGCGGCGTCGACCAAACAACGTTCTAGTCCTCATCATCGACATCGCCATGGACGATAACTTAACACCAGCCACCGCTTCCCTGACACCGCCACCCATGGCCACCCTAGCTCGAACGCAGCGCACATGGCACCACTGGCGGCACCGTTGCTGCAGAGCACCCCAACCCTCCCTCGTATTCCGCCGGCGACACCCCATCCACTGCAGTACACGATTAGCCTAGAGGTACCGGCGTAGGATGGCCTGGATGACCCCGACCTCTGGATTAGTAAGATGGATATGCTCTTCGAGTACAAAGCGACATCGACCCAGAGTTCCACACTCGGTACGCCGCTTTCCATCTGACAAGTGTTGTAGAGCTCTGGTTCAACAATATGTATAGGAGGAGACCGTCGGTTGAGTGGGATGTCTTCACGCGCTACCTAAGGCGCGACTTCGGTCCACCCATTGACAAAAACACCACCGACTTGGATGACTACATTGATGCCTATGGTACACGCATGCACCTCGCGAGCCAACTACACCGCATCCACCTGGTTGGCGCCTCTAATCGGATCTTCGTGGAAACACCGACATGGCGGCTGCGGCGGCGGCGTAGCCGACGGCGGCGGGATGTCGCCTACCGCCTGCGGCGGGCCTGAGGAGGCCCGCCCTCCTGTTGCGCGCCCACCCGAGAGGGCGATAGCTCACCCTACCGCGGAGCGGCCGGATCAGGCCACGGGCGGATCGGCGGCGGCGGGGATCCGGCGGATCCCAGGCTGGAGGAGCTCTCGTGGTGAATTCGGTAGAAGGTTACGTGCCGGTGGCTCGGCGGTGGATCTCGGCGAAGAGTTTCAGAAGTTCCTTGGCGGTAGTAGAGGGCTACGGCGGCGTAAAAGAAGTGGCGCCCATGACGGTGGGTCGCGGGGCGAGCGGAAAGAAAGCGGCGTCCACGAGCGCCCCAACCGGGAGAGCGTTATGATGGGGCAGTAACGGCGGCCGCTTCACGGCGCTGGAGGGGCGCTCTGACCACCTGAGCGCGGGCAAGGTACGGCAATATCCCGTAATTTCGTGGTAAACCCAGGGGTAATATGGACATTGTTGAGGGGGGAGAGGCGGGAGCAAGCTGTGATTTCGCAGCTTCACACACAGACGCGCTTCTCTCAAGTAATTTCATGGTAGCTATGGAGAGAGTGAGGAGAGAGCAGCCCGCTTTGGCGGTGTGAAGTTGTTTTTCAGCTCGTGAAGCTGAGGAGAGAGCGGTACCAAACAGGCTATTGACACCCAAAATAGTCCTATGGTATTTTTAGAATGGGCAACGTGTCAAGAGGGTCATGGTCGTGTTAGGAGCTCAACAAAATAACCATAAGATCGAGAAATCCGGCATGGAGAGCAGCGGGTCAAGTTAAAAATGCGACCGACGCTAGTGTCTTGCATGCCTAAGTCCGCGCTAAGGGCACTTATAGTGGAAGACTCCTACGATAGAGTCTATACATTGAAGACTCTACCACAATAAACCATAGTTCCCGGTACACAATTTGTAATAGCAGTTTCCATAGGTAAAGACATTAATTACTCAATACAAAAAAAGGTGATCAGCTGTGGCATATCATGGTGTGATCCACCCTGCACCTGATCACCTTGAACATGAAGCATACAGTATCCAGAAGCTGTAGTTTCGTTCATTGAAGCAAAATAACATACCAATACCAAGAGCCATGACTGGTAATTATTTTCATCAATCGGCTGAACATTTGAATACAAATAGAACTAGTTTCATCAATCGGCTGGCAACTATTGAACCAAAGAGTATGTACTAAAACAGAATTAGATAACATGGAAGAAAGGCTCTCGTGCTTGAGCAACCATGCGGAGACCGGATCACAGGTCCCAGCAGCACGGACACCACCATGGGTTGCAGCAGCAGCAGCGACCGGATCACAGGTCCCAGCATCACGGACGGACGGAGGATGGGTTCTAGGGGCGCCTTTGCCTCGACGTCCTTCGGTCTTTGTCAATCGATTCATTGAGATTTTGGGGATTTTTTTTTTTTTTTTGGTCACAGTGGATGGGGGAGGAGATGGAATTGAAGGCCGGAGGGAGATTTGAGGAGATGTTTGGCAGGGGCTTCCTGCTCCAGACTTTGGCGGCGGCGGGAGATTGGGAGGGAGATTACCCGGAGGGTGGAGGAGGCCGGGGGCTTCTTGCTCGCCACTTTAGCGCGCGGCAGCGGCTTCACATCTATGCGGAGAAGAGAGCACGCGCCGGGAGGGAAGGGCGCGGAGGAAAAGCGCCGTCTTGGGGAGAAGACCGTTGCTGCCGCGGCGAAGCGGAAGAGTGGCGGCGGCGGGCGTGCGGGATCGATAGACTTCGGCGCCATCGTCCCTAACGCGAAGTCATCCTGGTTTCTTGCGGCCTCTGAGGGGAGCGTAGACGCGACGTCTTATCAAGAAACAGAGTCTTCATTTTTTTTTCTCTCTCTCTTCGTTAAACATACTGCCACATCAGCAAATTGTCTACGTGACACTATAATTAATGGCTTTAGACTCTATCATAGAGTCTCGTGACCGTGAGTGCTCTAAGGCCACCGGCGCGCATGGCGGCTCCATCGATCCTCGCGTGCGAAGGCAAAGCGGGTCGTCAAACGCCGCCTTGCACGGCAGACGCAGCACGCGAAATACCGGGCGCTCTCAGCTTCACGCATCGGGTAGGTACAGCACGCGCGCGTATAATCGCTGGTGGGCATCCGGCGCTCGCTGCTTTGCGCGCGCTGCAGCAGCGACGCTGCGGCCGATGCTGCCGTGGGCGCTGCGTCACGGCGTAAAGGCCGCGTCGCCCGGGCGCCTCCGCGAGCATGCTTTTGGGCCGAAGTCCCTCACACGCCGACGCCAAGCACAGCGCCAGTTGACCGTGTCGCGCAACAGCTCGCCCCACGATGCCTGCTGGACCGCGTGCCTCGTGCACACCGCTGGGCTGCAAGAGAACTGAAACCGTCGCTTTTTAGCGAGTTTTGGAAACTTTTCGCGTGATTGGAAACGTTCCTAATGTTTTCCTAAAAGGATAAGACGACCCTCCCGATCTATATAATAAGAGGTTCATGGCCCATTTGATCCCATCTATATCCAATCATCACAACACATCTACCAAACCCTATTCTTTTCTCTCCTTCCTTTCTTCTTCGTTGCCGCTGCCATGAACAGGTGATCGACGACGACAACGCCTAGAGCGTCAGGCCGGCTAGGAAGCCCATTGTTGCCGCGACGCCCTCACGGGGTCCGTTCGAACGTGTGGGGTTTCAGGTTTCAAGAGACTACGCCGGGCGTGTCTTGCGTATCGGCGCCCGGCGAGGCTCCTCCGGCGACGTGTCTTGCGTACATCGCCATCGTTAGAGGCACACGGTCAGGTGTGGATATCCCTAGGCGTTTGCGATACTTTCGATCACGGCTTGCCCTCACGTAAGCGCAATCTAGCTCTTGTTTTGGTGTGTTACCGATTTTTATCGTCAAGACCGGCCCTATATATAGCTTAACCAATAGATGAGTGGCAAGAATCACATATCCGATAGATATTGGACAGCGCGTGGATAAAAAAGAGGACTCAAAACGCTGATTGGATGACACCACATCTATATAAACCAGCAGTCTGGTGCTAATAATGATTGAATTGGACCAAAGGTATTTAACCAGTGCAACATTTGTCGCTATCGGGTTGTCACTTGAACTGGCATTGATGTGGTGAGGGTACCAGCCAAAACATCGCTGGTGTCACAGCAAGTGAGCCGTGCGGTGCACGATGCATATAGTTTTTATCCCCACTCGAACTCCTTGAAATAGACACTTCCAAGAAGGGATTAACACAACATTGAGCCATGTAAACATTCGGGATAAGCACTACTACATGCTGCATCTGCAGATGCCTCTGTAGAAGCTCTGCAGAGATGGCTACAAGAGGTTGACACATTTATATTGATCCATGCACACACCGGAGATAAGCACTACTACAGGCCGCATCTGCAGTCGTTGCTGTATGAGCTCTACAGAGGCAGCTAGGTCAGCCGGTACGGTTGCTGACATGAGGAAAGCAGCAGCACCTGTAACGGGTTAGCTCGGGAAGAGTGACATTTCATACCAATGATCGACGCAAGGATCGTGATTGTGATGACACATAAGAACGGTTGATAGGGCAATGACGTAGCATTTGTGGAATTGTGCACTCTGCATTACCACTGGTGCTAAACTAAATTAGTTCTAAATAAAAGAGGTAGGAGTACAAGGTTGTAGTGGCAGTAGTATATATAAAGCACTTCATTCGGACCAAAATTTGTTAGATATACCAGTCTACTGTACAAAGAAATGACAAGAAAATAGGCTGGGGCGAAGCCTAGCTACTTGATGAGAACATATATATGGGGTACATCGGGAGAACTGTTCTTCAATTTTCTTTCACCAAAAGAATAAGAAAATTAATTTATCATGAAATACAAAAATAAAAATGTTTCAAACAATAAAGGCCCATTTTTGTTGATTCTATAGGACCAATAATTTTTTTGCCTTTTCATTGGAAATTTCCGCAAGACCCTAACACGCCTGCGGCGGATGCCTTCTTTCCTCTACCCTCCAGCTGCTGCTATCTTCTCCAACTTTGTCGAGCACGGCTGTCACAGCACAGGACCGCCCGACCTAGAGGGGGCTAGGGCGGCCCAGCCGCCAGGCCAGCCCGGGGAGGCACGCTGTGTGCACCCAACAGGGCTGCCGCTAGCAGGCGCCGCTGCCCTCTGCATCCACGTCATTGTCGCTTCGAATAGGATTAAGACCTGTTGGTGTGAAGAAGATATTCCACTCTATAAGGAAATATCCTATTAGAAAAAAGAATAAGAGTTGCCTTGTAAAATGTATTCCGAATATAATGAAACCTTTAGAGATTGCTTGAGATACAAGTCCCATAGGAGGGCTATATAAACAAGGAGGATGTAATCTTTTAGGGACAAGCAAATAAAGAAAATATTCCCCCGCTCTGCTCCCCACCCCGCCCCCTGCCCTAGCCCCAGCGTGGCACGCGCCTCTCCTCCCCACACCGCGGCTGCCGCTGGGTGCCGCCGGCAACCGCCGCCTCCGCCCCCCCTCCGAAGGTGGCCGTGGATGTAGTCTCCTGAGACCGGGATGATCGCCACCATTGATGGCTTCCGAGATGCACGAGTTCTTCATGGCTCTCAACCATCTCCTCGACGACAACCTTGAGAAGATCGATCGCCACTTCGACGAGATTGAAGCACGCCGCCGGGATGGAGAACGCCCATGCCAACCCAAGCTTCGCCTTCCCCATCGCACTCCACGTCGACGATCGAGGATGACCCAAACATGACACCGTCGTTGGCGGGGGGCACCACAGGCAACACCATGGGCGCCACCGGCGTCCCCGACGATGCCACCGACTACGACACCTCCCCCACCATCCTCTAGTTAGAAGAAGGCAGGGAGTCGACCAAGGCATCTTCCAGTCGTCATCGACATCGCCTCGACACCAGCCACCGCTTCCCCGACAACGCCACCCGCGGTAGCCCCAGCTCAGAACGTGGTGCACATGGCGCCACCAGCGGCACCCTTGCCGCATAGCACCCCGACCCTCCCTCCTATTCCGCCAGCAACACCCCATCCACTGCAGTACATGATTCGCCTAGAGGTACTGACGTACGATGGCCTGGATGACCCCGACCTCTGGATCAGTAAGATGGAGATGCTCTTCGAGCACGGCGACATCGACCCGTAGTTCCACGCTTATCTTTGCTTTCCATCCGCGGGGTGTTGCGTGAGCTTTGGTTCAACAATGCATGCGAGGAGAGCGTTGGTTGAGTGGGATGTCTTCACACGCTACCTAAGGCGCATCTTCGGGCCACCCATCGACGAAAACACCACTAGACCTAGAGGACTACACCGATGCCTTCGTGGCCTATGCTACACGCATGCACCTCGCGAGCCAGCTAAACCGCACCCACCTCTTCGTCGGTGGGCTCTAAACAGATCTTCGTGAAGCACCGACATGGCGGCTGCGGCGGCGAGTAGACGGCGGCGGCGAGGATGTCAGGCTCACTCTCCCCCTGCTGCGTGGCCACCGGAGGGCCCACCTCCTCCTGTTGCACGCCCGCCGGAGGGGCGACCGCCCTCACCCTATCGGAGAGCCGTCCGGACTATGGTCCCGGCGGATCTTGCGTATCCTAGGTTGGAGGAGCTCTCGGTGGTGGTGGATTCGGCAGAGGTTACATCGACAAAGGGCTCTCGGCGGTGGATTCGGGCGAGGGGTTACGAGCTCTCGGTGGCGGTAGCGCAGGGTTACGGCGACAACAAAGAAAGGGGCTAGCGGCACACCCATGGCGGTGGCTCGCGGCAATCGAGGGCGGCGGCCGCGGTGCTACGACACGGGAGAGGCGCTATGATGGGGTGGCGGCGGTAGCGCTACGACGCGGGGAGAGGCGCTATGACACGTGAGCGTTATGGGCAAGTCCATGGCAATATCCTGTAATTTCGTGGTAAACCTATGGGTAATATGGATATTGTTGAGGGAGACATTGAAAGCAAGGTGTGATTTCACGCCTTCACACCATGTACGCTGCGTTCTCTCGGTGTGATTTCAGGGTAGCTATGGAGAGAGCCGAGGAGAGAGCTGCCCGTTTGGTAGGTGAAGTTGTTTTTCAGCTCGTGAAGGCGAGGAGAGAGCGGTACCAAACAAAGCATGGCACCCAAAATAGTCATATGCAATTTTTAGAATGGGAAACATGTCAAGAGGGTCATGGTCGGTGTTAGGAGCTCAACAAAATAACCTTAAGATCAAGAAATCTGGCATGGAGAGCAGCAGCTCAAGTTAAAAATCGCGACCGACGCCGGTGTCTTGCATGCTGCGTCCGCGCTAAGGCCACTAGCGCGCATGGCGGCCGCATCTTCACATGCAGAAGCCAAAGCGGGTGTCGACGCAAACACGCGTGGCGCCCGGGCGCCTCACCTTCACGCACGGGTAGGTACAACACGCGTCGCGCCAGCGCCGCTTGCTGCGGCCGACGCCAGACGGCCGCGTCTGCGCTCGCCGCTGCACGCGGCGCCAGCCGACGCGTGGTATCGACGCCGCTGCGGCACGCTCAGAAGGCAGCGGGCGCCCGGCGCTCCTCGCGAGCATGCTTTCTAGACCGAGTCCCCGCAAAGCACAGCGCCCGTTGACCGTGTTTGGCGCAACAAAATCGCCCACTTTTCATGATTGAAAACGTTTCTAATGTTTTCCTAAAAGAATAACACCACCCTCCTCTATATAATAAGTGGTTCATGGCCGATTTAATCCCATCTACATCCAATCGTCACAACACATCTACCAAACACTATTTTTCTCTCTTCTTCCTTTTCCTTCATTGCCACGCCATGGACAGTGATCGGCGACGACAACACCCTAGAGCGGTCAGGCCGGCTAGGGCAGCCCATTGTTGCCGCACGCCCTCACGGGGTCTGTCCCGGACGTGTGGGGTTTCGGGTTTCAAGAGACTTTGCTGGCGTGTCTTGCGTATCGCGCTCCCGATCAGGTTCCTCCGACGGGCGTGTCCGGGCGTACCACTCTCATCGTTGGAGGCACCAAAATCAAAGTGTGGATATGCCTAGGCGCTTGCCGATCCTCGATTCGGCTTGCCCTCGTGAAGCGATCTAGCTCTTGTTTTGGTGTGTTAACGATTTTTATCGTCAACACACTTTTTTGACGACTCCCGGGAAGGAGAATTGTTTCGACTTTACTTTGTAGTCGAATATATCTTACCTAGCCTTAATTCATCATTGATCTATCAATTTGTCGCTTGGTGTTCATCACGTGCGAAAGTGAAGAAAATTTGGGCGTGTTGTGCTACAACTCTAAGAAGACAAGAATACATGGAGGCGTATCAAGACACTACATCCCGCATCATTACTTTGCACGCGTCTAAGTTAAAACTTGCAAGTTCATATGATAATTTTAGTAATTATGTTTGCAAGTAATATAAATTCCCATGATAGTGTTGCTAGTTATGATGATGAAACATGTGTTCCATCGGTAATTTCTGTTGACAAAGAGCCGATGTATGCTAAGAATTTATTGAGTTCTAATTCTTCTAGCAACATGTGGCATATACGTTCATCGGCTATAAGTTCACAACATGACATGCGATGCATGATTCGATCAATTGCTCTCCAAAGCCAACATCTTATGCGGTATTAATGCTCATGATTCGGGTACTTCGTATTAATAATAACCATAGCGAATCAATAAAAATTTAGCGCCCTATGATAGTGATTATTCTCGTAATTCAGCTTCATTTAATTCTAGCGAATTAATGAAAATTCAACAAGATACGTAGAAGATACCGTATTTGACTTTCTCAAAGCGAACTATGTCAATCAAAAGTCGTTATGCGAGGAATCCACCTGGATCTTCTAAATGGAGGGTGCCCGCATATCCACGGACCTTATATGCTACATTATGATTACTTGGAATCTCCTAGTGGTTTTGGGCAGTGCCTAATTTTTATAAATTTTGTGAAGAAAGTGGTAGGACTACCATGGAGCATGTTGGCGTATATCTCTCACGGTTAGGTTACGCTAGTAAAGAAGACTATATGAGAGTGCGAAATTTTCTATTATCTCTTACTGGTATTGCCTTTGCATCGTTCACGCCTTTACCAGAAAAATGTTTGGTCATGGTCTATTCTAAAGATGTTGTTCTATGAATTCTTCGGAAGAAACACAGGAAAAAGGCCGATCAATATTAGGACAATGGTTGAGGCAGGATGGCTAATTAATTATCAAAAGGCAAGTCTCACTACAGAAAAATGTGAGGAAAATCAAAAACATGCTACTCCGACACCCACATTGAATCGGTCAAACCGACTTCTCGGTCGGATAAACCGATTGCTTCTCATAGTCAAACCAAATTGGTTTCTTCGGTGCCTAAAACCGATAAAACCAGTTTAGGAGATACACATTCTTTTACCTTGCGGGAAGACACCTTCGATGGCTGAAATTCTAGAGAAAAAATAATCCGTTCATCTTAATTCGACCGGGACAAGCCGATTCCGCTATTGAAAAAATGTCATAATCGGTGAGCCTAGAGAGCTTAAGAATAAAAGGCTAGTCTCGGATCGTGAAGTGGTGTTAGAAAAATCTAATGACAATCATGAAAGTCTCAAGATCACTATCAAGTCTTAAAGGTTTCGGGGGCAAGCTCAAAGTCTCATTTATAAGCGAGAGGTCAACCACTAGTGTTATCATCCAAAAAAGGGTTGCTGAATCAATTCTAAAAGTTGGCCAAAATAATTTTGGAACTAGTGGACAAGAAGAAATCAGCAAGACCGATTGCTCAAATTGGTCAAGTTATTCATAAAAAAGTCACGGCACACACATAGAGGTGAAGTATTGGTTCCTCACCCATTAATGTGTCAAAATCTTCACCAAAGGAGAGCGTGTGCTAGTGAAACTCACAATGGGCAGCGATTTCTTACCTCATAGCCGATTGAGCCATAGCCAATCGTGCTTCAATAAGAAGGAACCAATTGATCAATTAGGCAAACTACATTACTTGAGATGGCTAAGCCGACCAGGAGGCAGCCGAGCTGGCTAAGGTTGCTGCCATTGAGCATGAATCAAGCATTGACGACTTCGAGTCGGCCAAGTCGATTCCTATTGTTGTAGATTTTTTTTCATAGGCGCTTCGAAAGTTTCACCACTACTATGTTGGGAGTCGAGATGCAAGAAGGGCCTCGGGAGGAAATTAGTGGCGTTAGTGTAAGGTCCTAAATTGCTAGAGGGGTGAATAGTCTAATAACAATTTCTACAAATTTACTAGAGCAATTTGTTAGACAATAACAAAGCGTAAATACGGGTTGCTCTAGCTCTACTTGTCGGCAAGCCACCTAATAGCAATTCTAGGATTTACAATCTCTAAATCACACAATTGCTATGTCACTACTTCACCAACTAGATGAGCAAGCTAAATTACACTACACAATTCTAGTAAGCTACTCAACTAGCAATTCTACACAAGCACAATATATATATATTTCAATGTAAATGCAAGGTAGGGAATAGAAGTGATATACCGACACGTAGAGCCAAGTCAATCCAATCACCGGAAGATGATATCACAATATAAAACCAATCACCGGGAGACAATCAATCACAAAGATGACACTTGATTTGTTCACCCGGAGTTCACTTGAACACCCTCAAGCTAGTCTCCGGTTGTGTCGACCGTCTCTTTGGTGGATCAAGGAAAGACCCTCTTGACACCACACTAAAGATAGGTAACTCAATGACACGCGCAATCCACTAGAGTATCAATTTGGCTTTCCGCCGGGGAAGATCACAAACCCCTCACAAAACACCGGAGGTGGGTAAGAACAATCACCTTCTCTTCCCAATGCCTCCAACAATCACCAAACCGTCTAGGAGTGGTGCTCTCCAAGAGAAACAAGAAATCCCCAATTGCAACAATCACCTAGTGCCAAGAAATTGAATCATAAATGCATACACCTAGGGTTTCCCCAAATCCACTCTCAAATGAGCCACAAGCTAGGAGAGAGAGAGGGGAGGGATTTTTCTTGGAGTTCTCAAATCGATCTCTAGAGCACAATCCTCACTTGATTTCAACTCAAATCGGTGGAGTAGAGGGATTAGGAGAATGGAGCTCACTTAGGGTTTGGAGAGAAGAGCAAGAGGAGCACTCTGTGATTTTTCGGAATGGGTGAGAGAGAGAGAGAGAAAGGAAGGGAGGAGCTGAACCATATCCTTGCTGGACTCCCACTCAGTCACCAACGGCTCCTTGCTTTCCAACGGTCGGCCGGCGGCAGCAGCTCTCACAGCTCTCGAGCACTCTCCCAAACAGAGACAGGCGGCGGCGACTTGCAAGGCAGAGAAAGAACGAGTGGAATGAATCAGTACAGACTTCACCCTCCCACCTTGCTAGCTTGCGGCTAAGCAGCAGCGTCGGCCAGCACGCGGCGCTCGGCCACAGCCCAAGCGGCAAGCAGCGCAGCAGCTAAGCAGGCCCAAGAGCAAGCAGCGGCAGCGCAGCCTAGAGGCAAGCAGCAGCAGCAGTTCAGCAGCGCGGCCCACCATGCACCATCCAGTCGACGGGCCGGCCTGGCAGCTTGGCAAAGCAGTAGCCCATCTCTTCTCTTCCCTTTTTTTCTTTCATCCTTTTCTTTATCTCCAGCAAATTGCTTCCATCAGCTAGACAGCAAGCAGCGTGCTTCATTGCTCATTGCCATGCACGTAGAGAAGGCAAGCAAGCTAATTCTTGTACGTGTCCATGAGAGCATGTATATATATATTGCTATTTCTTTTTTTCCTTTTCCAAAGATTTTCAATAATTCTCAATCCAAGATAAATGCCATCGTATCCAAAAATATGTCAAATCTCTAGAGCATATTTGATAGCATCTCTCAAGCACTTTCCGAGGGATAATTTGTCATCTCACCGTGTCACTAACCCCATATGCAAATGCAAAATGAAATTCAACTTAGTGGAACTAGATAACCATTGCAATTAAAGATTTTCCCTTTTATAGTACGGTTATCTATCCTAAATCCGATCACGCACTCTATTAAGTCTTGACCGCAAAACAAAAATCCTATTTTATACCTTTGCCTTGAGCCCATAGGATTTTGTTTTCTCTTTTCTTTTTCAAAACACGAGCACTTGATCAATCTTTTGGATCGTCATCGTCCATCCACCATGATCACTTTGCTAGCAACACCTCAACTAATTCAACCACTTAGCATAGAGGTTAGTCCTAGGGTTTCATCAATTAGCCAAAACCAAACTAGAGACTTTCAGTTAGAGAGAGCACACAAATTCTTTCCAAAGGTATTGCTAACGGTGAGACCATCGAGAGCGTAACCTTGGTTTTGCTACATGTTTCGTCACTAAGATACAAGATTGCATCGACTTACATGTTGTCTTCGATTGGAAGGCCGATGATAATGTTTTGTCAAAGTTAAAGCTTTTCCCAATGCTTAATGTGAATTATACATATATGTGGATTGCTTTACTTATTTTAAATTCAATTCATACTTGGTCCCGAATGAAATATAAGTTTTGCAATTACTTTGGGTTTCATGATTCGGGGCTAAGATTGAAGAATATTGCTCATGCCGATGTTTGTTCTACATTTAATTCTATAACATCCGGCATGAAAAATAATTGTAAAGGTGCGGCCAAATAGATTGATGTCAAATTTAATCTCTTCGCTTGCCAAGCATTGAAGCCGATTCTACAAGAAAATCGGCATACAAATTTAATGCTCACCTTTGGTTCTATGATCTATCGGTTGTGATCATGTTTTTATTATATTGTAGGAGAATATATTTATTAGGATTATTGATCATAAGGCTTCGCCATCAATTAGAAAGATAAAAGAGCTTACATGTTGTAGATGGTGTAATTCCTTTGATCATAATACTTGTCATTGCAATATGTTTCATCATAAGATCCAATCGGGCATTGGTAATGACTGATTGAGATTTTCTACAAGCTTCGACAAATGAACCAATTAGATACAATCGGTTTTGATGGCAAAAGGTTTCAAAACGCTCAAGAGAGATGGAGAATGCTCAAGCGAAGATAAAAAGTGTTGTCCCTGAATTTCAAATTGAAGATGTTTCGAACGATGATAATTGTTAGCCCAATATTAGACATTGGGGGCAAATAAAATCTCTCCATCTCCACCAAAAGCCGATTGATTCCATTGAGCAAGGGGGAATCGGCCGGAGGTCTTCCTTTGGAGCATGTCCATCAAAATGAAGAAAAGGAGGATGTTCATAAAGCTAGTGGAGGCAAGGAGCATGACAAGGAAAAAGGCAATAGGAGAGATGTAGCTTAGCTTCGAGGAGCTCTTAGCTAAATATACAAAGACTAGGGAAGTGAATCGATTAAAGAAAACCCAAGCATCAAAGTTGCCTCCAAAGTATAAACTTCAAAAACAACATTGGTAAAGTAAGGTGTATGTTCCATCATATTTTGAGCCACAACATGTGGAGTATGCAACTCAAACGCTTGAAAGAGTCATCATCTTACAAAGACCGATTTGATCAAAATCGGTGCGAGTCAGTGCAAATAGGAAGGTGGTAAAAGCAAGTTTACCGCGTGAAGTATGATGGACGGAAAAAGGAGAATTGCGAGAAAAATTTGTAAGGATAATCTGAAATTACCATTGAAAAGCCGATTACATATTTGAAAGATCTAGCTATTGATGGTAAGTGAATTGAAAATTCCTCTATTGATGTTGTAGGTACAAAATCTGAACATAAGAAGGTAAAAGTACCTAGGATCAAGGAAAAATTGCCCTGTCCACAACAAAGACAAAACCGATATGCTCAATCGGTTTACCAAGGTGGTAGGAAAAAGAATTGCGAAGCTTCGATGTAGAAGAGTTAAAAAGAAGGGGTTTAGCATGGGTCCCTAAAGGAAGCACTAGAGATCAAAAGGATGATGATCAAGTAAGCGGTGCAGCAAAGACAAAAGATAGAAGAAGAAGATTCAAGACACGATTGCCAAGTTGGAGGGTCGCCGGATTATTACGCTTAGCAATGATCAAGAGTCGAAATATGTTTCAATACACGATTGCCAAGGCACGGGTTTTCCAAGTATATTTGACAAGAAGCCTGGAGCTCTCCAAACAATGGCCGATGCATGCATCATTCTTAGAAAACAATGGCTGATATAAAATGTCGTTGGACAATCGATATGATGGGCATTCATGTTGTTTGGTGTTGTTTATTCTTGTTTTCAGGGATCGTGTACCTCTCGCCTGAAAACAGGGGCATATGTTGGTCATGTTAGGAGCTCAACAAAATAACCATGAGATCAAGAAATCCGGCATGGAGAGCAGCGGGTCAAGTTAAAAATGCGACTAACGCTAGTGTCTTGCATGCCAAAGTCCGGCGCTAAGGCCATCGGGCGCGCATGAAGGCTCCATCCTTGCGTGCATGAAGGAAAACGGGCGTCGACGCCGGTCTTGGCACGGATGACGAACACGCCGCGCGCTGGCCTCTCGCTTCACTCACGGCCGGTACAGCCGCACGTCGCCAGCTTGGCGCGGCAGACGCCGTAGGCGGGCGTCACGGTGCTTTCTAGCTGGCCGCTACGTAGCCGATGCTACCGTGGCGCGTCGGCCTAAAGGCCACGGCATCTGCGCCCCTCCTCGCGAGCTTGCTTTAAGCCGAGTCCCTCGCGACGCCCGGAGGCGCCAAGCACGGCGCCCGATTGACCGTATCGCGCAACAGCGCTAGCCCACGATGCTTGCTTTGGACCGCGTGTCGGCGTGGCGGCGACGCCAGCGCCCGATTACTATGATCGAGCGTATGGTTCACACCACGGGGCTGCAAGAGATCCGAAACCGGAGGTTTTTTTGATCGAAGTTTTTGGAAACTTTTTGTGATTGGAAACGTTTCTAATGTTTTCCTAAAAGGATAAGACCATCCTCCTCTATATAATAACAGGTTCATAGCCGATTTAATATCATCTATATCCAATCGTCACAACATATCTACCAAACCCTATTCTTCTATCTTCTTCCTTTCTTCTTCGTTGCCGCTGCCATGAACAGGTGATCGACGCCGACAACGCCCTAGAGCGGTCAGGCCAGCTAGGGCAGCCCATTGCTGCCGTGTGACAGAGCCGACCAATTTATAAGAAATCAAGTATAATTCACAATTACCGAAGCAATCGCAGTCTACACTTGAGTCCATATAAACCCGGTATTCCGGAAATCTCAGAGTGATTCCAAACTCATCAACAATACAACCAAGATCGTTGAGCTCAGTAGTTCCAATCCGCAGGTATCTTAAACCAAATTTGAGTATATTAAAATCAGAGTGCGATGTACACATTTATTTCAAAAGTAATTCAGAGTGCGGAAGCAATAGCTTTCGAAAATACAGCGGAAATCAAAATAAATTATATAGTGCCAACATAATGTCACCCCTGTAATAAGCATGAGACAGGGAATATGGAGACTACCATGCCTAGGCATTATTCTTCAACCACAAACACATCACATCTGGATAGAATCATGCTAGACGGAGTCACCAAACATCGGGAATTAACCGTGAGTACTCAATTGTACTCATAGAGACTTACCCGTCTTAAACCAGAAAATAAGGAAAAGACTCCAAGGATTATGCTTGGCTTTATCTCGGAGTTTGGTGACTCACATTTATTTTCATAAATAAGGTTGATTAAATGCGCCTACACATACTACTCGAGTTCTTCCAAGTTAAAAGGTTATTATTACTTATATAACCATAAGTCCTGTATAGTCAAGATTAGAACATATGCTCGATGATATATAAATAACAAATATAAGTAACTTGATCAACATTTTAACAACAGCAGCATGAATAAGAATAACCATTATTGTGATATTAGACTACGATGCCGCGGAGACAGACATTTCATGCGCCTCTGCTTGCGCCCGATCAAACCCAACCGACCACGCCAAGGAGGGGCGTTAAGTGTACAAGTATCGGCCCCTAACATTCCCACAAGCTTCGTGGCTCACGACCAGTGAGCCTACTATATGAACAGTACGTTCAACTTCCGACATCAAGCTTCCGACAAAGGGTAAAGTCATTAACCGATCGGATGGAAGACCACAATATCCATCCGATCTCATGTTTTTATTATTCAGGTTCTCAATAGCTGGCTTGTTAGTCACCCATGTGACTAACCACAAACATCCTCTCAGTGACTGATTCTGGGACTGATTCATCATGCTGTTGTTGAAAATTTGATATCTTTCCTCTTAAGGCATTTGTCTTGCCTACAGGAAAGAACTTAGCAAGAAAGGCTATGGAACAAATATCCCATGTTGTATTCTTATCTTTTGTAGCATAAAACCATTGCTTAGCTCTTCCCAATAGTGAGAATGGAAAGAGACGGAGCAAGATTGCATCTTCGGATACGTCCTTCATAGTGAATGTGCTGCAAATCTCCAGAAAGTGTTGGAGATGAGCATTAGCATCTTCATGTGCTTTTCCACAAAATTGACTTGCTTGCACCATGTTGATGAGCCCTGGCTTAAGCTCAAAGCCTTTGTCTCCAACCTCTACCTTTGGACCAACGAGAATGTTGTCCGTGGTAGGAGCTGAGAACTCACGAAGTGTCTTGGTTGCCATAGCTTCAAATTCAGGTGTTAAGCTTCGCCTTGTTTGATCAACTTCCAAATGAGTAGGTCTTGGTGTCTCAGATGATGATGATGATGATGAAGTGGGTGTTGGAGTTTGTCTCGAGTTTTGCTCTTGCACCCTTGATTAATTTTTTAGGATCTTCAATATAATTTTCTAGAAGGTTCCAATTCATACATATATTTTTCCCCTGCATAAGATCAAAACAAAATAGAGAACAGGGGGTGAACCTTTTGTTTGAGTATGTGATAATGGGTTTTCAATGCATTAGGTGATGTAAGGGATCTCTCTGGTTTCCTTATATGATGTGTTCATAGGATTTTTGGCTAGCACCCTTTCTAACTAGAAAAGTTAGAAACAATACCAACTTAACAGGAGTAACACTTGTCCAAGTTTTGGCTAATACCCTTCCAAACTAGAGAAAGCTGGAAAGAAGCACTAGAAAAACTTTTGAAGTTTTGAAAACATCTTTTCAAAATTGAAAGATTGACTATGCTCTCCCAAACTTGGAAAGTTTTGAAAAACAAAGTCAAGAAAAAAATTATTTTTCTAAATAGACTACGCCTTCCACGGCAGCGGTGCGAAATGCTTGTTGATATTTCTTTACACGATCCCAATTAGGAAGGCGAAAGAAATATATATGGGATATCTATCTAATCATGTTAGCTTGGATATGGGATTGACCTCATGATCCAACAAAGCGGAGTTAGGCAGTGTTAGTAGTGGGATGTAAACTTAGCATCATTATCCATAGTAGAGTTAATCTCACCGGGATATGTACTCAAGATATACCACTCATTTCTAGGCATTACCTATACACTAGTCTGTCACCCTAGCAATAACGCTCAAAGAAATGCGGGGCATGGTATTTGTTGATTGGCCTTGATAAAAGAATGAATATGATATCTGCAAGCGCACGAGATAGAAATACCAATTGTAGCACTTCACTTTGGGAGTAATCCGGTATCGTATTTATATTTTACCACGAGGGAAGGGAGTCTATGGAAAGTAGAGAAAAAGGACATCTAATGATTTATATTGTGATTTAGTTATGAGATCCACCTTACAATTATTGTAATGCGAGTAGCCATATGCATCTAACATTACTCAATAGGATAAGTCACAGGATAAAGATAATTATATATATGATAAATACCCAAGTCTAAGATCATCATATGTCACTAGTATCATCTGAGCTATTAACATGTTATAGAAAGAATAGAATGAATATTCCTAAAATACTCCTAATCATATATGTCAAATGAATACTACAATTAGTGCAATACATCTAGCTATCATGGCAAGGTTGGATTACTTCTACACATGGCAAGCATTACCAATAACAACCAAGGACGAAACTTGATCATTACCGTAATAATAAACTTCGACTAGTCCTACATTCGGAGGGTGGATTCCAAAGGACTCAACAGGACTGTCACTCCCGCGATCTACCACACGGCCCGAATGTAGGGTGCAATTGCGGATAAACGTTGTATAAACACCATGTTTACACATTGCTTATCACCCACATAGTGATCATCTATGTGGATGCTATACAATTCCATGCATAAAATATAAAGCAATCTTACTAAACTAAACATATAATCATAGCAAGCATAAACACATATCAATAAGAATATAATAATTATAAAGATCAAAGTCATAACAATTGTATTCTAAATATAAGAGTACTTTCGGATCGAATACAAGAGAGAAGTCTCAAGAACGATGATCCTTGCTACTTCTTGACTATCAGGAACTCAAGATGAACTTGATCTTCAACTAGAACTAGCTAGATAGCTAACTACTTCTAGTATGAACTAGGGCTTAGGTCTAGACTTGGCTGGACTAGATGGGTATGAGTTGATGAATGAGTATGATAATGAAATTATTATTAGCCCCGGGTCACCGGTCTTCTTATATAGTACTTGGCGATGAACGTCAACCCTTGGATCAAACCGACCTTCAACAACGGTGTAGATACAACCTCAAGGTCGGTGGCAAACCGACATAAAAATGTGAGGCTGACTGGCCGACCCCACCTGGCGGCCGGCCTACATGGCACTAGCGGCCGCTAGGGTGGAGTGCCACCTCGGCTTCCCGTCTTTTCTGGTGTCCTCTGGTATCTTCTAGAATGTTTTAGTCCACTTTTCGGGTTGAGTTACTTCACGGTCAAGTCTTGTCTTCATATGTCTTGTATATTCCGGAACTTTCTCCATTCTTCTCTGCAATTATCTATCAAGTCCCTGGAAAGTCACAGAATACCAAAACTCATGGAATTATGTTAGTTAGACCCCGGAAAGTCACGAGAATACCAAAGCTCATCGGCGAGCCACGGCCGGCGGCCATGCGGCCGATTTTTTCCGGCGAGCGGAGAAACGGTCGGTTTGGCCCTCACCTTGGCTGCAGGGCGGTCCAGTGGCATCGGGGAAGGGTGCACGGCACGGCGGGCTCATCGGCGTGGTTTGGAGGGCACGGGCGCGGTGGTGGTCGCGCTCGGCGCCGGCAATGGCGAGGAAGGCCGCGCGGCGCTGCTAGCTTGCCGCTTCTTTGCTTTGGCTTGTGGGAGAAGGGGAAGGGAAGTGGAGTGTGGAGCAAGGGATGGGGTTTCCTGCCTCAAGAAACCACGGGCGCGCGCCAGGAGTGGTAGGCGGCGCGCGGCGCGTGGCCAGTGGCCCGACCACGGCGGGCAGCCACTGTCGGCAAAGAGGAGGCCGGCGGGTCCCTATTTCATTCCCTCTCTCTTTTTTGCTGAATACCTCGAAAAAACCGTGCATATTCAGGAGAAACTCTAATTGAAGAAAATGTTCCTCTCGAAATTC
Source organism: Hyparrhenia diplandra (assembly GCA_015847255.1). NCBI lineage: Eukaryota > Viridiplantae > Streptophyta > Magnoliopsida > Poales > Poaceae > Hyparrhenia > Hyparrhenia diplandra. The sequence continues at coordinate 225,676 of JADLZK010010525.1, read as the reverse complement.
TGAACAAAACACGTATACAAACTTTTTCCTAATTCGGTGCGGTTTGGAAACTACGATCAATCAAAGAGATACTACTCGGGGTGAACCGAAACCCTAATTCAAACTCAATTCAAACAAACTTCACCTTTTTGACATGATCCACTCAAAATCATGCGACCGGCCTATGACATCTTTTGTTCTACACGAAATTATCTACACAAGTCATGAAGGGTGCACACACATGCAAAACCTCTAGCTATGACTTTTGAACAAAAAGAGATAAATTACTTTCAAATTCAAACAAGGTCAAACCAAGTCAAACTATCATTATAAAATCTAATTAGCAAACATGACCAACATCAATTATGCTCTAACACCTTCTCTGAACATCACTAAGAATAAATAAACATTAAACTTCTAATTATGCAAACATTTCATACATGAAATGACAAGGCAAAAAAAAAACAAGCAATTTTAAAACAATTTAAACAAGCAATTGGACTCTATCATTTCATGTGCATGAATGCATATGATTAAATGATGCTTATGCTCATGAAATGCAAACGCTAATGACGTGCTTAAAAACCAGGGTGTTACAAATCTACCCCCTTAAGAAAATCTCGTCCCGAGATTTGTCGGTACTAACCATTTGTTATAAAAGGCGGGGTATGCTTCTCGAAGATAAATCTCATTTTCCCACGTAGCATCCCTCTCCCCATGATTACTCCATAAGATCTTGTATAGCTTCACGATCTTGTTACGAGTTGCTCTTTCTTTTCGTGTCCAATATTTGAACCGGCCGTTCAAAATAAGTCGGAGTCCTTGTCAACTTCAAGATTTCGATTGGTATGCGTTCTTCGTGCACTCTCAACCATTTCTTCAACTGAGATACATGAAAGACACTAAAGACTGACCTCAACTCATAAGGTAGCTGCAACTGATAGGCCACTTTCCCTTTTCTTGCAACAATGCGATAAGGACCTACGAATCTAGGTGCTAATTTTCTTTTAACTCCAAAGCGTTGCACTCTCTTCATTGGTGACACCTTGAGATACACAAAATCACCAACTCTGAATTCCAACAGTTTCTCTCGCTTATCAACATAGCTTTTCTCGACGGATTGAGTTGTGGCTATATGTCGTTGCACTATCCTAACCTTACTGCTCGCTTCATCAACGAGGTCGATGCGAGAAGTAGGTTCTATCTCTTGTTTCAACCCAATTCAAAGGTGTTCTACACTTTCTACCATACAAAGCTTCAAATGGTGCCATCTTGATAATTGTTTGGTAGCTGTTGTTGTAGGAGAACTCTACAAATGGTAGCCATTTATCCCATGGGCCTTTAGCGAGATAAAACACATGCTCTCGGCATGTCTTCCAAAAATCAGATTTACTTGTTTAGTTTGTCCCATTGTTCTCGGTTGATAGGCCAAACTACGAAGTAGCTTTGTGTCTAAGGCTTTTTGTAAACACTCCCAAATTCTATCGGTCCATTTAGATCCTTGGTCGACACTATGCTCTTGGGCACTCCATGCGGGCGAACTATCTATAGAAATATAGGTCTCTGCATACCGATGTGGTTCATATCTAGTGTTCACAGGAATGAAATGTGCTACATTGGTTAATCTATCCACAATTACCCAAATTGAATCAAATCCTTGTGGAGTACGTGGAAGTCCAATAATGAGATTCATAGCGATGTGATCCCATTTCCAATTAGAGATTGGCAATGGTTGTAGCAAATCCAAATGGGTTTCATGTGAATGGCCTTGACTCTACAACAGTTGTCACACTTTGCTACATGAGCTGCAATCTCTTTCCTCATCTTGGTCCACCAAAAACGTGAGCTTAAATCTTTGTACATCTTGTTGCTGCCTGGATGGTTTGATAAGGTAGAAGAATGCGCTTCTGTCAAAATTTGATCTCTAAGTTCCTTATCCTTGGGTACAACAAGACGATTATCATACCATAAAACACCGTTCTCGTCAATCCTAAAATGTTCACTTTGGGTTCTTTCTCGAGCTTCTTCTTGATGAAAGAGACACCTTTATCTATTTTCTATCCTTCAATTATCCTGCTTTCCAAATGATCTTTGGACCTCAATATTGTGCAATATCAGCAGGATGAATCAAACTCAACTTTTCTTCTAACAATGGTTGCTCAATAGTACAATATGCCTTCAGGCTCAAGGCGTCTGCAACGACATTCGCCTTGCCCGGATGGTTATGTACCTCCAAATTGTAATCCTTGATTAACTCCGACCATCTTCTTTGCCTCATGTTCAGCTGATCCTGGGTGAAGATATACTTCAGACTCTTGGGATCTGTGTAAATGTGGCATACATTTCCAAGCAAATAATGACGCCAAATCTTCAAAGCATGGATGATGGCTGCTAACTCTAAATCATGTGTGGGATAATTCACTTCGTGTTTGCGTAATTGTCGTGATGCATAGGCAATCACTCTTCCTTCTTGCATGAGTACACATCCAAGACCTGTACCACATGCATCGCAAAACACATCAAAAGGCTTCTCTATATCTGGTTGTGCAAGCACTGGAGCGGTTGTTAACAACTCTCGTAGTGTACGAAAAGCTGTCTCACACTCCGGTGTCCACACAAACTTCTCATCCTTCTGCAATAACCTTGTCATTGGTTTGGCGATCTTAGAAAAGTCGGGTATGAATCGACGATAATACCCGGCTAACCCAAGAAAACTCCGAATCTCTGTAACAGAGGTCGGCGCCTTGCAATCCATGACTTCTTGAACTTTGCTTGGATCCACTGAAATTCCATCTTCTGATAGTACATGTCCAAGAAATTGCATCTTCTTTAGCCAAAACTCACATTTGCTAAACTTGGCATAAAGCTCGTGTTCTCTGAGCCTAGCTAACACAATTCTGAGATGCGCTGCATGATCTTCTTCATTCTCCGAGCATACCAAAATGTCATCGATAAACATGACCACAAATTTGTCTAACTCGGGCATGAATACCGAATTCATTAGGCACATAAAATGAGCTGGAGCATTTGTCAAGCCAAAGGACATGACAAAGATACTCATACAACCCATATTTGGTCGAGAAAGCAGTCTTTGGGATATCTTGTGGTCTGATCTTGATTTGATGATAGCCCGAACGAAGATCTATCTTGGAGAAAACTTTAGCCTTGGACAACTGATCAAAGAGAATGTCAATGCGGGGCAAAGGATACTTGTTCTTGACTGTCACCGCATTTAGTGGTCGGTAATCCACACACATTCTCAAGGATTGGTCCTTCTTCTTCACAAAGAGAGCAGGACATCCCTATGGTGAAGAGCTTGGTCTAATCAAACCTTTATCTAGCAATTCTTGTATCTGGACCTTCAACTCAGCCAATTCATGGGGCGGCATCCTATATGGTCTTCTGGATATAGGTGTTGTTCCTGGTAGTAGCTCAATTGCAAACTCTACATCTCTATCTGGTGGTAATCCTGGTAAGTCTTCTAGAAAAACATCAGGAAACTCACATACCACAGGTATATCTGAGATTCTGGTGACTTGTAGAGCAGCGGAGACACGGTTCAGATTAGGTGTTTTGGGAAGAATTATCTGGTGTTCTTTTCCATCACGGGGATCTTTCAAAAGGATTACCCTAGTCAGGGAGTCTATAATTACTCCCCAAGTCTTCATCCAATTCATTCCCAAAATGACATCCAAACTTAACCCGGTTAATACTATTAGGGAGGTGACAATCTCTAAATTTCCCACTTTAATCTGGACATTTCTGACAACCTTCCTGGTGAGTTGATCAGCTCCTGCTGAGCTAATGCGGTAGCCATAACCCAAATCAGATATCTGCTCATTATGTTCCTGGGCAAAAGCTTCGCTCATAAAAGAATGAGACGATCCAGAGTCAAACAATACCACAGCATTATGATTGTTGACTAGGCAAGTACCAGCTGGCTACAGACTCTCCTTCTGGACTCTCTTCAATATTGGTGGAGTGCACTTGTCCGATCTTCTGCCGGTAGGGTTGGTTACTCTTGGGTTGTGGGCAAAACCGGGAAAAATGTCCTGGCGTCCCACAATTATAGCACTTGTTGCGAGTAGAAGCACTATATCCGACAAGATCTGTGTGGGCTACAGGAGCAAGTGTAACATGAGCCTTCCTATAGCGAGAACTCTCCAACTGCGGCTCTTCTTGTAGTTGGGCATCTGGTTGGTGGTAGCTTGGAGGACTAATGAGTAGAACCTTGTTCTGACTCGAGCTGGACTCAATTGGTCTCTTCTTGCTCTTGGCAGCAGCATATGCATTATTGCTCTCCTCCTGCAACAAGCAGTCACTGACGAACTCATTGAAGCTCTTTCTGAATGGGGCTCCAATAGTCTTCTGCATCTTAAGATTAAGCCCTGTCCTGAAACTTGCTATTTTCTTCTCTTCAGTATCCACCATATGTGGTGCATATCTGGACAAACGATTAAAGTCTTCAAGGTACGCAGTGATAGTCTTGTCATCTTGATTAAGTTTGATAAATTCACCCAACTTCATAGCAATCACACTTGGATGAATATAAGCATCACGGAAAGTTGTCGTGAACATATCCCAGGTAATAGAAGTATTAGCTGGGTAGGTGGCACGATGATTTCTCCACCAAATTCCCGCGGGTCCTTCAAGCAAGTGAGTGGCATACTCAGTCAAATCCAACAATTTGAACTTTTCCTCCACTGAGCTCATCCATTCTTCGGCTTCGTTTGGTTCGCTTGAATGTGTGAATTTAGGTGGATCGGTTCCCTTGAATTCCTTGTATGAACGGAGCCTATCTTCTGCATTATTGTTTCGATTTCCTCCTCCACCCTGTGTAGTGTTGCACGAGATGTTGCGCAACTCACCCAGACACTCATCAAAGAACTGTTCCGGGTTGACAGGAGGTGGTGGTGGCGGTTGGTTGCTCCCTCCAGCACCTGAGCGTGTTTTAACCATCTGCATAATCCAACCAATAATAATTCTCAGATGATGTTGACATAGTGTAAATGCATCGAATTTAAAGTTACGCAGAAATTTATTGCGATAATACATTCAACAAATACATGTAACCATAAATCCGATAGCATCACACCCATCATCGCCATAATCATGGTTGACACGGATTATGTAGCAAATCAATCTCTCCATCCAATGTACGCGTAATTCCAAGGTTCGATATAGTCACCATGACCAAGATATCGAAATTGCGCACATTGCTTCACCAAATGGAATTCTTTCATTTAACTCATCAAAGGCTCAATTGACGTCTGTAGAATCTGGTTACTTCAAGATCTTTGGTGTCGATAGTAGTCTCTTGCCAAGATGGGACACTAAGGATAGGAAGGGGCGTCTAGTGACTGATGATAAGCTCTTATTTCCTACGATAGGACATACTAGCTAACAACTAGCGTGATTTAAAGAGACGGATTGTAACACTAAACTCCCATGAGGCAATAGGGTATCACTATCGTCCTTGTTGTTGTTGTCATCTCCAGATTGAGTTGCCTCTCTGACTTCTGCAATGTGAGGTTGTATGCCTTCATCTCCTCCTACTACATCTAGCGTGTATGAAGGGTGATGATCATGATATCGCTGATGCAAATCCATTCTCAGAAAATTAGCTCTCTTATACCGGCAAGTGATGAAACAAGGGTCCATTCTAGAAAACAAAAAGTAGCTGCCTCTGGCAAAACATTGGGAGTCCCACCATCCAAACTCATTAGGACACTTGACTGCGGCACTGTTAATAGCTTCTTCAGGTAATGGCTCGCGTTCGGTGATAATCCAACTTCTCCAAACAGCACTATAGGATAAGGCAGGAATGGGAAGGTTAGCTCTAGGGATGATCCGGTTTGCCTAAGGTGCGGTCATCTATTGTGAGGATGGGTCCTTGTATTGTCTATTTACTTAACCACCTACGAAGGCATTGGGGATGTGAAGCAACTTGTCTCTAATGGTACTATTGCTAATTCAGGGATGAAAGAGCTAAACAGATTTGGGAGATTGTGTGAGATTGAGAACGAGATAGGTCAGTTTCAACAAAAAGGGACAAGTACTCACTAAAGGGGGAGAGACGGGAATAAGGGTAAGAAAAGAAATACTTTTATTTCCTTTTATTGATGCAGATGCATGAATGACATGATGCACAGAATAGGAAAGATAAGATACTACTCGTTATAATGGTGGCACATCTAACGTTCTCTCAAAAGAAAATAAACCGCAACTTGTCGATCTACATGTTTTGCGTTGTTAGTGTACCTGCAATTTCATCTCAGCCCACAATATATTTATGCAATGCATGAATTTAAATTGCATATACCTGCTTCGTCAGGTCCACCCGACGGCATCGCATACCTTGCGGAAAAACACATTTTACACCCAAAGACACCTGTACCCATACACAAGTCTACAGGGGCACTACCCAACCATGGAGCTCTCAAAATATTTTATTTTTACCCCTAGACCGGCGGTTGTCCGATCATGCTCTCACAACTCACATCTTACCTTGGGCGTAGAGGCATTGAACATCATTTACCCGGGGCGTAGAGGTATTTCGATCCATACATGACTACTCAAGTGAGTAGCCCATTACTCATCGGCCGCACGGCAACCAAGCACAAACAACAAAATATGATGCAATAACCCATCCCAAGTTAGTAAAGCCACCCTGGACCGTCCTTAATTGGGCATAAGGGTATGACCATGGCACTAATAATTTTGCAAATCTTTTACTCGCACCACTGAAAATGATTTTGTTTCGCAAAATTTTAGTAAAAGATTAGTGGTTCATTTTAATTTTAATACCGGATCGGATTGTTAAGTACTGAACTAAGCTCCGATACCAGCTGTGTGATTGAGCCGACCAATTTATAAAAATCAAGTATAATTCGCAATTACGAAGCAATCGCGATCTACACTTGAGTCCATATAAACCCGGTATTCGGAAATCTCGTGAGTGATTTCAAACTCATCAACAATACAACCAAGATCGTTGAGCTCGATAGTTCCAATCCGTAGGTATCTTAAACCAAATTTGAGTATATTAAAATCAGAGTGCGATGTACACATTTATTTCAAAAGTAATTCAGAGTGCGGAAGCAATAGCTTTCAAAAATACAAATGAAAATCAAAATAAATTATATAGTGCCAACATAATGTCACCCCCTCGTAATAAGCATGAGACGAGGGGAATATGGAGACTACCATGCCCTAGGCATTATTCTTCAACCACAACACATCACATCCGGATAGAATCATGCTAGACAGTCACCCGCAACATCGGAATTAACCCGTGAGTACTCAATTGTACTCCGCAAGACTTACCCGTCTTAAACCGTAAAAAATAAGGAAAAGACTCCAAGGATTATGCTTGGCTTTATCCGGAGTCGGGTGACTCACATTTATTTTCATAAATAAGGTTGATTAGTGCGCCTACACATACTACTCGGGTTCTTCCAAGTTAAAAGGTTATTATTACTTATATAACCATAAGTCCTGTATAGTCAAGATTAAAACATATGCTCGATAACTTGATCAACATTTTAACAACAAAGAAAGATGAATAAGAATAACCATTATTGTGATATTAGACTACGATGCCGCGGAGACGGCGGGCTCTCACCGTCCGGAGAGATGGCGATTCGAATCGATTGCAAACCAAATGGCGAAAACCCCCGTCATACACTAGGTCTACTTGTACCGGGCACCTAATCACTTCCAAGATGTTAGGGGACGTAAAGTCTCGGACCTGTCGGCAACCCCCTCCTCTCGAGCCACCAAGTGAGCAGGCAACAAAAACAACGTTTCGTGCGCCTCTGCTTTGCGCCCGATCAAACCCAACCGACCACGCCAAGGAGGGGCGTTAAGCGTACAAGTACCGGCCCCTAACATTCCCACAAGCTTCGTGGCTCACGACCCCCAAATGGAGCCTACTATATGAACAGGGACGTTCAACTTCCGACTGAAGCTTCCGACAAAGGGTAAAGTCCTTAACTGATCAGATGGAAGACCACAATATCCATCCGATCTCACATGTTTTATTATTCAGGTTCTCAGCAGCAGCTTGTTAATCACCCATGTGACTAACCACAAACATCCTCTCAGTGACCGGAAATCACTGTCTACTGCAATCATTATAACTAAGCATTTAACCTAGACTCTGCTATTAGGATAGGGTAACAACTTCAGCAAGGATATCTATGCATCAACGGTTTCACTCACATCCTACACTTAATGCAACATTCATGAAAGGACTCAACAAATTAATTTGGAAAGCATAGGGAAGTTCAGCATGCACCGGGGCTTGCCTTTGGAAAGTAGTAGGAAGAAGTTAGAGTCTTCTGGAAGCTGGAGTCACGGTTCTCCTTCTCCTGTGGGGTCTTTTGGCTGCACTTCGGGACGATGAAGGTTGACCTCCTGCTCCTTGATCTCCTCCCGAACTAACTCCTCCGATCCTGAGATGATGCATGCACATGCACGAGTGAATAATACGAATGCACAAGATATACTTGCATATAAATAAACTAGAATGATGGATGAATGCATGATGATGAATGATACTAGTAAGTGGATATCTCTTCCGTAAAAACACGATTAAAACTACACAAGAAACCCTAATAACCTATACCAAGCAAACACCCTATTCCACTAACTACTGAAAATGGCAGCTAGACATGCTGTTACTAAAACAGTCACACAGGGAGTTCTATAACTCCAAATGCAGCAAACAAATACTCGTTGGAAAGCTAACAAAATTATCTACAAAACATTCCATACTACCCTGACCTGATTCTGTCATCTACAGCCTCAAAAACAGAGAAAACAGAGGCTCTGTTTTCCCACAACTCATCACTTAGGGCATTCCAAATAACTCATTCAAGCATGCAACTTATCTAGAACTTTTCCAGCAAGCATGGAAAGCTATAAACTACCAAATACACCTGGACATTTCAAAAGATAATCTAAAGCACATAAAATGATATGCCCTAGCAATCCCTACTCATGCACACTATAAATCATATAAATGCTAGGAATAAAAATCTGCCAAACTACCAAGCTTATCCAACCAAGCATACCAACAGGTCCTATCCATGCTAGGAACAACTAATAAAATTATCAACTCACAATACTCTACTATAAACATGCATTTCTAGGCTAATTTCTTTGCAACCTAAATATGATAAATATGCAAACACCTTAGAAAAATCTAAAAAAATTACCAGAGCATTCTACTGGTCTAAGATGCCTACCATAAAAATTTCATGGCAAACTCATGCATATACTGTCCTACACAAAAATAGCAAGCTAGCATAAAAACAGGGCATGAAAATACTTTGTACTATGAAATGCATGAAAGTGCCTAACCATGAACATGAAAAGCTACATAACAATAACAAATGCATGTACAAAAATTATCATGGCAAAAACCCTAGTAATTATTTTTCTATGAATTTCCTAAGAAAGCATGGTAACTAGCACATAAATCAAAAAACACATTTCATCAACAGAACATAGCATGTCTAATATTTTTCCTGCACTAAACATCCAAAATCATGAACATTTTGTACAGGCACCACTATTTTATCATGCACCAAAAATTATATATGCATTTACCTAGAAACATGGCATTTAATGCAATAAATCTAGATAAATATAAAAACTGCCAGAAAACCTAATCTCATATTTTTATCTTGCAGATCTACTGACAAGGATCACATCAAAATTGGTTTCACAATTTTCTCACATTCCTAGCTCGAGATATGAATTTTCTAAGGCAAACAAGCATGCTGGAAAAATAAAAACAGAAAAGAAAAGGGCCCGACAGGTGGGGCCCGCTGGTCAACCGCACAAAGCAGAGGACGGCGGCGGTGACGGCGGATCTTCGCCGGCGTTGGGTCTCCGGCGAAACCGAGCACACCTACGGCTTCCTTGAGACGAGATCTACGGATGCATGTACTTTGCCCGACCTAAAACGGATCCTAGCGACGGTGACGACGCACGGCGGCGAGCGGCGGCGCGGGCACCGGCGAAGTGGCGATTTCCGGCGAGGGCCGGCGAAACCGAGGGGAGCATGCGTTAGGCGACATCAAAGCGATGCCAATCGACTACTTGGTCGAACGAAACCGTGGCGGGTTGGTGTCCGACGGCGGGACACTCACCGGCGGCGGCAGACACGGCGGTGCGCGGCCGCGTTCTGGCCAGGTCGAGGGCGGATCGGCGCGATTGATGGGCGTCGAGGCTGCAGTACGTCAAGGCGGAGCCGATGCGCGCCGCTGGGGTGGACGGGGTGGCTCCAGAGATCACGGCCGCGCGGACCTGCGGCGCTGGGCGGAGCTCCGGCAGCGGCGGCGATGCGTGATCCGGCGAAACGAGGGCACCACAGCTCGATTCGTCCTGCATCCAAGCTGAGCGTGAGGAGGCGAGTAGGGAACATGAATCGGTCCAAGAAAAACGGCACGCCGGCTCGTCGGCGAGCCACGACGCCGGGCGGCGGCCATGCCGGGCCGATTTTTCCGGGCGAGCGGAGAAACGGTCGGTTTGGCCTCACCTTGGCTCGGGCGGTCCAGCGGTGTCGGGGAAGGGTGCACGGCACGGCGGGCTCACCGGGCGCGGTTTGGAGGGCACGGGCGCGGTGGTGGTCGCGCGGGGCCGCAATGGCGAGGAAGGCCGCGGGGCGCCGCTAGCTTGTCGCTTGCTTTGGCTTGTGGGAGAAGGGGAAGGGAAGTGGAGTGTGGAGCAAGGGATGGGGTTTCCTACCTCAAGAAACCACGGGCGCGCGGCAGGAGTGGCAGGCGGCGCCGACGCGGCGCCACCGGTGGCCGACCACGGCGGGGCAGCCCCCACCGGCAAAGAGGAGGCCGACGGGTCCCTATTTCATTCCCTCTCTCTGTGTTTTTTGCTGAATACCTCGAAAACCGTGCAGATTCAGGAGAAACTCTAATTGAAGAAAATGTTCCTCTCGAAATTCTGAACAAAACACGTATACAAACTTTTTCCTAATTTGGTGCGGTTTGGAAACTACGATCAATCAAAGAGATACTACTCCGGGGTCAACCGAAACCCTAATTCAAACAAAACTTCACCTTTTTCGACATGATCCACTCAAAATCATGCGACCGGCCTATGACATCTTTTGTTCTACACCAAATTATCTACACAAGTCATGAAGGGTGCACACACATGCAAAACCTCTAGCTATGACTTTTGAACAAAAAAGAGATAAATTACTTTCAAATTCAAACAAGGTCAAACCAAGTCAAACTATCATTATAAAATCTAATTAGCAAACATGACCAATATCAATTATGCTCTAACACCTTCTCTGAACATCACTAAGAATAAATAAACATTAAACTTCTAATTATGCAAACATTTCATACATGAAATGACAAGGCAAAAACAAAACAAGCAATTTTAAAACAATTTAAACAAGCAATTGGACTCTATCATTTCATGTGCATGAATGCATATGATTAAATGATGCTTATGCTCATGAAATGCAAACGCTAATGACGTGCTTAAAAACCAGGGTGTTACATGTCGCACGCCCTCACGGGGTCCGTTCCGGACGAATGGGGTTTCAGGTTTCAAGAGACTTCGCCGACGTGTCTTGCGTATCGCGCTCCCGACGAGGCTCCTCCAACGACGTGTCTTGCGTACCGCGCTCATTGTTGGAGGCACACGGTCCAGGTGTGGATATCCCTAGGCGTTTGCCGATCCTCGATTACGGCTTGCCCTATACATAGCGCGATCTAGCTCTTGTTTCGGTGTGTTACCGATTTTTATCGTCAAGACCGGCCCCATATATATAGCTTAACCAATAGATGAGTGGCAAGAATCACATATCCGATAGATATTGGACAGCACGTGGATAAAAAAGAGGACTCAAAACGCAAGCTGATTGGATGACACCACGTCTATATAAACCAGCAGTCTGGTGCTAATAATGATTGAATTGGACCAAAGGTAGCTAACCAGCTCCATTTGTCGCTATCGGCCGGGTTGTCACTTGAACTGGCATTGATGTGGTGAGGGTATCAGCCAAAACATAGCTGGTGTCACAGCAAGTGAGCCGTGCGGTGCACGATGAATATAGTTTTTATCCCCACTCGAACTCCTTGAAATAGACACTTCCAAGAAGGGATTAACACAACATTGAGCCATGTAAACATTCGGGATAAGCACTACTACATGCTGCATCTGCAGATGCGGCTGTAGAAGCTCTGCAGAGATGGCTACAAGAGGTTGACACGTTAACATTGATCCATGCACACACTGGGGATAAGCACTGCTACATGCCGCGTCTGCAGTCATTGCTGTATGAGCTCTACAGAGGCAGCTAGTCAGCCGTACCCTTCCCAAGACATTGTGGTTGCTGACATGAGGAAAGCAGCAGCACCTGTTACGGGTTAGTTCGGGAAGAGTGACATTTCATACCAATGATCGACTCAAGGATCGTGATTGTGATGACACATAAGAACGGTTGATAGGGCAATGACGTAGCATTTGTGGAATTGTGCACTCTGCATTATCACTGGTGCCAAACTAAACCATTTCTAAATAAAAGAGGTAGGATTACAAGGTTCTAGTGGCAGTAGTATATATAAAATAAACGGCGTTTTGGGTTTTTAGTGCTGAAGTTTGACATTTTGTAGAAAATACGTAGAAGATTTAAATCTCCAAATAAATTTGTTAAAAACTAGATTAAAAGATCTTTCCAATGATACTAATTATGTAATATAAATATTAATCAATTTTAGTATATAATTGCCGGCATATGTTTCTCGGACAAAAACGTCGTTTATTTTGGAAAAGGAGTATAAAGCACTTCATTCGACCAAAATTTGCTAGATATACCAGTCTACTGTACAAAGAAATGACAAGAAAATAGGCTGGGGCGAAGCCTAGCTACTTGATGGGAACGTATATATGGGGTACATCGGGAGAACTGTTCTTCAATTTTCTTTCACCAAAAGAATAAGAAAATTAATTCATCATGAAATAGAAAAATAAAAATGTTTCAAACAATAAAGGCCCATTATTGTTGATTCTATAGGACCAATAATTTGTTTGCCTTTTCATTGGAAATCTCCGCAAGACCCTAACACGCCTGAGGCGGACGCCTTCTTTCCCTCTACCCTCCCGCCGCTGCTATCTTCACCAACTTTGTCCAGCACGGCTGTCACAAAGACAGGACCGGCCCGACCCGAGGGGGGCTAGGGCAGCCTAGCCGCCCGGGGGGGGCGCGGCGCCCAACAGGGCTGCTGCAGCCACCGCCCGCCGCCTCCTGCATCCACGTCATCATCGCCCGGATGAGGATTAAGACTTTTTGGTGTGAAGAAGATATTCCACTCTATGAGGAAATCTCCTATTAGAAAAAGAATAAGAGTTTTCTTGTAAAGGTATTCCGAATATAATGAAACCTTTAGGGATTGCTTGAGATACGAGTCCCATAGGAGGGCTATATCAACAAGGAGGATGTAATCTTTTAGTGACAAGCAAATAAAGAAAATATTCCCGCTCTTGCTCTCCCACCACCGCCGCCGCCCATGCCCTAGCCCCCCGAGCGCACGCCGCCGCATCTCCTCCCCACGCCGTGCCGTTGCCCGACCCGCCGCCCGCCGCCGACAACCGCGCCGCCCCCCTCCGAAGGTGGCTTTGTGACAGCTACTATCCGGAGATCGAGATGATCCCCACCATCGATGGCTTCCGAGATGCGGGAGTTCTGCAAGGCTCTCAAGCGTCTCGTTGACGACAACCTCGAGAAGATCGATTGCCACTTCGACGAGATTGAAGAACGCCTTCGCCGGATAGAGAACGCCCACGCCAACTCAAGCTTCGCTTTCCCCACTCTGCTCCACGTCGACGACCGAGGATGACCCGGCCAAGACACCGCCATTTGCCGGGGCCACCGCCAAAGCGCCACCATGGGCGCCACCCCCATCCCCGACGACGCCACCGACTACGACACCGGCCTCACCATCCTCTAGTTGCAAGAAGGCAAAGAACGTCGACCGGGGCAGCCTTCCCATCGTCCAACGACATTGCCATGGACGACAACTCAAAACCGGACACCGCTTCCCCGACACCGCCACCCTCGGCCGCCCCAGCTCAGGACGCGACGCACATGGCGCCACTGGGGGCACCCTTGCCGTAGAGCACCCCGACCCTCCCTCGTACTCGCCGTCGACACACCATCCACCATAACAAACGATTCGCCTAGAGGTACTCGACGTCACGATGGCACATGCGACCCCAACCTGCGGATCGATGATGGAGATGCTCTTGATCAACCATCCTAGAGTTCCATGCTCGGTACGCCGCTTTCCATCTGACAGGTGTTGCAGAGCTCTGGTTCATCAATCTGTACAGGAGGAGATCGTTGGTTGAGTGGGACATCTTCACGAACTACCTAAGGCGCGACTTCGGGCCACCCACCGACAACAACACCACTGGCAACCTAGCACCGCCCAAGCAGGATGGTGACCTGGATGACTACATCGACACCTTCGAGGCCTGTGCTACATGCATGGACCTCCCGAGCCAACTACACCATGTCCACCTCTTCGTCGGCGGGCTCCGAACGGATCTTCGTGAAGCACTGACATGGGCAGAGCCATGTATGATGCATGAGGCCATTGATCTCACATGTCATCATGACACTCAAGCCCCAGACGCGCCACTTGCAATAGTGGATAGCGACATTGACATCAACAGCAACAACGACAACATCGTCAACATCGACACCGACATCGACAGGACGCTGGTGGCTAGGGTGCTCGGGCGGCCATGCCTAGCCCCGGCCATGGATGCCATCGATGATAGGGTGGCACTCGACCTCCTCACCGAGCTTCACCTGGGAACTATGACGAACCAGGAGCTCGCAATCATAGCGGGCACCATTGAGCTGTAGGCCACAGCTCCGAAGTGGACCCTCTACAACAGCATTGTGAGGTACTTTTGTCGCTACTACATTCTGGCAGCTTCCACCCTGCTATAGGACCTCCTACTGGAGCAACAAGGAGTTCCCCTGCACGGCCTAGCAGCAGGCTTCCACCTCCCGACGACCCCACCAGACTAGCAGGCTTTACCAATGAGCATCATTCTCATGGTGGTGCGCCCGAACGTCAAGATGGATGACGTCATGATGCTCCTCTTCAACAACAACAGGCACGAATTATTCTACATCGACAATGTGACCATCGACGCCCTAGACGCTAAGCGCCCCGGCTCGGGCGAACATGTCGACTACCGGCGACCTCTAAGATCGCCTACTATGACTCACCTCGGCGCCCGGTTTTGTCAACCCATCACGTGTTCTGCGCGGTAGATACACGCCCCGGTGCACGTTCCTATAGTTTACTCCATCTTGAGTCCGCCAGACTCTCAATGGACGATCGAGCTGACCTGCGTCATGAGCGGCGCCATCATGGAGGCACTACGGGTCGCTAGGTTGTTCGTGCGCCCTCCATTCAGCTACAAGTTCAGCGTCTACTTTGGCGGCTAGAACTTCGACTTCACCTTCGGCGACGACACCACCTTCATCAACGACTTCAATGACAAGATGGGCCAACTCCAGCTCCACTATGGCCCCAACGTCACGTCCTCACCGGTTGCCATAGCCTTCGCTTCCAACTAGTGGGTTGGCCGACAAGTGGACACGTTGCCGCGTCGAACGACGAGGAGATGTCATAGCACAGGGGGCCCGCGGCCCAAAGGGGCTAGGCGACCCGGCCGGCCAGGCCGGCCCAGGGGAGGGCGCGCCGCCCAACGGGGCTGCCATGGTGCCGTGGTCGGCGCCTCCTATCCATCCATGTCATCGCCGCTTCGGATTAGGATTAGGACTTTTAGGTGTGAAGGAGATATTCCACTTTGTATAAGGAAATCTTCTATTAGGAAAAGAATAAAAGTTTGCTTGTAAAAGATATTCCGAATATATAAGGAAACCTTTAGAGACTGCTTGAGATACAAGTCCCATAAAAGGGCTAGATAAACAAGGAGGATGTAATCTTTTAGGGACAAGCAAATAAAGAAAATATTCCCCGCTCTTGCTCTCCCACCGCCGCTGCCCCCTGCCCTAGCCCCCCACGCGCCGCCACCGCCTCTCCTCCCCACGCCATGCCACCGCCCGACCGCCGCCCCGCCACCGCCCGCCCCCGCCGGCAACCGTCGCCGACGCCCTTTGCCTTGACCTGTTTCGACCTTCTCTGTCTCCGCCCGGACCGGAGGTTGCCCACCCCGCCACCGGTCCCCACCACCTAGCTGCCCGGCCTTCCCCAAATTTCCTTCTATGCCGGGCTTTGGGTTTGGAGAGGAAAGAGGCGGAGAGGCCCAAGAGGGAGATCACCACCGCCGACATTGTCTTCTTGTGTCTGGTGGGGCGCATGCATGGGCGTAGGGCAAGGGCATCGTGGGTTTTGCTACGTTCTTCGGATCAGAGGAAAACATAAATAAAAAAGAGAACTTTTACTATGGTTTGGAAAATATTGGAAGGATGCATGGTGATAGAGGTTCGAGATTAAACACCACTTGGCAGATTCTCTAAACAAATCTAGCCACATAACAATAAAAGAACAAATGCTAGATAGTTTCCTTATTGTCACAAAAACAACATTATCTTTGTCTCTGCAGCCACCATGACAACATACGGCTTCCACTTTTGACATTCGAGCACTTGATGGAAAGCTAATGAAGTCTACTTTAATCGCCGATGATATCTGTTACAAGTGCTAAACTGCAGTAGTATACATATTTTTTTTTGAAGGGCTCAGTGGGGTGAACCCCCACTACTACTGAGAATCGCTCATCACTACCGCCGGCATCATTGCCGGAATTTAATCCACCGGCAGTGTTGAACCTCGCCCGGCAGTGATGAACCGTTCAGCGCTGGGAAACTTCGAAACTCCATGGATACGACCAATACCGGCGGTGAAGATTCGAGATCACCACCGGGTTGAATCGTTCCCCGGCGGTGGGTCTTGATGGACCGAGATCACTCGCGGGTTTGAATTAGAACCGAAAGCGATTTGAAGATTGACACAACCGGGTTGAATTAGAACCGATAGCGATTTGGGAGGGGAAGCAAATTAAAGGAACCGATAGCTCGCGGGGGTTGAATGAAGAAGGAACAAGTAAAAACAAACGATAGAAACAGAGAACGGAGATGAATTAAAAACGACTTGAGAGTCATTATATATTACTAGATAATATATTTGCAAAAACGAAAAATAAAAAAAGCGGCGGCCGCCATCGCCTCCGCCGCCGCGCCGCGCCGCCACCATCGCCTCCTCCGCCGCCCGGCCGCCTAGGCCTCGTCCTCGCTGCTGGCCTCGTCCTCGCCGCCCGGCCGCGTTCCGCCCGGCGGCTGCCGGCGCACGAGCTCCGCCGGCCTCGCCGGTATCCCCTAGCGAGGATGTCGGCGATGGCCTCGACCTTGAAGGCGTAGAAGTTCGCCTTCTCCACCAACGGCCAAGGCACCGTTGGCGGGCCGAGTTCTTCGGCCAGTGGGTGAGCTTACGGAGGGCGCCGTGGAGGCGCGCCACGGTGAACAAAAGCTCCTCGTTGGTGTAGATGCCCGGCCATCTCGTCGATGAAGAAGAAGCTAGCTGCCTGGGGTTTATGGAAAGAGAGCTAATTAGCGATGGAGATGGTACCAAATCGAGCGTTGTTATATAGTAGCAAGCCATGGAATGCATGCGATCCATTGTCATTCCCAAGACGCGGCGCCATGAAAACAGATCAACAGCGCCGCGACCGATTCATCCAATGGCCGTCGCGATCGGCCCGTCTCCCCACGAAAGGCCGACCGGCTACGCGTTTGCGCGCGTTTCCAATGGCCGCTTCCTCGGCTGGCACGGCGTTTCCCAACACCCAATCCCGAAATCCCCGGTTCGATCCCCAACAAGCCGGTTTTGACCATTTTTTCAAGAACGATGATCGAGTTTAGCATTGTTATTTTGAAACAAGGAATGCATGCTTCACACTGTTTACCATTGCTACAAGATCAACCACACGTACCTTCGATGCCGACGGGTGAGGGAGCAGGAGGGAGGGAGGGAGGGAGACGAGAGACTTCTGCTGGCTGGAGCACGAAAATGACACACTCAACAAGCTGTAGCACGTCCACAACACTGCCGGGCTATTTAAAGAATCAAACTTTGTACCGCCCAACGGATAGCCATCACTTTTTTTTTCTTTTTTTACCACAATACTGTAGCTGTCACGTTCACTTAGCGTGTTCACAGTGGCCTGTGCTGCATGCATGCCGCTCGCTTGGAGAACCGCGTTGCCAGTAGCATTCACTGCCGGTTAGGAAACCGACAGTGTCTCTGGAATCGATGAGAAAAGCCTGTGGCACCAGCTGCAGCGTCGACGGGTTAAATCAATGTCAGTTAAAACACTGCCGGGTGTAGTTTCACACCCGGCAGTGATGTGTAGATCACTGCCGGGTGTAGTTTCACACCCGGCAGTGATGTGTAGATCACTGCCGGTGCAGATCTTTCTGCCAGTGGTATTCGACATCACTGCCGGGTGAAAACTTAGACCCGGCAGTGATTTCGAAAAATTCAACGGCCGCACAGTTCTCAACTCTGACTGGCTGACCACTGCACCAATGCTGGCGCACTGCTGCCACGTCCTCCGTACAACGGCAGTCGACTCAACCACGCCATCTCGCCTATTTAAACGGCAAGGGGGACGCTGTGTTTTGCACCCAGTTTCTCCTCTCTGTTGTTGCATTCTTGGTTCGTCCAGTAGTTCCTAACCCTCTCCTCAAAATACAGAGGGCTTAGTTTTGAATTTTTAGTGTCATGGGTTTTGGATCTAGGAAATCTTTTTCTCCTTATTTTCCTTGTTCTTCGTCCTCGATCTTCTTTGCTAGCAGTACTTTCCAGTTCCACATACATATGGCCTTTCTTTGGGAGAAAGCCCTCCACATACAGATATGCCTAGTCCAAGAAAATGGTTTACAGAAAAGGTGCTAGAAGAGTCTTACTGATGAAGGAGAGACACCGGGGCTTGCAGCTTCTGTGGGTGCCATGATTCAAGATCGAACTCTGGACTCATATTAAGAGTCCGGAGTCCTTGTGCTTTGGGGTGCTAGTGTTCAGCCAATATCCCAGGCACATGGGCATATAGTATCTGAATCATATGGTGCATCCATGGAAAAACAACCCTCATTGGACCAAGTTACTGTGATTTCATCCTTGGTCCAATGGTCAAGTTTGGGCTGAAGATGAAGCTCCCGGTGAATCTCATCCTCCAACCTCCTCAATGAGTGCACGTAGCAGCCTCACCACTTCTTCGATCCGAGGAGATGCTACAAGAGACTTACTGAGGTGGTTAAATTTTAATGTGTTTGTACACTTTGATTGTAGCATTGACCTATCTGTGAATTGGTCTTTGTTACCATATATTTAGTTCTATGTAAGGTCTTTGCTATGGAAATATATGTAATGTAAGGTCTTTGTTATGGAAATATATGCAATCAAATTTCTTATCTGTTGTATTTCTGTTTGATATGAATCTTGATTGTCTCTTCGATACCTTTGAGTTTCCATTTTTTACCCTTCATCGAACGTAATAAAGACGGTTGCAATAAAGACGGTTGCGTCAATGAAATATGCTGCATATTGTGAGGAAAATTCAACAGATATATCCAAATCTAATGTGAATGAAATAAAGTTATATATGTAACAAAAACAAAGAACAGATAATGAATTTTATTCACATCCATATCCCCTTAAGAACAGATAACCAAAACCCCAGCTTGCGTGAAGCATCTACTCGTACATATGCAGCAGCACTGCAACAATGCATGCATGCAAACTGAGTGAAGTGACAACACTGTGAATTCACTGCCGGATACATACAAACAACCGGTAGTGATATTGTATTCACTGCCGGCTCCATTCAAATAACCGGTAGTCATGTTGTTATCACTACCGGGTATATCTTAATACCCGGCAGTGATGTACCTGCACTGATCAACTGCTATAAATCAATGCGCCCGGCCGCATCCACACACATACCCAAGCACGCACCCACGAGCTCCGGTCACTCTGCACGAAATCCACTCAGCTCTTTCACTCTCTCTCTCTCTTTCTAGGAGATTTGTTCATGGCTCCAGGATATTACATTGGTAAGGATATTTTTTTCTTGTCTAGAATTCCTATATAATATGCATATAAACAATACATATATATATACTATATATATTTATGAGCTTTGTCCTTTTTTTTTTTCCTTTTTATCGCTTTCGGTGGTGGCCTCCTCGCCTTTGCCGCCACCACAAGAACCAGTTTCCACACTGGCGATGAGCCATTCGCCCCTCGTGTGGACACAAGGCCATTCCCTTATCCACCATCGTATGTAATTTTTTTCTAACATTTTTTATTTCTTATTTTACTATAACAAATACATGGACAATTAGTTTAACTTAACGTCATTTTGTTGCATTTATATGTTTCACAGACTTTATCCCCAATACAATGGCTAGAAACAGCACTTAGCTGGTTCTCTATCTCTGGTTTTGTGGAGACCACGACATCTAGAGCATCGTCACCTGGTCATCAACTATATACGTGTGAAATAAGTTTTTACATCCCTTCGAGGATTCCAGGACACAACAGCCACCTAATCCACGAGAGGGGAAACGAGAGAACGACCGTGCAAAACGCCGAGTACCATGCCGTTTCCTTGTGCTTAGATTCTCTTCGACGTGTTTGCTACATTGTGCCTGATTTCTCGCACTTCAAGATATTTGCCTTGTCTGCTGATAATATCCCCCCATGGCAATATAGCGAATATGTTGGGAGTTACAACCATGATGATGTGGTAATAAATTAAATTCATCATTTTGGCAATGCATATTAGATAGATTCACATCATCCTCATTCATTTTGATTCTTCCACTTGTAGATTTTGCTCCACGATCTTACTTATGCTGCATGTGGCTTGGCGGCCGTTCTCGACCAAGCTACAGACCGACTCGGGTACGATTGGGACTTCTGTGCACACCTTGGCCAGCAAACTACGGAAGGGCGACAATACTGCATAAGGTTTACTAACTTAGGCACTGGTCGTTCAGTAGGTTATATCTATGGTCGAGCATTTTTACGTCCTTGCGAGGGACGAGAGAGTGCAATCATAAGGGCATTGACCTTCATCGACTCAAGCGGATACTTAATCCGTGACATCAATTACCCGATATTTCTACAATCCTACATTCGTGTGCATGGATCACAAGCTGGACCCAATATTGATCCCGACGACGATGATGATGATTAGTGTGTTTACTATGTTAATTATTTGTAAGGTTGTATGGTTACTTCCTAATTAATTTGTAATGTTCTTGTGGCCCATGTGGTCTCAAACTTTTTCTGAGCCTTTCACATGCAAATGGGGAAGCACCCACGAAGTTTGAGATTTTTCGGAGTTGGTTTGGTACTTTTCCCAGTTTATTTGAATTTCTGCGCGACGCCACCTTGTAATTATAGTTTGAACTGAGCGTACCCACGAAAAGAGACGGAATGCTGCTAGACTTTTCCACAGGGTCTCATGTGCCCTAGGAGGCAAATCACCGTGGAGGTCCAAGAAAAATTCTTGTGTTTCCATGGTTTAATTAGCCTTCTTGTCGCCAGTTTAGCTCGAAGAAAATCATAGTAATTAAAATATTTATCAGAAAAACCTAAGAACTTGTGTGGGGTCATATTTTGGGTGTACATGGCTGGGAAAAAAAATTCAAGCCATTTCCACCAAGGAGGATTACACATCCTTCACAGAGGCACATGATCCCTACCATCGAACCAGGACTATACAGTGTAGTTCTTGTGCTCCATGTGGTTCATATGTTTGCCGGTGTTGTAGTGGTCTCAAACTTTTTCTGAGCCTTTCACATGCAAATTGGGAAGCACCCACGAAGTTTGAGATTTTTCGGAGTTGGTTTGGTACTTTTCCCAGTTTATTTGAATTTCTGCGCGACGCTACCTTGTAATTATAGTTTGAACTGAGCGTGCCCATGAAAAAGAGGCGGAATGCTTTGCTAGACTTTTCCACGGGGTCTCATGTGCCCTAGGAGGCAAATCACCGTGGAGGTCCAAGAAAAATTCTTGTGTTTCCATGGTTTAATTAGCCTTCTTGTCGCTAGTTTAGCTCGAAGAAAATCATAGTAATTAAAATATTTATCAGAAAAACCTAAGAACTTGTGTGGGGTCATATTTTGGGTGTACATGGCTGGGAAAAAAATTCAAGCCATTTCCACCAAGGAGGATTACACATCCTTCACGAGGCACATGATCCCTACCATCGAACCCGAGGACTATACAAATTGTAGTTCTTGTGCTTCATGTGGTTCATATGTTTGCCGGTGTTGTAGTGGTCTCAAACTTTTTCTGAGCCTTTCACATGCAAATTGGGAAGAACCCACGAAGTTTGAGATTTTTCGGAGTTGGTTTGGTACTTTTCCCAGTTTATTTGAATTTCTGCGCGACGCCACCTTGTAATTATAGTTTGAACTGAGCGTACCCACGAAAAGAGACGGAATGCTGCTAGACTTTTCCACAGGGTCTCATGTGCCCTAGGAGGCAAATCACCGTGGAGGTCCAAGAAAAATTCTTGTGTTTCCATGGTTTAATTAGCCTTCTTGTCGCCAGTTTAGGTAGAAGAAAATCATAGTAATTAAAATATTTATCAGAAAAACCTAAGAACTTGTGTGGGGTCATATTTTGGGTGTACATGGCTGGGAAAAAAATTCAAGCCATTTCCACCAAGGAGGATTACACATCCTTCACAGAGGCACATGATCCCTACCATCGAACCAGGACTATCTGATTGTAGTAGTTCTTGTGCTCCATGTGGTTCATATGTTTGCCGGTGTTGTAGTGGTCTCAAACTTTTTCTGAGCCTTTCACATGCAAATTGGGAAGCACCCACGAAGTTTGAGATTTTTCGGAGTTGGTTTGGTACTTTTCCCAGTTTATTTGAATTTATGCGCGACGCCACCTTGTAATTATAGTTTGAACTGAGCGTACTCCACGAAAAAGAGCCGAATCTTTGCTAGACTTTTCCACAGGGTCTCATGTGCCCTAGGAGGCAAATCACCGTGGAGGTCCAAGACATATTCTTGTGTTTCCATGGTTTAATTAGCCTTCTTGTCGCCAGTTTAGGTAGAAGAAAATCATAGTAATTAAAATATTTATCAAAAAAACCTAAGAACTTGTGTGGGGTCATATTTTGGGTGTACATGACTGGAAAAAAAAATTCAAGCCATTTTCACCATGGAGGATTACACATCCTTCACAAAGGTACATGATCATCCATGAAGTGGCAGCATTTCTATTTCACTGCCGGTTGCGTGTAATAACCGGCAGCGAATAGGATTGGGGTGAAATTTTCCAAATCTATCTGAACCTCCCGCCATTTCGTTCCCCACCGCGCCCAAACCAGCCTTGCCTATATATATAGGTGAGTGGCAAGCCATTTTGAACATTTGAACACGCCCATTCTTTCCCCACCACCGCCGAAAGAGCACCCGATTCGCCGACGGAGCGCACCACCAACTCCAACGTCGCCGTTCGTCGTCCCCCTCGCCGCCCGGGCCGTCCGTTCGCGCATCCCCCCGTCGTTCCGCTCCGGCGAATCGAGGCTTGACGGCGTTCTCCCACGCCGCGCTCCTCCACTCCGACGTCCCCAACGCCGCGGCGCCCGGCATCCTCTCGCCCATTCGGCCCCTTCCACGGTGAGAACTAATTATACCTTTAGGTGTACGAGTTTTCACCTATGAGAATGAGAACTAATTCGCCGCTGTCCTAGCCTCGCGTCGCCCGCTTGGTCTTCCTCCATGCCAACGGAGGGACCGCCGCCACACCTCTCTGCCGTCCGCGACCTCACGCCGTCTTCCTCTTCACCGCCCGACCCGTACCGTCCATGACCTTGTCCTCCTCAAATCCTCCAAGACAAGATAGGAGCGCACGAGGCGCACGAAAAGCTTGGTGAGTGCGTCGGTCACTGCCCTTGAGGTGTTCGTTGAAATGCCCGTCTCGGTCACTTTGCAACCTTGTGCTCGAATTGTGATTGAAATTCATGAGTTAGTGTTGTTCGAAATCCAGTTTGGATATTTTAAATATATGTCCATGCTTACTATACAACTTTTATGAATAACATAGCAATATCATCCTATTTTGGTGACATGTATAGGCAAGCATGGCGTGGTACGTAGTGTTTGTTGGTCGCGTCTTGGGGATCTATCTAACCAGGGGAAGATTGTTATGCTCAAGTCCAAGGCTACGCTAATAATTGTTCTGAGAAAATACAACACCGAAGGTGAAAAGCTGTCGTCGCCTACAATGGTGCAAACTAGCCGGCCCTGGAGATTGAAGAGAAGCCACCTCACATACTTATGAAGATTGCGAGAATTGCTTTGCTTAATTGGTTTTGGAAAGATGTCATGCTTTTTATTTATGTCTATGACTCTATGGTCATTGGTGTTTTTATTTTAGAAGTTCATGTAGGCTTAGTTTCTAGAACATTAGGTGGATTTTTGTTGTATGTAACCATTAAATCCTGTAATGTTTTGACGATATTAATGTATGATGATTTTTTTTGGATTTAAAAAGAGCTGAATTCCACGAATAAATTCAAAAATTTAAAACAAAAACGCCGGGTGGCATGGGCCCGACAAAGAATGAGCAACATACCGGTAGTGTAACTATACCAAACACTATCGTTTGAATTACTAACCGTCATAGACGACGAAACATCACTGTCGGCTGCATTAACCAACCGATAGTCTCCACTCTAATAACGCTTGTCGGGTTGAGATCAGCCGACAATGTTCACGTAAAGTTCAGCGACGGGTTCAAAGTAAGCCGCCATTGTTAGCTCTTCGATACACTGTCGGCTCGGTCTAACCCGATAGTGTTATCCCCACCGCTTCTGTCGGTTCGTTAACGCCCGACGGTGCTCCCAATATCAACTCTGCCGGGCTGACTTCGAACCTGCATTGCTTGGATAAAAAATGTTGCCGGGTCGTGGAACACCCGACGGTGTTCGGTGATCGCGCCGCCGGTTCGATATCAAACCGGTAGTCTCTCCTCGCATCACCGCCCGGTGTTTTGACCCGGTAGTGTTTCAAACCCCACATCACTACCGCTATGGTTCCGCCGGTTCAGTTTTCGGCGGTGAAGGGGGTTGGAGCCCGGCAGTGATGGACAATTATGTAGTAGTGCCCCCCCCCCCACCCCAACCTCTTCTTTTTTCTTTATTGATATGTGGGAAAAAACAAGATTTACAAGGCACGAGATGTGCAAAAAGAGATCCCATAGCTTAAAGAAAAATGAAGAAAACATTAAGCTATATTCTCTAACCAAGATTTGATTAAGCCGGCACGGCTAGGCTTGGCTTTGATCACAATCAAACCAAGATCTTCACATAAAACCCTCTTCCAATCCTGGATGCATAATTAGAATTTCTTTGAAGATGCAGCTCCCAAAGTTAGTTCTAGCCTGAATGATCATATCCAGGGGAGGAAGATTGAAGTTCCAGTTTATACCAATTAAATTCCAACAGCTCTGGCTAAAGGGGCATTCAAAGAAAAGATGCATGATAGTTTCCTCCACAATGAGAGAGCAAATTGCACAAAAATGATTTGGTAGGTGCATGTTTTTTCTTCTCAATAGATTCCTTGTATTTAATCTGTCTTTTAATAAAAGCCAAGATAAAAACTTATGCTTACCAAGATTATCTCCCTGTCCAAAGCCATTTGAATAGTGGTGAAGCTTGTTGATTCCCCTGCACAATTTTATAAGCTCTTCTAGAGGAGTACTTAGAAGTGTGATTCCAGTTATAGATCCAACAATCTGCACTTTCTACATCCCAATCGAAAGATAACAATAAGTTTTGCAAATCATCAAATTCTGTTGTTGCTTGAGGCGACAGAGGGAGAAAAAACATATCCCGATCTTCCTTCTCCATGAAGGATCTGATGGAACATTTTTTTTTGGCAAATGAGAAAAATCTAGGGTATCATAGAAATAAGTTACCAAAATTATTCCGGTTATCATACCAGAAAAAGAGCTGAATTTCCGGACTTGGCATTACAAGAAGCAATGGTATTGTATTCTTTGTACAGTTTTAATATGTCCTTCCACCAAAAGGAGCCGACCGGGCTTCTTGCATGAGGGGGGGGGGAGGGGAGGGGGTATTTTGATTATGGTACAGTTTTTCCCATGTGAGCTGAACCCAGGGGACCTGTGCTTTGTGGTACAACTTGTCCGGATGCTTGATTAAAGGAGACTTATTTTGACTATGAATATTTATAATTCCAAGACCTCCCTCCTCTTTGGATCTACAAGCTAGCTCCCAAGCAGCAAGGCATTTACCTTTTCTGTTAATATCCTCCCCACACCCCCCCACTCCAAAGACTATGTTTTCTATATTTGTCAATTTGTTCAATAACAGGGGGTGGAAAGACTAGGCTAAACATGGAGTAGGTTGGAATGGAGGATAAAACCGAGTTTACTAGCAAAAGTAGTGTCTTCCATGGTAAGTGAGCATCCCGCTTACTCCAATTAATCTTGCCTCAATTTTCTGTAGAAGGAGTGCAAAGTCTTGAGCAGAGGGTCTCATTAAACTCAAAGGCAGGCCCTAAATAAGTGAATGGCATTGATGCAAAGTGGAGCATCCCAAAGTATTTGCTTGGTGACATAATCTCACAGAGTCAATGTTGATTTGTACCATGAAGGATTTGTCAAAATTAACATTGAGGCCTATAGAGTCAGAGAAAGATCTCAGGAGTCCTTTAAGGCTCAATAGTGTAAAAGCATCAGTTGGAGCAATCAAAAGTTAATCTTCTGCATATTGTATGATGGGGTAGTCACCTCCAAAATTTTCGCTTATTGGGTGCTTAATCACATTATTGCATAGTAATTGATCTTTTATTGTTCGGTAAGCATAAATGACGTCTAATGAATTGTTTCTCTCATCATAAAAACAACATATAGGCACATATTATTTAACTTTAAATAGTTCTCTTTAACTCTGACATCGGTCTATTTCCAACATCTAAAAAGATTGTATTGTCATCTGAATCTGTATAATACTTGATCCGCTATGAATCCGTTAAAAAAATTGGATTAGGATATGAGGATGCCATTTATCCGCTCCAATCCGATCCGTGTTTTGACCCCTAGCTGGTGAGGAGCTATCCGGTGGCTAGAAAGAGGAGCCGAGGGGGAAGCACCTCAAGGCACCAGGTACCTACTTCACACTAGTAACGATTCGATTTTACGTGATGGCACTTTTTTTCGTGGCGGGCACATTGTCTGCCCGCCACGGAAATTCCTCGGCGGCGGCCACCCGCCGCCCGGCGCTACTACGGTTAATCGACTAACCATGGCGGGCGCCTTAACAGAGCCCTATTGCTTCTATATTATTACTAACATTGGTTTATTGTGTGCAGTACCTCAAACAACCATATGGAACAAACTTTTGTGGTTTCTTCATCTGTGAGTATCTAAGGGCTTGCAGAAAGTACTCCGACAGCTACCGACACCTCAAGCGTGGACTCCAGCACTGGTACGGGGTTGTAGAAAAGGCAACTGATGAGATGCAATTCCGGTGAACAGTAGGAGACATATGTAAGTTTGTCCAAGACCAAGTAGTGTATGAAGGACAACCTTTCTTTTTGGAGGACAGTGAGTTGGGGCTACTTCCGGAGTTCGAGGCACTAAGGAAATGGAGCACCAGGCTAGAGCACTTAAGAACTACCTTCATCAAGTCACCTTGTAGCTCGCACATTATGTATGGATCGATGTATATATATATATGTGTTTGGATCTAGCTCGTACTTTGTCGGATATACATGAATGGATCGATGAAAACATATATGGATACGAACGTGTATATACTTTGCTAGAGCATTTTCTACTCCCGGGAGTAGTTACTCCCATATTCAAAAAACCACATTGTGTATGTGTTTACACTTGTTTATCGGTTTGAGTATGTTTAGATACTAATATTAAGATACTCTAGATCTTACTATGCGAAAAAATTTTTGAAGGAACCCATATTTTTTAATATATTACATAAAATGCCACTACTGCTGTACATAAAAAAAGTATATCCATATACTCAACGTATGAATGTATACTTAACATATATACCACCATAGATAGTCTAGTATGATCATATACTTCATCCACATGTACTTCGTTCGGTTATATATACCATAAATCTTGAGATACACACATGAGAGTAACTACTGCTAGGGTGTAGAAAAAATTTACCATATATATATGGATTCATGTACCAATGTATACATATGGGTATGTATTGGCATTTTTTTTTAAAAAAAAATTAAGCCGTGGCGGCCAATATAACGCGCCAGCCGCGGTAAATGCCTTAACCGTGGCGGGCGAGTTAAGGCGCCCGCCACACATAATTACATTCTACTCACGCATAATTTACCATATATTCTTATTATGCGTGGCGGGCACAGCCGCCCGCCAAAGAATTTCGTTACTCGTCAGTTGGAGGGGTCATATGCACCCGGTGACTGTTAAAACGGACAACAAACTGTTACTGAACTGAATTTATTGCATGCGTTTTTTTTATCACGTCTAAAGCTAAACGTATTTCAATAATTTATTACATGCGTCCGGAGGCCCCTGAAAAGATTGTCAGGGACTAAGCCCAATCGAGCAAGAGAAGATATTCGTCTTGAGGACTTCAACTCTCTGTAGATTGATGGAATGATAAGTAACATCTATCCATTCTGACATTTAATTTTGTTCAGAAAACAAAAATTTCTTGTTGGGAACATGGGATTGCAAGCTCATTACGGGTTTTGAATGTACTGTTCACTCACCTAACTTGCTTATGTGACGCATGCCATGATGCAAACTCTAAACAAGCTTACAGACACATCGATCTGACACTGCATCTTGTTTCTTCTTCTTAAATTGCAGTAGTAATAACTTGCTAATGTACGAACTGAAATATAAGACAGGTGTCACAGGTCTATCCGTCTATGCCTATATGACAGCTCAAGTAGTACATTTGTATACTTGTGGTGATGATTGCATCAACCATCACGCGCGCGGGATGGTTGGAGATTTACACTAGTCGCAGTTGATATTTTTGTTTGTTTGATTGAAATTCCTTAGAAGCTAAGTTTTATCATTGGGCACTGCTCTCAGGTTCGGATTCTATGTAGAAATCGCTGCTCGACAGCCAAACGAGTACAATACAACTAAATTCTAGTGAAGAGCATGCCAAGGAGGAGCCAAACGGTACGCCTGTGCTGCGTCGAACACGCCCCAGGCCGTCAGAAGATGAAGTGTCCATCCCCAGGAGGAGGAGGAGCGCTAGGCTTGAGGCGAAGAGCATGCATCGTGACCCGAGGCCAGAGGCGCGCACGCAAGGTGATGCTAAGACGTATTGGCACGGACGTGCAGACCGAGCACCCGGCCTTTGAGGACTTCAATGCGGCGCTCGGTGGCAATACCGACGACGAGACAAGGAAGACTATGCAGGTGTTTTTCCCATGCAGGAAGCAGCGCGCACTAAGGGCAGGTATATTGCTACATGTGGGCAGTCTCATATGCCGTCTCATGCATTGTCACACAGGATATTTGATGATGTGGAGAAAAGAGAGAGGTGAGAGAGAATGATGTTGGGACATAGGTCCCAGCAAGCTGGCGGAGGTGTCTAGGGCAGCGAGTACGCACGAGACCTTCGCTAACAGTTTAAAATAATGCTCCCGTTCTTTCTGTCTGGCTTTCAGGAGAAAGGCTCGACAGGGGAGACCTTCGCTACCAAGACAGGCGAAGATCCTGCCCGCCGCTTGACCTCTCGCTACCAGGACAGGCGAAGATCCTGCCCGCCGCTTCCGAGGCGCGCAGAGGTCACCACCCCCTCGCGGAGCTCGAGCCAGCACCCCGGGTGGCGGAGGCAGTGCGCCTCCCGCTCCATCCCTCCGATCCTCGGTGGAGATCGGGCGAGGCCCGGCAACCGGACTCGGGCTAGCCTCGGGCGAGGGTCTAGAAGGAGAAGGCGGTGCGAGAAGCAAAAAGTACGCTGGAGGAGGTCCCCCCCGCGATGCTCAATGGAGGAAGAATATGCTAAGAATATTGGAGGGCAAATCTGTAATCTTATGTTCCTAGGCAATTGTAAAACAATAAATAGGGGCTCAACCTCCCCCTTTTAGGTGGTTGGTGAATACCAATTATGGCCATTTATTATTGAGTTTGTTCACAACTAAATTCCAATTCACCCATCTCTCCCCAGAGCCTCGCCTAGGTGGAGATCCCAACACCGTGTTCGAGACAGCTAGTTTCAACATTGGCGCCCACCGTGGGGCATGGACAGAGGAACCATGGCTCCACGTAAGATAAAAAAAAGCTCCTGCCAAAGACAAGGCTCCGGGCGAGAAACACCCGACCCAAGCGTAACACAAGAAGCACGTACGCGACCGAGGAGGAGAGGACCACTTTGCAGACGAGGAATGCGAAGAGGAGGAGGTCGTAGGCGAAAAAGGAGAGGACGGCCATGCCAGCAAAGGGGGACCTCCGCCCAGACTCAAGAATTGCGGCAGCCGCAGGCCGCCTCCAAAGGTTACGATTGGAAAGGAACCAGCATCGCCGCTACTTACGCCGAAATTGTCGGGGCTCGGCAAGCGTCCGCTCGGCGGCGGAGATCGACACAACAGATCGCTCTTTACAAGCGGAGATACAAAGCATGCAGCTAATCGGTCACCACCGCCGAACCAGCCCTACGATCATTCCGTCTATCCCCATACCAAGTCACGCGGGCGATGGCCTCAAATTCGAAATCACGCTCAACCCGCTGATTGCACACGATGTCCCCGAAGAGCGGACGTCATTCGACCCCAAATCTCCCTTATTAGAGGGGATACAGCGGACACCGTGGCCAATCAGATACAAGCCCACCCAGCTCCCAAGATTTAATGGAAGAATAGACCCGCATCATTTCATAACGAGCTATGAAGCAGCAGTGGCTTCGGCTGGAGGCAATGATGCAAAGGTCTTTGCGAAGCTTTCATCATTGCTACCGAAGGAGATGCTCTAGCCTGGTATTCGATGCTTAAGCCCAGCACCATATATTCCTGGGAGAACCTCCGTGACAAAATACTTGAGAACTTCAAAGGACTAGTTGTCCAATCACTTACCTCCATGGACCTGTTCCAGTGCAAACAGGGCCAGAATGAGCCACTCAAAGACTATTTCCGCAGGGTTCCTGCAGCTCAAGGCGAAGGCTCCGGATGTACCGGACGGGTGGCAATAGACGCTGCCATCGGGGGCTCCGCATGGGGCCATTCGCCGGAGAACTGGCTCGAAACAAGCCAAAACCATGCAGGAACTCAGAAACAATTTGAAATTTGGATCCGATCGGATGATGACTTCCGGAAGAGATTGGAAGAGCAGAACTAGGGACAGGGCAAAGAAGCCAAGGGAAACAAGAGGAACCAACAAACAGAGCCTCCGCAACCACCTACCAAAACCAAAGGTCGCGCAAAGATGTGCTAGCCCCCGGATCAGGGCGAAGCCCGACCAATAGCAGAACTCTCAGGGAGCAAGGCCACCTAATAACCAGAAACCATACCAAGGGAAAGGGCCTCAAAAGAGCTGGAACAGGAAGCCAAGAAAAAACAGTTCTGTGCCATTCACGGCGAAGAAAAAGGGCACTATACAAGAGATTGCCCGGTATATTTTTATAGCTCAATTAAAACTGAAATAAGGGTATAAATGAATATTTATGTAGAACTAGGGGCTTTACTAACAATTTTCACGAGTTTTGGTGAATTATATATTTTTTTATAGATTCATAGGTAAAAGCCCATAGTTTTGCACCCCATACGATAAAGGGCGTGACCGTGAAGCAACCCAACATGAAACCCACGTAAGAAGACCTAGAAGACTCGAAGCCCAAACGGGGACCCACGGAAGACCCTAAGCCCACTGTCGTGTGACAAAAGGGCGGGGCCCACTGGGCCCCTGGCGGCGGCCGCCTGTGGCCCCAACCCTGTCGACCTCTTGTTCAATGTCGGTTCACAACCGCCATTAAGGATCAATCCTATCCATCCATCAAGGTCGGTTTCATCCAAGGGCTATGGTTCATCGACCCCGGCTATATAAGCATGCCCCCTGGCCCCTGCCAGGGCAATGATGGTTCATTAGTTCATTACTCCATTAGCTCAACCTGATCAACAGCCTATGCCCTAGCCTCTAATTAGAAGAGCTCTAGATCTAGTTGAGAGAGAAGATTATCAAGTTGAGAGACTAGTTCATAGCTCCCTGCGAGAGTAGCTAAATCTAGTCTTGTTCGAAAGATAGAGATTGAGTGGAAGGAGAAGTTAAGGGAAGCTCCGAACCCTCGGGTGTCTCCTCTTCGCTTGTACCTCCGGGATCAAGCCTCCATTGGAGCTTGTTCCTAAGACAACTATGGTGGATCAACTTCTTATTTGAGTAAGTTTACTTGTTTATATTATTCTTGTGGTTTGCGACTCTTTTAGAGTACTTCAATTCTTGTCGCTCTTGGATTGAGGTTGCTACCCCTAGTGTGAGCGTGGTGCTTAGACTAGATAGCTCGTAGATACACCCTACCTTCCGGATTGTGGTAACTAACGTAGGTGACTTATAGCTGCGTTAACTCTTTGTATTCCGCATCCCGTTGGATAGGCCTCGGTAGAACCTTTTTGCTAGGAGTTTGCACTCTTTGCTAGTGTCCTTCTCCTTGAATAATGTTCCCATAAGAAATATTCACAAGACTTACAAGGATATCAATTAGACAACCATAGCCGACTTCTTAAAGATTTATCAACTTCCTTCCTTGTTGAGATTCTCAGGCCTTAGTTATACCTTCACTATTCGTAAACCTTTCTCCTTGTGGATTCGATATTTAAAACCCATTTCCCGGGTGAAGTGCTCACCGGTATCCGTGCGCTTGCGGATTATACAAATCATAAATATTTCTGTGGGCTTAACTTTTACCAACAAGCATTTAAAGCGCCGTTCTTGGGAGAATGGTTGTTTAAGAAAACGTGAGTATAACTAAGTCTTGTAAATTATCGTAGCGTAGAATTTATCTTTTTTCCTTTCTTTTATATTTTATTTTTTTCTACTGTCCAAATGGATATCATCCCTCTTTACAAATACATGGCACCCACGGAACACTCTCGTAGCCCTTTGCCATCATCTAAACCAATCAATACCGATGACTACGAGTTGCGTCCTAGGTTAATAGAGATGGTCCAAAATCATATGTTCTCAGGTACAATAGACGAAAACCCTTATCACCATCTCCAGACCTTCGAAGAAACATGTGACTGCCTTCACATAAAAGGCATGTCCAATGAAACTATCCGCTGGAAGCTCTTTCCATTCTCTTTGAAAGGGAAGGCTCGCCCGTGGTACGACACGAACAAGGAGAAGATGGAAGGCGACTGGGGAAAGTTACTAGTTGAATTTTGCCTAGATTTTTACCCCATGTCCAAAGTAGTCAACTATGGGCTCTCGATCCCATCCTCTACACAGCGGGATAATGAATCTTTGAGTGCCTTCTAGGGAACGTCTTGAACTTCTTTCCAAATCCGGACCCGACTTAGCCATGCGGACCAGTTTTTACTTCAACATTTTTATGTTGGTCTGAATAGAAAATCTAGAAAAGAATTGAATACCTCAGCAAATGGATCTTTTATCCATCTCCCACCTATACAAGCTAGAAAATTCTTGACCATAATTGCGGAGAATAATAAGGACCCTATTGCAGAGAACTCCTTAGAAGAAGAAGAAGAAGAAGAAGAGATAGGATTAGTTGAGGACGATTTCATACCAAACTCATTACAACCTTTAGCCAATCCACCAACTGATCTAGAGCCATCAGAATCATCAGAAATGGAGGACACTCCAATATCTAATTTCCTACTTGATATCGAGGATGATTTATTTTCCGATTATGGGGATACCTCGAAATACAAAACGAAAAAAGATATTTCGATAAGGCTAAACATTCACTTATAGACCCTTCTGACAAAACACTTTTACGAAGGACCACTAAAGAGCTTGTTTCAATTGTAAGCAGCGAATGGTTAGAAGAATCAGAGCTTTCCTCTGATGTAGTCCGTTTGGATTCACCTTCTATACCTATTCATTGCCAAATTCATACAGACTCTTTCGACGCCCTTTATAATTGTTGGTAAAAGTTAAGCCCACAGAAATATTTATGATTTGTATAATCCGCAAGCACACGGATACCGGTGAGCACTTCACCTGGGAAATGGGTTTTAAAATATCGAATCCACAAGGAGAAAGGTTTATGAATAGTGAAGATATAACTAAGGCCAGAGAATCTCAACAAGGAAGGAAGTTGATAAATCTTTAAGAAGACGGCTATGGTTGTCTAATTGATATCCTTGTAAGGCTTGTGAATATTTCTTATGGGAACTTTATTCAAGGAGAAAGACACTAGCAAAGAGTGCAAACTCCTAGCAAACAGGTTCTACCGAGGCCTATCCAACGGGATGCGGAATACAAAGAGTTAACGCAGCTATAAGTCACCTACGTTAGTTACCACAATCCGGAAGGTAGGGTGCATCTACGAGCTATCTAGTCTAAGCACCACGCTCACACTAGGGGTAGCAACCTCAATCCAAGAGCGACAAGAATCGAAGTACTCTAAAAGAGTCGCAAACCACAAGAATAATATAAACAAGTAAACTTACTCAAATAAGAAGTTGATCCACCGTAGTTGTCTTAGGAACAAGCTCCAATGGAGGCTTGATCCCGGGTACAAGTGAAGAGGAGACACCGACAAAGTTCGGAGCTTCCCCTTAACTTCTCCTTCCACTCAATCTCTATCTTTCGAACAAGACTAGATTTAGCTACTCTCGCAGGGGAGCTATGAACTAGTCTCTCAACTTGCTAATCTTCTCTCTCAACCGCATCTAGAGCTCTTCTAATTAGAGGCTAGGGCATAGGCCGTTGATCGCCGAAATGATGGAGTAATGAACTAATGAACCATCATTGCCTGGCGAGGGGCCGGGGGCATGCTTATATAGCCGGGGTCGATGAACCGTAGCCCTTGGATGAAACCGACCTTGATGGATGGATAGGATTGATCCTCAATGGCGGTTGTGAACCGACATTGAACAGAGGGGTGCGGGGGGTCCCATTAGGGCGGCGCCGCCGGGGGCCCAAGGCGGCCGCCGCTTTGTCCCTCGACAGTGGGGCCCGACCCCGGTCCTCGGCGCTTCTGGAGTCTTCTAGGATCTTCTTACGTGGGTTTCAAGTTAGGTTGCTTCACGGTCACGTCCTTTATCGTATGGGGTGCAAACTTTGGGCTTTTACCTGTGAATCCCTGAAAAATATATAATTCACCAAAACTCGTGGAAATTGTTAGTAAAGCCCCTAGTTCTACATAAATATTCATTTATACCCTTATTTCAGTTTTAATTGAGCTATAAAAAATATACTATAAGATGTGTCAACAAGCTCCCCCACACTTAGGCTTTTACTCGTCTCGAGAAAAGGATGGATATAGCAAAGCTGTAAGTCAAGACATCAAGCATAAAACAATCTCATGGTCTTATTTATTTGCAGGATTCATTGTGTCTACCAAGAATTTTGAGGAGTTGGAGAACAGAATAGTTGATATAGAGTACCTTTTTCTCTCAATCGAGCCAACTGGAGATTTTTGCAATGATTTTTGAAAAAGAAACATAACTTACCATCCTCCTTTGTGGTACTCTCAAGTCACTCAGTATATTTATATGTGGTATTTTTGGACCCTCACAAGGCACCAATAATTAATGCCCTTAAGAACATCCTACTTCTAATAAAGCTTTATCTGGAGTTTCAGGTATGTCAAGGATGTAGCATACTTATCTTACATATCTTTGCAATGTCAAGGCTGGATCCGAGGAGAGACACTCCCTTTTGATCAAGATGTGCAAATGTGTTTAGTTTTCTAATTCTACTATGCTTTTGCAGATTCTTCTCTCTTTTCTCTCTTTTTTTTGGAGAGGTGGGCTCTACTCGCCCCAGACTTTTGTCTTTTATTTCCTCTCTTAAGAGATGTGGGTTCTACTCACCCTTGGACACTTGTCCATTCTTCATCTCTTATATATTTTTTTTCAATACTTTTGCATAGCCCATGCCTTGTCTCACATTTGTATCAACACTTTTAATATGGAGAGATTAAAACTTGGAGCATATAACAACATATATATGTGAGTGTACGTGTTCTTGATAGTTAGTCTCTCAACTTGGATCACAGGACTTGACAAAGCTCAATGCAAAGCAAGTAGCTTATGGCTAGTTTTTTTTTTCAGCAAGCATGGCTTAGGTAGGATAATTACCACAAAGAGGAGGTATAGCTATCATTTTTAATATTTTCGAAATAAATTCTCCAGTAGACAAGATATCAAGAATCAGTCTCTCACCAATCTTCTATCTCATGTTCTACAACAACTCTAAGTATCTCGGGATTTTATTTGCTTTTACTTTTCAACAATTTAGTTAGACCATGAAAAAGAATTATGTGAGTCCAACTTAAACCAAGCATATCAATCTTTTTCTTTTTATATTTATTTATTAGATATCAAAGAGCTTTCGGTACTTTGCGAAACAGGAAACAAAAATCACGTAATTAAAAGGATCAGAGAACAAACCGACACGTGGACGAAGGGGAGGCCGAGGTGGTGACGTGGCACGACAGCCGCCGCCCGGCTAGTCGAGCGGCGCATGGGGGTCCCACGGGGGGCCCACTGCGATCTTCGTCGTGCATGATGATCTACGCTTTGTTTCTTTCGGTTTCTCGGTATTTTCGTGTTACTCGTTTCGTTCGTTTCGACGTTCGTCTTTGTCTCCCCACACTTTTTCCTTGTTACCTTTTATTCACAACATGGTGGAGACAAAGAAACTTTGTACGAAAATAAATGATAAATAAGAAGATCAACTTCAGAAAAATAGAGTGCTTCTTTATTTATTCTACCAAGATATTACATAATATTTAATCTAAGCAAACCAATCTAGCAAATTTCTAAACGAACTAACTAAGCAAACTAATCAAACTAGCTAATTGAAACACTCTAATTATTACTAGGGCTCCTTCCCTAGTTGCGCGGGCGGTTCTCAAGAGATTCAACTCTCTTGACTAACGCTGCGATCTCAGCTCTAGCGTCTTCTACGCGCCTATCTAGAGCGCCCACGCTTCTCGTTGTGGCACTCCAGTTGCGATGCTCCGTTAAGGTGAAGCTCCTCCAATCCGCGACTTCTTCGCGGAGGTCAGCTACTGTGCACTTGCTAAAACGACGCTTTGAAGCGCGTTCAGCGGCCTCCTGTGGCGGGATGAACTTCACTTGCGATGGCGTAGCGCGCACTCCATCAATGGAGACGCGAGGATGTGTGTAGTTCAGCCGACGGATGTTGTTGAACCTGTCCCGTTTGACGCCGTAAGCGTCTCGTTAGGACGAGGCGGCAACAATTTGGTGCCCTCCGGCACCAGGAACTTCTTCATAGCGTCTTCATGGCGGGCGTTGAGGATCGTCCTTGCCATGAGAACAGCAGGGGTCGGCTATGGTGATGGTGGCTGAGGTGGTGGAATAACGGCGAGGGGTGTAGGTGTTGGAGGTACGACGACGAGGGCAGACGATGGCGATGACGTCGGAGGTGGCGGCGTGGTGATCTTGGTGGGATCGTACACCACCATTCTCATCTCCGGGTTAGCCATGGCAGCGATGGTGGTCTTGGGTCGTCGGTCTTTGTAGAGGTAGATGGGAATAGGCTCAAGGTAGAATGGGTCGGTTTATATATCGGGAATGCCTTGGAAGGGGAGTTAGAATGACGGTTATCGGGACGTCGACGCAGAGAATCGCACCAAAAGGTTCGGTATTCGGTAGGATATCCTAGGGAAGATACGTGGGAAGATGCGGGACGCGTGGCGGCCACGTGGCGGCGGCGGCCGCCGGCCAGGGGCGGCGGCCGCGTGGGCCCCACCGGTCCACGGCCCGGCTTTCGTCTGCGGTCTTCTAAGGTCTATTCTAATCTAATGCTCGTACTTTTGGGCGAAAAAAACCGACACACAACGCGATCAAGGCCTAATGATTGGGTAAAATAAAGAACTCTAAAACATCTAATTCCTCGGGTTCTTTATTGGGCTCATAAAAGATTTTAAGACGTTGGCCATTTACCTTGAATAACTTACCTTCGGTATCTTGAAGAGTGACGGCTCCATGTGATGATGAATTCACCACCTTGAAGGGTCCTTCCCATTTGCTCCGAAGTTTTCCATGCCCGAATAATTTAACCCTGGAATTAAAAAGTAATACCTGATCGCCTGGTGTGAAGTTCTTCTTTTTAATTCTTTTATCATGCCACCTTTTTATTCTTTCTTTGTAGATCTTGGCATTGTGATAAGCTTTCTCTCGCCATTCGTCGAGTTCTGATAATTGCATCTTTCTTTTTACTCCCGCGGTTTCTAAATCCATATTCCATATCTTAATTGGACAGTGAGCCTTAAACTCTAGCTCAACAGGCAAGTGACAGGTTTTGCCATAAACAAGTTGGTATGGTGACATTCCAATTGGTGTTTTGTAGGCTGTCCTGTATGCCCATAATGCTTCTGGAAGTCTATCCTTCCACTTTGTTCCCATCTCTTCTCTTGTTTTTTTACGCAAGATATTCTTAATTTGCTTGTTTGATGTTTCTGCTTGCCCACTTGTTTGAGGGTGATAAGGCGTAGCAATGTTGTGACGAACTCCGTGCTTCGCTAAATATCTTTTGAATTTGCTATCAATGAAGTGGGATCCTCCGTCACTGATTACCATCCTTGGTACTCCAAACCTTGGAAATATTATTTCTTCAAACATCTTCACCGAACTTCACATTATCTGCAAGCAGATCTGCATGGCATGGCTTCTACCCATTTTGACACATAGTCAACTACCACTAGTATGTGTTCATAATTTCCGGATTTTGGAAATGGTCCCATGTAATCAATTCCCCATACATCAAAGAGCTCTATCTGGAGGTTGGTTGTAAGAGGCATGGCATCTCTTGCATTGATATTCCCATGCCTTTGACAGGCTCCACATCTTCGGATAAAATCTTTAGTGTCTTGATACATGGTTGGCCAGAAAAATCCTGCTTGCCAAATCTTCGCTTGTGTTCTGAATGCCCCATAATGTCCTCCATATGGTGATGAGTGACATCTTTCAATGATCTGGATTCCTTCTTCTGTAGGCACATATCTTCTAAGTAGCCCATCTGAGCAAACCCTGAAGAGGTATGGTTCATCCCAAAGGTGATAACGACTATCGTAAATAAGCTTCCTCTTATCAACCCCTAGTGGTACATAACCTGCAACCATAAAATTAACAATATCTGCGTACCAGGGATCGGTACGGGTTATTCGATAAAGAGTATCATCCCTGAGTGAGTCATTAATGGGCAATTCATTGGGTTTCTCAAAATGCATTCTAGATAAATGATCGGCAACAGAATTTTCTACTCCCTTTTTATCTTTTATTTCTAAATCAAATTCTTGGAGTAACAAAATCCATCTTATTAAACGAGGTTTAGCATCTTTCTTGGTGAGCAAGTATTTTAAAGCAGCATGATCAGTGTAAACAATTACTTTAGCTCCTACCAAGTAAGATCTAAATTTATCAATGGCATAAACAACAGACTAGCAATTCTTTTTCAGTAGTAGCATAATTAAGCCGTGGCCCGATCAAAGTTTTGTTGCATATGCAATGGCATGATGCTTTCTATCCTTAGTTTGCCCTAACACCGCCCCACAAAGATAATCGGGCATCACACATAATTTCAAAAGGTAAAGACCAATCAGGGGGTTGAATGATAGGTGCAGAAATGAGGGCCTTTTTCAAAGTTTCAAAAGCTTTCAAGCAAGCATCATCAAATTCAAAAGGGACATCTTTGGCTAACAAGCTGGTGAGTGGTCTAGCAATATGTGAAAAATCTTTTATAAATCTACGGTAAAAACCAGCATGACCAAGAAAGCTTCTAATCCCTTTGACATTTATAGGGGGAGGCAATTGTTCTATCACTTCTAGTTTGGCTTTATCTACCTCTATTCCCCTTTCTGACACTAGGTGTCCAAGCACTATTCCTTCTCTAACCATAAAGTGACATTTTTCCCAATTTAGAACTAAGTGCTTCCCTTCACATCTTTGCAAAACCCTATCCAAGTTTCTAAGACAATCATCAAAAGTTTTTCCATATACAGAAAAATCATCCATAAAAACTTCCACGATTTCTTCAATCATATCAGAGAATATAGACATCATACATCTCTCGAAAAGAAGTTTGGAGCATTACATAACCCAAAAGACATTCTTCTATAAGCATAAGTTCCGTATGGGCATGTAAAAGTGGTTTTGCTTTGATCACTTTCGGATGGATTGGAATTTGGTGATATCCTGAATATCCATCAAGAAAGCAAAAGAAAGAGTGGTTTGCCAATCGCTCTAACATCTCATCAATGAAGGGCAATGGAAAATGATCTTTTCTTGTGGCTTTGTTTAATTTTCTATAATCTATGCACATTCGCCATCCCGTGACTGTTCTTTGAGGGATTAATTCATTTTTATCATTTTTAACAACTGTCATGCCTCCCTTTTTAGGCACAACTTGCACAGGGCTTACCCACTCGCTTTGTGGCACAGGGATAAATAATCCCAAATAAGTAATAACTTCAGCACTCTTTCTTAACTAACTCTTTCATCGCATTGTTAAGTCTATGTTGGGGTTCTCTAGAAGGTGGAATATCTGGATCTGTTGGAATACGATGAGTGCAGAGTGCAGGGTTAATTCCTTTGAGGTCTTCGAGTGAATAGCCAAAAACTGATCGATGATGTTCTAGGACGGTTATCAATCTAAAAGTCTCCTCTGGAGTGAGTTTATCGCTTATAATCACAGGGGATTCTGGATCATTATGGAGGAAAGCATAAGTAAGACCAGGTGGTAGAGGTTTAAGCTCTATTGGAGGTCTAGGAGGGTTTTCAAATTCATTCAAAGGTTCTCATTGTGGTGGGATTTTCATCTTCTTCTTCTCGCGAAGAATTCGAAGATATTCCTCGTAACCGGATTCTACAAAATGTTCTACTTGATGCCTCCTTAATTTCTTCCATAGGATCTGGTTACGGACAAGATTCTATTTTCGAATTGATGGCTTGGGCAATAGGCAACGAGAATTTTAATCCCTTACCTAGGCGTATACCTAATTCTCCTGTTTGTCCTTCTGAAATAAGCCTTTCAATAGGTTGTCCTATCAACACGTCAAATTCCATGATGTCAAAGATATGAAAGCTTAAGTGTACCATGGTACCCTTAACATGGATTGGTAGGACATAAAGAATTCCTGAACTTTGGACAGTTTGTCCTGATGGGCTTTGTAGCAATTTGTTTGTGGGACTTAATGGTATGCTTATGAGAAGATCATTAGCAAAAGATAATGACATGATGTTTATCCCAACAACTGGATTATAAAGGGCGTCGAAAGAGTCTCTATGAATTTGGCAATGAATAGGTATAGAAGGTGAATCCAAACGGACTACATCAGAGAAAAGCTCTGATTCTTCTAACCATTCGCTGCTTACAATTGAAACAAGCTCTTTAGTGGTCCTTCGTAAAAGTGTTTTATCAGAAGGGTCTACAAGTGAATGTTTAGCCTTCTGAAATATCTTTTCGGTTTTGTATTTCGAGGTATCGCCATAATCGGAAAATAAATCATCCTCGATATCAAGTAGGAAATCAGAT
Source organism: Hyparrhenia diplandra (assembly GCA_015847255.1). NCBI lineage: Eukaryota > Viridiplantae > Streptophyta > Magnoliopsida > Poales > Poaceae > Hyparrhenia > Hyparrhenia diplandra. The sequence continues at coordinate 183,902 of JADLZK010010525.1, read as the reverse complement.
ATTGGAGTGTCCTCCGTTTCTGATAATTCTGATGGCTCTGGATTAGTCGGTGGATTGGCTAAAGGTTGCAATGAGTTTGGTATGAAATCGTCCTCAACTAATCCTATCTCTTCTTCTTCTTCTTCTAAGGAGTTCTCTGCAATAGAATCCTTATTATTCTCCGCAATTATGGTCAAGAGTTTTCTAGCTTGTATAGGTGGGAGATGGATAAAAGATCCATTTGCTTTGGTATTCAATTCTTTTCTAGATTTTTTCTGTTCGGACCAACATAAAAATGTTGAAGTAAAACCTGGTCCGGCATGGCTAAGTCCGTCCGGATTTGGAAAGAAGTTCAAGACGCTCCCAGAAGGCACTCAAAGATTCATTATCCTGCTGTGTAGAGGATAGGATCGAGAGCCTAAAGTTGACTACTTTGGACATGGGGTAAAAATCTAGGCAAAATTCAACTAGTAACTTTCCCCAGTTGCCTTCCATCTTCTCCTTGTTCGTGTCGTACCACTGGCGAGCCTTCCCTTTCAAAGAGAATGGAAAGAGCTTCCAGCGGATAGTTTCATTGGACATGCCTTTTATGTGAAGGCAGTCACATGTTTCTTCGAAGGTCTGGAGATGGTGATAAGGGTTTTCGTCTATTGTACCTGAGAACATATGATTTTGGACCATCTCTATTAACCTAGGACGCAACTCGTAGTCATTGGTAGTGATTAGTTTAGATGATGGCAAAGGGCTACGAGAGTGTTCCGTGGGTGCCATGTATTTGTAAAGAGGGATGGTATCCATTTGGACAGTGGAAAAAGATAAAATATAAAAGAAAGGAAAAAGATAAATTCTACGCTATGATAGTTTACAAGACTTAGTTATACTCATGGTTTCTTAAACAACCGTTCTCCCCGACAACGGCGCCAGAAATGCTTGTTGGTAAAAGTTAAGCCCACAGAAATATTTATGATTTGTATAATCCGCAAGCGCACGGATACCGGTGAGCACTTCACCCGGGAAATGGGTTTTAAAATATCAAATCCACAAGGAGAAAGGTTTACGAATAGTGAAGATATAACTAAGGCCGGAGAATCTCAACAAGGATGGAAGTTGATAAATCTTTAAGAAGACGGCTATGGTTGTCTAATTGATATCCTTGTAAGGCTTGTGAATATTTCTTATGGGAACTTTATTCAAGGAGAAGGACACTAGCAAAGAGTGCAAACTCCTAGCAAACAGGTTCTACCGAGGCCTATCCAACGGGATGCGGAATGCAAAGAGTTAACGCAGCTATAAGTCACCTACGTTAGTTACCACAATCGGGAAGGTAGGGTGCATCTACGAGCTATCTAGTCTAAGCACCACGCTCACACTAGGGGTAGCAACCTCAATCCAAGAGCGACAAGAATCGAAGTACTCTAAAAGAGTCGCAAACCACAAGAATAATATAAACAAGTAAACTTACTCAAATAAGAAGTTGATCCATCGTAGTTGTCTTAGGAACAAGCTCCAATGGAGGCTTGATCCCGGAGGTACAAGCGAAGAGGAGACACCGACAGGTTCGGAGCTTCCCCTTAACTTCTCCTTCCACTCAATCTCTATCTTTCGAACAAGACTAGATTTAGCTACTCTCGCAGGGAGCTATGAACTAGTCTCTCAACTTGCTAATCTTCTCTCTCAACCAGATCTAGAGCTCTTCTAATTAGAGGCTAGGGCATAGGCTATTGATCAGGCTGAGCTGATGGAGTAATGAACTAATGAACCATCATTGCCCTGGCAGGGGCCAGGGGGCATGCTTATATAGCCGGGGTCGATGAACCGTAGCCCTTGGATGAAACCGACCTTGATGGATGGATAGGATTGATCCTCAATGGCGGTTGTGAACCGACATTGAACAGGAGGTTGACAGGGGGGCCACCGCCCGGGGGCCCAAGCGCCGCCCGCTGTCCCTCGATAGGTGGGCCCGACCACAGTCCCGCTGGCTTCTGGAGTCTTCTAGGATCTTCTTACGTGGGTTTCAAGTTAGGTTGCTTCACGGTCACGTCCTTTATCGTATGGGGTGCAAACTTTGGGCTTTTACCTGTGAATCCCTGAAAAATATATAATTCACCAAAACTCGTGGAAATTGTTAGTAAAGCCCCTAGTTCTACATAAATATTCATTTATACCCTTATTTCAGTTTTAATTGAGCTATAAAAAATATATTATAAGATGTGTCAACAATAATCCAGTTGTTGGGACAAACATCATGTCATTATCTTTTGCTAATGATCTTCTCATAAGCATACCATTAAGTCCCACAAACAAATTGCTACAAAGCCCATCAGGACAAATTGTCCAAAGTTCAGGAATTCTTTATGTCCTACAAATCCATGTTAAGGGTACCATGGTACACTTCAGCTTTCATATCTTTGACATCATGGAATTTGACGTGTTGATAGGACAACCTATTGAAACGCTTATTTCAGAAGGACAAACAGGAGAATTAGGCATACGCTTAGGTAAGGGATTAAAATTCTCATTGCCTATTGCCCAAGCCATCAATTCGAAAACAGAATCTTGTCCAGAACCAGATCCTATGGAAGAAATTAAGGAGGCATCAGTAGAACATTTTGTAGAATCCGGTTACGAGGATTATACTGAATTCTTCGTAGAAGAAGAAGATGAAAATCCCACCACAACAGAACCTTTGAATGAATTTGAAAACCCTCCTAGACCTCCAATAGAGCTTAAACCTCTACCACCTGGTCTTACTTATGCTTTCCTCCATAATGATCCAGAGTCCCCTGTGATTATAAGCGATAAACTCACTCCAGAGGAGACTTTTAGATTGATAACTGTCTTAGAACATCATCGATCAGTTTTTGGCTATTCACTCGAAGACCTCAAAGGAATTAACCCTGCTCTCTACACTCATCGTATTCCAACAGATCCAGATATTCCACCTTCTAGAGAACCCCAACGTAGACTTAACAATGCGATGAAAGAGGTAGTTAAGAAAGAGGTGCTAAAGTTATTACACGCTGGGATTATCTATCCTGTGCCACATAGCGAGTGGGTAAGCCCCCATGCGGGTTGTGCCTAAAAAGGGAGGCATGACAGTTTGTGAAAAATAATAAAATGAATTAATCCCTCAAAGAACAGTCACGGGATGGCGGATGTGCATAGATTATAGAAAATTAAACAAAGCCACAAGAAAAGATCATTTTCCATTGCCCTTCATTGATGGGATGTTAGAGCGATTGGCAAACCACTCTGTCTTGTGCTTTCTTGATGGATATTCAGGATATCACCAAATCCCGATCCATCCCGGTGATCAAAGCAAAACCACTTTTACATGCCCATATGGAACTTATGCTTATAGAAGAATGTCTTTTGGGTTATGTAATGCTCCAACTTCTTTTTTCGAGAGATGTATGATGTCTATATTCTCTGATATGATTGAAGAAATTGTGGAAGTTTTTATGGATGCTTTTTCTGTATATGGAAAAACTTTTGATGATTGTCTTAGAAATTTGGACCGGGTTTTGCAAAGATGTGAAGAGAAGCACTTAGTCCTGAATTGGGAGAAATGTCACTTTATGGTTAGAGAAGGAATAGTGCTTGGACACCTAGTTGTTGTTTATGCCATTGATAAGTTCAGATCTTACTTGGTAGGAGCTAAAGTAATTGTTTACACTGATCATGCTGCTTTAAAATACTTGCTCACCAAGAAAGATGCTAAACCTCATTTAATAAGATGGATTTTGTTACTCCAAGAATTTGATTTAGAAATAAAGGATAAAAAGGGAGTAGAAAATTCTGTTGCCGATCATTTATCTAGAATGCATTTTGAGAAACCCAATGAATTGCCCATTAATGACTCACTCAGAGATGATACTCTTTATCGGATAACCCGTACCAATCCGTGGTACGCAGATATTGTTAATTTTATGGTTGCGGGTTATGTACCACCAGGGGTTGATAAGAGGAAACTTATTTACGACAGTCGTTATCACCTTTGGGATGAACCATACCTCTTCAGGGTTTGCTCAGATGGGCTACTCAGAAGATGTGTGCCCACAGAAGAAGGAATCCAGATCATTGAAAGATGTCACTCATCACCATACGGAGGACATTATGGGGCATTCAGAACACACGCAAAGATTTGGCAAGCAGGATTTTTCTGGCCAACCATGTATCAAGATACCAAAGATTTTATTCGAAGATGTGGAGCCTGTCAAAGGCATGGGAATATCAATGCAAGAGATGCCATGCCTCTTACAACCAACCTCCAGATAGAGCTCTTTGATGTATGGGGAATTGATTACATGGGACCATTTCCAAAATCCAGAAATTATGAACACATACTAGTGGCAGTTGACTATGTATCAAAATGGGTAGAAGCCATGCCATGCAGATCTGCAGATAACAGAAGCTCGGTGAAGATGTTTGAAGAAATAATATTTCCAAGGTTTAGAGTACCAAGGATGGTAATCAGTGACGGAGGATCCCACTTCATTGATAGCAGATTCAAAAGATATTTAGCGAAGCACGGAGTTCGTCACAACATTGCTACGCCTTATCACCCTCAAACAAGTGGGCAAGCAGAAACATCAAACAAGCAAATTAAGAATATCTTGCAAAAAACAGTAGAAGAAATGGGAACAAAGTGGAAGGATAGACTTCCAGAAGCATTATGGGCATACAGGACAGCCTACAAAACACCGATTGGAATGTCACCATACCAACTTGTTTATGGCAAAACCTGTCACTTGCCTGTTGAGCTAGAGTTTAAGGCTCACTGGGCAATCAAGAGGTGGAACATGGATTTAGAAGCCGCGGGAGTAAAAAGAAAGATGCAATTATCAGAACTTGACGAATGGCGAGAGAAAGCTTATCACAATGCCAAGATCTATAAAGAAAGAACAAAAAGGTGGCATGATAAGAGAATTAAAAAGAAGAACTTCACACCAGGCGATCAGGTATTACTTTTTAATTCCAGGGTTAAATTATTCGGGCATGGAAAACTTCGGAGTAAATGGGAAGGACCCTTCAAGGTGGTGAATTCATCATCACATGGAGCCGTCACTCTTCAAGATAACGAAGGTAAGTTATTCAAGGTAAATGGCCAACGTCTTAAAATCTTTTATGAGCCCAATAAAGAACCCGAGGAATTAGATGTTTTAGAATTCTTTATTTTACCTAACCATTAGGCCTTGATCGCGTAGTGTCGGTTTTTCGGCCCAAAAAGTACGAGCATTAGACTGGAAATAACCTTAGAAGACCGCAGACCAAAGTTGGGCCATGGACCCGGTGGGGCCCACGCGGCCGCCTTCCGGCCGGCGGCGGCGGCCGCCGCGCCACGTGGCCACGCGTCCCGCATCTTCCCACGTATCTTCCCTAGGATATCCTACCGAATACCGAACCTTTTGGTGCGATTCTCCGCGTCGACGTCCCGATAACCGTCATTCTAACTCCCCTTCCAAGACATCTTTAGTATATAAACCGACCCATTCCACCTCAAATCTATTCCCATCTACCTCTACCAAGACCTCCATTGCTGCCATGGCCAACCCGGAGATGAGAATGGTGGTGTACGATCCCACCAAGATCACCACGCCACCACCTCCATCGTCAGCACCATCCTATGCTCTCGTCGTCGTACCGCCGCAACCTACACCTCTTGCCATTATTCCACCACCACAGCCACCATCACCAAAACCATCCCTGCTGTTCTCATGGTGAGAACAATTCTCAACGCCCGCCGTGAAGACGCTATGAAGAAGTTCCTGGTGCCGGAGGGCACCAAATTGTTGCCGCCTCGTCCCAACGAGACGCTTACGGGCGTCAAACGGGACAGGTTCAACAACATCCGCCGGCTGAATTACACACATCCTTGCGTCTCCATTGATGGAGTGCGCGCCTCGCCATCGCAAGTGAAGTTCATCCCACCGTAGGAGGCCGCTGAACGCACTACAAAGCGTCGTTTTAGCAAGTTCACAGTAGCCGACCTCCGCGAAGAAGTCGCGGATTGGAGGAGCTTCACCTTGACGGAGCATCGTAACTGGAGTGCCACAACGAGAAGCGTGGGCGCTCTAGATAGGCGCATGGAAGACGCTAGAGCTGAGATCGCAGCGTTAGTCAAGAGAGTTGCATCTCTTGAGAATCGCCCGCGCAACTAGGGAAGGAGCCCTAGTAATAAATAGAGTGTTTCAACTAGCTAGTTTGATTAGTTTGCCTAGTTAATTTAGTTCGTTTAGAAGTTTGCTTAGATTGGTTTGCTTGCTTAGATTAAATATTATGTAATATCTTGGTCGAATAAATAAAGGAGCACTCTATTTTTCTGAAGTTGATCTTTCTTATTTATCATTTATTTTCGTGCAAAGTTTCTTTGTCTCCACCATGTTGTGAATAAAAGGTAACAAGGAAAAAGGGTGGGGGAGACAGCACGAATGTCGAAACGAAAGAAACAGAACCTGAAAATACCGAGAAACCGAAGATACAGAGCGGAGGTCACGCCGCGACGGCGACCGCAGTGAGCCCCAATGGGACCCACGCGGCCGCTGGGCCGGCGCGGCGGCCGCCGTGCCACGTCACCACCTCGGCCTCCCCTTCGTCCACGTGTCGGTTTGTTCTCGATCTTTTTAATTACGCGACTTTTGTTTCCGTTTCGCAAAAATACCGAAAGCTCTTTGATATCTAATAAATAAATATAAAAAGAAAAAAAGATTGATATGCTTAGTTCAAGTTGGACTCACATAATTCTTTTTGGTGCTCTCTCGTTTCTTCCGGAATGTTCTAGTGTAGGTTCCATGTTGGGTTACGTTACGGATATGTCTTTATGTCGTAGGGCTTGCAAACTCTTGGGCATTTTCTGTTTAATCCTTGAAAAATATATAAATTACCAAAACTAGTGGAATCATGTTAGTCAAGCCCCTATACTATGTTGATATTCATTTTAAGCCCTTATTTTCGTTTCAAAAACCTCTATATTTTATGTTATAAGGTATACCAACAAGCTCCCCAAAGCTTACCTCTTGCTAGTCCCTAGCAAGACTATGTTTGTTGGATCGGGGAGTTCTTTTAACGCTTTCACACCTCAAAAGTACACATGCTTTCAAACAAAATTTCATCTCCGGAAAGGAATAAACTATTTTGACTTCCAACTTACCCATATTACCTTTAATCATGGAGCTTTGTAGCTTTTTCTTGTGATCTTGGGCAATTGAAATATAGAACAATCAAGTCAAGCACTAGGTCTCAAACTCTTTGTTCAACCATCATTCCCATCAGTTTTTACTTGATTTTCGAAAATAAAACTCAAAGTTCCTTCATATGACCCTTTCAAGTCTCTCATATGTAGTACTGGTGGATCCCCACTGTCGACACATCTTATAGTATATTTTTATAGCTCAATTAAAACTGAAATAAGGGTATAAATGAATATTTATGTAGAACTAGGGGCTTTACTAACAATTTCCACGAGTTTTGGTGAATTATATATTTTTTCAGGGATTCATAGGTAAAAGCCCATAGTTTTGCACCCCATACGATAAAGGACGTGACCGTGAAGCAACCCAACTTGAAACCCACGTAAGAAGACCTAGAAGACTCCGAAGCCCGGCGGGACCGTGGCTGGGCCCACATCGCCGGCGGCGGCCGCTTTGGGCCCCCGGGGTGGCCGCCCTGTGGGCCCCAACCTGTCAGCCTCCTGTTCAATGTCGGTTCACAACCGCCATTAAGGATCAATCCTATCCATCCATCAAGGTCGGTTTCATCCAAGGGCTACGGTTCATCGACCCCGGCTATATAAGCATGCCCCCTGGCCCCTGCCAGGGCAATGATGGTTCATTAGTTCATTACTCCATTAGCTCAACCTGATCAACAGCCTATGCCCTAGCCTCTAATTAGAAGAGCTCTAGATCTAGTTGAGAGAGAAGATTATCAAGTTGAGAGACTAGTTCATAGCTCCCTGCGAGAGTAGCTAAATCTAGTCTTGTTCGAAAGATAGAGATTGAGTGGAAGGAGAAGTTAAGGGGAAGCTCCGAACCTGTCGGTGTCTCCTCTTCGCTTGTACCTCCGGGATCAAGCCTCCATTGGAGCTTGTTCCTAAGACAACTACGGTGGATCAACTTCTTATTTGAGTAAGTTTACTTGTTTATATTATTCTTGTGGTTTGCGACTCTTTTAGAGTACTTCAATTCTTGTCGCTCTTGGATTGAGGTTGCTACCCCTAGTGTGAGCGTGGTGCTTAGACTAGATAGCTCGTAGATACACCCTACCTTCCGGATTGTGGTAACTAACGTAGGTGACTTATAGTTGTGTTAACTCTTTGTATTCCGCATCCCGTTGGATAGGCCTCGGTAGAACCTTTTTGCTAGGAGTTTGCACTCTTTGCTAGTGTCCTTCTCCTTGAATAATGTTCCCATCAGAAATATTCACAAGCCTTACAAGGATATCAATTAGACAACCATAGCCGTCTTCTTAAAGATTTATCAACTTCCTTCCTTGTTGAGATTCTCAGGCCTTAGTTATACCTTCACTATTCGTAAACCTTTCTCCTTGTGGATTCGATATTTAAAACCCATTTCCCGGGTGAAGTGCTCACCGGTATCCGTGCGCTTGCGGATTATACAAATCATAAATATTTCTGTGGGCTTAACTTTTACCAACACTCATTAAGGCAATAAGGTTCTTTTGCCTTTCTCTCATAGTATGTGGTATTTTTGGACTAAGGCAGTAGGACACTATGCCTTCTTCTCTCTCACCCTATATCTAAAGCTTATATATGGAGTTCATAGGTGGGGAGAAAACTAAATCTACTTACTAAGCATATATTGTAAGTTCAAACAATGGATCCAAAGTCACGAGTCACACTGATGCATGTGCATGATGGAATAAATATGATGGTAGGTGTGAATGGAATGAATATGATGAGGAAAAGTCTAATTCTACTTTAGCTCTCTTGAAAAGTCATCTCTCTTTTGAAACTTGAAAACATTTGAGAGAACCTGGGTTGCATTTCTTTCTTTTTTCTCTTTTTTTTATGGAGAGGCGGGCATCTAAGTACCCATTGTTTTCAGCGGACACTTGTCCATTTTTTTAACTCTCCTTTATCCTTTCTTTTTTTTAGGGAGGTAGGCTCTACTCGCCCGTAGGACACTTGTCCGTTTTTCATCTCCCCCTTTTTTTTTAATAACAACCCAAGTCTCTTTTTTGCAATAAACTTTTTGGAGATAGACTAGAGCTTTATAAGATTGTTGGCTGGAATGGAATATTTTTTTGGTTGCTCTTCTCCCAAGCTAGGAGTGGAACATATTTGGCGGTTATATATTGGGTGTGTAGTGGATGCGTACTTCCAGGGTAGAAACAACATATGTATATGAGTGGAGTCTAATGGAATAGATATATGGATGGTGTGCATGAATGGATGGGTGGTGTACATCAGCATGACAAGTTTCTAAGGGTCGACAAAGATTGACTGAACTCAATGCAAAGCAAGCAGCCTATATATATATCAAAAGGGTTTTCCTAATCTATGGAGCATGTATATATGGCTGTGGTACGAGTTTCAACACTCTGTCATACGGAACTTATCATGTATACTTTTATAATTTTCAAAAGATAAATCTCCAGAAATCTTGTGTCACTAGGAGCAAGAGAAATAGCAGCTCAAAACTTTCATATATCATATCCGTCAATTACCTAGACTCTAGAGCAAGCATTTGCAATCCACAGATTTCAGGTTTAGGGTAAACCTCAAGTCAAAGTAGTTTTACATTTAAGCTTCGAGAGAAATTAAGCTTGAAAGCTAGGTACTTGAAAGACATTACGACGGAGCAACTATTCATCATCTCCTTTATTTTTAAAGATTTTAGTTGAGCAAAAGCGTAAAAAGGTGTACACCCTCTCTTGATCATTTATTTATACTATAACAAAGACTCTTTAAAGATTATATAGTCTCACTCTAAGCAACCTAAGCAAACTAAGCAAACCAAATATCTAACTAATAATAGTAGTAGTAGAGATACTTATCGGGATAATTGGGGGTGCTCTCCCTCAAGCTAGATTGAACTGTCGGGTTTATGATGTGGAAGTTGAGGTAGATGATGACAGTGTAGTCAGCTCATCATGTCTCTCTTCCTTCAAAATCCTGCTAAACTCAAATAGGCAACAAAGCTAGTGGAACTTGATTAGGGGTTAGAGTTTAGCCACGTTTTTTTTGCCGCATGGGACTCTTAGCGAGAAAATATATTTTTGGATTTTCTTATTTTGTATGCAAAAGAAGATAAAGAACCTATGAATGCATTTTTATTTTATTTTTATGCCACCACAGTAAATATCCCTGAGGGTATTAAGCCTTAGATTTACTCACATGGGGCTTTTAGCTTTTTTAAACATGCAAAGCACTAAATGTTTTTATTGTCTTTTCTAAATGCAATTTGGAAAGGGAAATATGCTATGCAACTGATAATATGCAATGCTGGGAATTAAATATGGATAACTTACCGAATTACCTTTCGGCGAAGGTTCAGGGATTTAAAGTCCTCTGAACAAGACTTTCTTGTTTCGCTAATTACTCCCAAGGTATGTCAGTAGTCACAATTGGTGGCTCTGATGATTTGATCGATGTTTCTCCTGATGATGTGCTGGGAGTTGTCTTTTTCTTTATCCACTTCTTGTTTCGGGAGGTTCTAGTGACCTGCATATCTTTTGTCTTGGGTTCATTATTTCTTTTATCTACCACCTTGATTTCCGAGATTTTACAATCTTTGTTTGTTGAGGTGGACGACTTTTCTTCTCTAGGTCCTTCGACCTCTTCTTCTTCTTGAATCTTCAATTGTTTCTTCTTTTGGGGGCGTCTACGTGCAGACCTGTTCTTCTTTTCATAGTTAGTATAACTATTAAAGTATAATCGTACCTTTTCTGTAGGGAATTGGAAGTGAATTTCTCCTGTTCTTATGTAGATGATGGCGCGTGTAGTATTGAGGAAGGGTCTTCCCAACACTAGTGGTGGGTCCAACTCTTTGCCCATGTCCATGACTAAAAAGTCAGTGAGGACATAATGATCATTAATTTTCACGAGCACGTCTTTCGCAATTCCTTCGGGAAATCGGCATGATTGATCTGCCATCTGCAGCTGCACATATGTTGGGTACAAGGGCATTTTATCGAATAATAATTGATATGTTACCTTAGCCATGATGTTGATGCTGGATCCCGTATCACAATATGTGTTATTGAAGGTCAAACAGTTTATAGTGCATGATATAGCTGGGATGCCTGGATCTTCCATCTTATTCAGCATTGGAGATTTGAGTAGATGGTCATTCTCAGAACCTATCTTGTTGATCATCATTGCCTTTTGTTGGTACTTCTTAACATCACTACAACCAATAGGTGGAGTTAATCTCACCTAAGGCCATATGAGCCAGAGGCACTCAGTGTTTCTCCATCTCATAGCTTTACCATAGGCTAGGTTGTCATCCCCAGCAGTAATGCTAGAAATGTTATATGTGCTACATGTGATTGTGCTGATTTGCAATCTTCTCTAAACAAATATATCTTTCATTAAATTATCCGCAAGCGCACAGATAAAATAACACTGTCACATTTCACCGGGAGGGATCCAGGTTTATCATTTATAATTCTACCACAGAGAGGAATATAAGGATGGCTGATACAATTATCAGCTAGCATACTTATGAGAGATTCGGTCACTAACACTACTTTAGCAGGGGTAAGCCAATAATGATATGATAAGTGATAAACAAAGGCAAAGTTAACACACAGAGATGTAGGCATAGACTACTCACTACTCAAACTAACGTGGACTTACGTTAAGAGACGAAATTCTTATGTAGTATTAAATCTACTAAGTCAAACATCTACCCTAGGTCATATACCATCATATACAGCATAACAACCATGAATCTATGCATCCTGAAGATTTATGAGGAGAACCAAGAACAAAACAAGATAATCCCCAAAACCATGTTCAACTAGTCTTATAACCGAGGGATGGATTCCAAAGGACTCAACAGGAATATCACACCCGCGATCTACCACACAACCCAGATTATAAGATGCATCCGCAGATAGATCATATCTAAGCACCATGCTTACATAATTCTTTCTATCACCTAACCCTCTCGAGATTCGAATTAGGCGCTCTACGAATAGATACATGAACTCACAATTAATCATGACCATATCAAATATACTACTAGAATAAACTAAGAACATAGCAAACCAATACTTAATATTGAAATAGAATAAAGTCATGGATACAAGATAATACCGTGATGACTTGAAGATCGAGAATCCTGGGTTGGCAACACCCAGCTCTATTTGAATCTGACTTGCTAATCTAACTAGAGGAACTAGAACTAGAAGAACTAGAACTATACAAGTAGCTACCCTAATCTCTGGTGGAGAAGCTCTCTTCTACTTCTGCCTGGCTTGAATGACTTGATAATGAATTACAATGAGTTAGGGTTTCACCCAGGGGTCAGGGGGTCTTGTTATATAGCCCTAGGCGATGCACGACAGCCCTTGGATCAAACCGACCTTGATTGATGGACTAGATTGCTCCTCATAGGCGGTTTGGAACCGACATAGCTTCGTGTGGCTGACAGGTGGGCCCAGGCGGCGGCCGCCCTCTGCCCTGGCCGCGGCCGCCCTGGCTCTCTGCCAGGTGGGTCCCAGCCTCTTCTGCGTTGTCTCTGGTGTCTTCTGGAATGTTCTTACGTGGTTTCCAAGTTGATATGCGTCACGGATACGTCTTTGTGTTATAGGGCTTCAAATCTCTGGGCTTTTCCTGTTTAATCCCTAAAAATATATAATTCACCAAAACTCATGGAAATTGTTAGTATAAGCCCTATATCTATGTGGATATTCATTTTATGCCCTTATTTCATGTTAAGTTGACATATAAAAGTATTCAATAAGAGATGTCAACAAGCTCCCCCAAGCTTAACCTTTGCTAGTCCCTAGCAAAGCCAAACTTGACATTGGATCAAGAGTTGCTACTATGTTTGATCTCCTCACAAATTCACATGATCATTGGTAAAAAGTTCTTCTCCAAGAAAGGGTGAAACCATTCTAACCTTCCAACTCACCTATATTACCTGAAAAGTATGGGGCTTTTATTTGCACTAAAGTCTTGGGTGATTGAAAGATAGAACAAGTTAGTCAAGCACTATGTCTCAAGTTCTTGGATTCACCTCTGTTCTGGAGTTTTCAATATTTTCGAAATAAAAATCAGAGTTTCCATTGTATGACCCTTTCAAGTCTCTCATATGTGGTATTTTTGGATCCTTACCAAGGCAATGATGTGGTGCCTTCTCTCTTGAAGTATGTGGTATTTGTGGGACATGGCAATTTTACCACGCCTTCTCTCACCCTACTTCTAAAGTTTCATATGTGGAGCTCATAGGTGGGAGACAGCGTATACATACTTGCCAAGCACATATCGTAAAGTCAAACAATGGATCCAAAAGAACAAGTCATACAATGTAGGTGTATGGGATGTATATATGTGAGGTGGGGAAGATGGAATGTAATCTTAATTCTACTATGCTCCTTTTTGGAGCAAGTGATCTCTCTTTTCGGAAGTTTGAGGAGACATAAAAGAAAACTTGGGCTAGCTCTCTTTCTTCTTCTTTTTTCAGAGAGGCGGGCATCTAAGTACCCATTGTTTTCACATTGGACACTTGTCCATTATTTTCAACTCTCTTTCTTCTTCTTTCTCTTTTTTTTAGGCTCTACTCGCCTGTAGGACACTTGTCCATTTTTCATCTCCCATTCTTTCTCTCTCTTTTTTTTTCTTTAGCATTGCCCCAAGTTTCTTTTTGTCAACAATATTTGAGAGATAATGAATGAAATCCATGGAGCATGAATGGGTTTTCTGGATTCATAGCAAGAGAATATTTTTGGTGTCCACTCCAATGTAGAAGTAGAACATTTTCATGAAGGCTAGCAAAAAGGCAATTGTCTACTTCCGGATTAGAAGTAGTATTTATGTGGAGTGTGGATTTTGCATGACAAGTTCCTAAGGATCACAGAGGTTGCCAAAACTCAATGCAAAGCAAGTAGTCAAAATAATGGTGTTTTCCTATCTAAAATCATGTATTTGGCTGTGGTAGGAATTTTGAAACTCTCTATCATGTAGGAAACTCATCATGTAATGATTAGAATTTTCACAATCAAATCTCCAGAATTTAGTGTTACTAAGAACAAGATAAATAGTAGCTCAGACTTTCTCATATCATATCTGTCAATAACTTAGACTAGCTTAGATGGTTGCTCCCACAAAATTTCAAGTTCAAGGCAAATCTTCAGATTTAAACAGTTGTGCCCATAAATTGGGAGAACTCTAAACCAAAGCTAGGCATATCTTCAGATTCAACCAGAGCAACTATTCATCATTTCCAAGCAGATAGTTCTTTGTCTAGCTCTTCTTATTTATTTAAAGCAAAAGTAAAAGCAAACTTTTGTACACACTCTTTTTATTTTGTTTTCATTCTCTTTTTTTTTTAGCAAACCTCAAACAACTAAAATATAGAAAAATAAATAGATAGATAAATACCAGGTGGTTGAGACTTACCTGGTTGAGTGGGGGTAGCCTTCCCCCAAGCTTGGTCTTGATGTGGGTGTTCTAACGGCGACGTCCACGCCTGTTTCCTGTGTAGGTGCGTAGCTGGTCTATGTGGTACCCTAGTGTTTCTTGGATGTTGGAGATGCTCTGATCAGTTCTAGTGTTCCATGCTCTCTGTTCCTGGATGTGGGTGGTCTGGTCCTGCTGAATTCCTTGGACAGTGGTGTAGATCCCTTGGAGAAGTTGTGCTTCGTGTTGTCCGAAACCTGCAAAAGAGCTACGAGCTGGTTCGTAATCACGAGGATGGCCCTCGTGGCGTGATGTACCTGCTTGGTCGTGGAAGTATCCACTTCCATGATAGGTCTCGCGATGGATGCGTGCGTCTCCAGATTGGTCATTTGGGCTTTCTTGTGGGAACTGGCCGTAGCGGGCCTGGGAAGGTCCTGGTTGGTGCCAGTCCTGATATCCTGTGTAAGCTGCTCCTTGCGGGGTTGGATCTGCACCCATCCACACTGGTTCATGTGCAGTTGCTTGGCGTTGTGGCATGGTCCTCGGTATGTTTACTGGTTGTGCCTGTACATTCAGCAAGAAGGATTGTGTCTGATAAAGGGCAAAATCCAGGTTAGGTAACTGGATCTCCCCAATGCCAGGGTGTTTCATATAGTAAATACTTCCTTCCTTTCTCACCATGTGTGCTTGCTTGTAATAAGGGTAGCTTATCAACGCCTGTTCTTTTTCTATAAAAGTAACAGAGGCATCCTCCAAGATTCTAAGATGATTTGCAATTCTAGTGATAAGTGAGGTGCACTCTATTATTCCTACCAGCTTGGGTAAGTTGAGCCAATGTTGTGCCATGAGGATAACAGGGGAGACTTTCCTTTGTTTAATAACAGCGTACATTAATTGCAAGTCTCCCAATCTAACACTTCTAGTGTCCTTCTTTGGGAACAAAGTAAAACACATCCATTTGTGGAAAAAGCGGAGGGTAGGTATGTGCAAGTCATTGGCTTTGGCATCCTGGAAGGAATCTTTACCAGAAAGATCCTTCCAAACTGTCAAGTGGTTGAAATTAGGTAGAGCTTGATCTAGTGAAATAACGCAAACAGGTTCAAAACCAAGAGCATCGTTCAGACCCCTCCAGCTAAGGGAATGTTGTTCTTTAAAGAGTCTAAAGTGTATCCCTTCATTTGTAAGGCGCAAAGTGCAAAGAAATTCAAGGGTCAACAGCCTAGAACCTTGCTCAGTAATTTCCCAAAAATTCTGCCACCCCATGATTTTAAAGATTGTGTTAAATTTAGAAGCCACACCTATCTCATGCATGAAATCAGGGTCTAGCACCGGCGTGTGCGTGAAAGTTTGATTCTTCATGTCTTTGTACCTTGCCAACTCTTCTGCACTATGTAGCCCAAGATCATTGTCGGTCATCAGGATCTTAGTTGGTGGAGCTTCTGTCCCAAAGCTCATCTCTGATTGGGCTCTTGATGAGGAGCCATCTTTCTTTAAGCGCTTGGACTTTCGGCCAAATCCAAAGAAACTCATCCTGCAAAAACAATTACGAAACAAAACAAAACAAAGCAAGACAAGTACTAGCAACAGGGGTTAGAAAAATAGGGGGTTAGCACAAAGCAATCACAAAACAAAATAAATAATAGTAGAGAGGTTAGAGAATAATCAGGGGTTAGCTGTCCAAGGTTAGTAGTCCAGGGGTTAGTCGTCCGAAAAGATAATACTTGATTGGTTTTATTTTGATAGAACTTCCCCTAGCAAAGTTTTAATCTAGCTTGGTTACTAGGACAGCATTTCCTCTAATTCTTCTTGCTCTCTTTCTAAAAGATCTTTACTACTACTCAAGAACTACTTCTTCTTTCCTTCTTCTCTCTTTCTCTCTTCTTTCAACTAAGCCAAAGCTCTCTGGAATGAAGAACTATGAATCTCGAAGTGGAACTGGAAGCTCTGGAATGAGGAGGTGAAGAGAAACCGAGAGATATGTGGGTTTTTATAGGGGGAGAGAGGGAGGCCTCGGCCGCCCTGATAGGTGGAGGCGGCCGCCCTGGTGGTGGGCCCGCCTGTCCTCTCCTCCATGCTGCATGTTACTTGCTTCGAGGTGCATCGAGTTAGGTGGGTTTTGCGGTGGAAAAGCATGCAGGCAAGGTGAATGGAGGTAGGTGGAGGTTTGAGTGGGATATGTCTTGTCCAAGTTAGGTGAAATAAGAATTTGAGTGTATGACAAATGGGGTCCTCCACTAGATGAAAATAATTTTGGTATTTTGATATAAAATGCAGAAAATAAATATAGGAATGCAAGAATAAATATTTTTGGGCTACCACAATAAATGTTTTCATGGGTTTTAACACTCCACAAAATTGTTCATATGGGGCATTTGATTTTTCTGATGTGTGAAAGAAATTTAAGGATAATTACCGACATACCTTCGGCGAGGGTTCGTAGTTTAAAGTCCACGAACTAGAGTCTCCAATTCTTTTAGTTATCAGGTGCATTCTCCGTATTTGGAGATGGTGATGATAAATCTTCTTTTTCAATCATATCTACTGAAGAGCGAGGTTCAGGTCTTGGTTTGAAAGCAAATTTCTCTTCCTTTCCGTTCAGGTTGAATGTGATTTCCCCAGCTGTGACATCAATGTGTGCATTAGCTGTGCTCAGAAAAGGTCTTCCGAGAATGATCGAAACTCGTGAATCTGGTTGCATATCCAAGACTACAAAGTCCACAGGTACGAAGAATCCTCTAATTTTGACTGGTATGTTCTCGGCAATTCCTGATGGATATCTGATGGATTGATCTGCTAGTTGCAGAGAAATTGAAGTTGGGACTAGATCTGTGTGCCTGAGTTTGTCAAAGATGGATTTTGGCATCACACTGACACTTGCCCCAAGATCACAAAGTGCATTGTCAAAATATTGGTCTCCGATGGAGCAATCAATGGTGGGGCATCCAGGATCTTTCTTCTTATTTGGTAGTTCATTTAGGATGGCCTCACTGCATTCTTCTGTTAACTTGATCACCTCCATAGTGGGTAATGGTCTTTTCTTGTTCAAAATATCTCTAAGGTACCTTGCATAGGTAGGGACTTGTATAGCATCGAGTAGAGGGATATTGATGTATAGCTTTTGAATTACCTCTACAAATTTTCCAAACTGCTCATCCACTTGGGGCTTACGTTGTCTTCTGGGATATGGTAGAAGGTTGTGTCATGAAAGTCTTTCATCACATGTGGGTCCTGAGGCAAAATCTCTATTTCATCGTCCTTTTCTTCTTCTGATGGTACTGGGGGTACTATTGGTGTTGTTGGTGGTGCTCTCACTGGCTTTTCTATTGTTCTTCCTGGGTACGGTGGATCACGTGTGGACTTACCACGTCTAGTCGCGACATCACCCTATATTCCGGGATGTGTGGTAGATCGTGGATGTGACACTCCCATTGTGTCCTTTGGAGTCCACCCCCCGAATGTAGGGCTAGTTGAGCTTTATTACTATGGTAGACTTGTTTTGTTCCTAATCTTCCTTAGTAATATTCACCATGTGTAGATATATTGCTTCCATACGATGATGACTAGGTGTATTGCACTAATTGTAGTATGCATTGACATATAAGTAGGAGTAACTTAGGAATATTCCATCCACCTTACCTATACTATGGTATTTAGCCTTTTATGATACTAGCTAGTGGCATATCATGATCTTTGACTTGGATGCTATCATTATTATTATCTTATTATCTTTATTATGTGACTTACCTCGTTTGAGTTTAGTATGATGCATATGGTTTACTCTACATTACACCACTGCAAGTGAATCATCATTAAATCATCAACCTACCCATAGCCCATCCCTTTCTTTTCGGTAGAATATAAATACGATACCTGGATAGACTCCTGGTGAAGTGCTACAATTGGGTAATTCTATCTGTGCGCTTGCAGATACTAGAATTATATTATCATTGCAAGAGTTTCAAGTGTCATATTCAGAATATCCGTTCACGCATTTCTTTAGCGTTGTGAGCTAGGGTGAAAGACTAGTTTCGTAGGCAATGCTAGAATGTGTGGTACAGCTTTTGTGCCTATCGTGGTGAGATTAATTCCACCATTGATAATGTTGCAGAGTCATACACCATAACTAACTCCGTCTAAATTTATTAACTTCCCTCTCTAACTTTTATTGGAATGTGAGATTAACTCCACATCCAAGCTAACTTATTAGATAGATACCATTTATACATTTCTGGCGCTGTCCTAGATGTGGATCGCGTTAGAGATGTCAACAAGCATTTCTGGCGCCGTTGCCGGGGAAGAAAGGGTGCTAGCCAAACCTAAAAACACACATACATGGATATATTGATATCACTTGCATCACGTAATGTATCGAGGACCCATTATCAACTACTCAAACAGGCTTACCTTTGTTTGTCTACTTGTTTTTTATTTTATGCAGGGTAAAAAAATATTCATTGGAGTAATCGTCCAAAGAGCAATATTGAAAATCAGAATTATTAATCGAAGGGCAAGAATCCAAGCTCGTAACAACTTTTATACCTTTTTGATTCGGACATTGATCAAATTAGGCGAAGCCTATTGCCTATTTTCGAGGCCATGGCCGACAAGACACTTTGTGAGTTTTCAGCTCCAACTACGGCCAATGTTCGCATTGGACCGGAAGTTGCAATTGGGGATCATGATTTTGAGCTTAAGCCTGGGCCCATTAATATGGTACAAGCTAGCCAGTTTTATGGAAAGGCACATGAGGATGCTAGTGCTCATCTCCAACACTTTTTGGAGATTTGCAGTACCATCACCATTAAAGGAGTGCCAAGAGATGCAATCCTACTCCGTCTTTTCCCATTCTCACTATTGGGAAGGGCGAAGCAGTGGTTCTACGCTACAAAAGAAAAAAATACTACCTGGTCACTCTGTTCTACTGCCTTCCTTGCAAAGTTCTTTCCTATAGGCAAGACCAATGCCTTACGGGGGAAGATTGCAAATTTTCAACAGCAACAAGATGAGTCTGTCCCTGAAGCATGGGAACATTTTCAAGACAATATTTCAGAATGCCCACACCATGGGATGGAAAATTGGCTACTTATGCGACCTTTTATCATGGGCTCACTACAAGTTCTCGTGAAACAATGGATGCTGTAGCAGGAGGTGCTTTCCTATCACTCACACTTACAAAAGCTACTGAACTTGTGGAAAAAATGGCTTCAAACCAGAGTTGGAATGAGGAGCGACAACCCCGCAAGAGGTCAGGAGGAATGCACCAACTAAAGGAAGTAGACATGTTGTCTGCCAAAATGGATCTAATAATGAAGAAACTTGAGGAGAAAGCTCCTGAGAAGAAAGAAGTCATGCAAATTCTAGACTCCAGCATGACATGTGAAGAATGTGGCAACATTGGCCACTCGGGCAATAATTGCCCGTAGAGATTGAAGAGGATGTGAACTACATCAACAATAACAACAATTATCGCCCCTCAAAAAAATCAAAGTTGGAACCAAAGAAAGACCAAACTACCAAGGTAATTATACGGTAACTATCGGGGTAATTTTAATAATTTTAACCAACCTTCTTTAAGAGATCTTATTTTAAATCAAGGAAAAACTATGGAAAACTTGTCTAAGAAGTTAACTACTAATGATAAAATGCTAGAAAAAATAAACAATAGGATGGATAGTTTTTCTTCTCGCGATTAAAAACCAACATAGTTTCAACAAAATGATAGAATCTCAAATTTCTCACCGGGCAATTTCGTTCCACTAACCACATCGGGTAAAACTCGAGCCAGCCGGAAGAATTAGAATCAGAAATCTTGTAGACATCTTTAATGCAGGTCGTTACTTTACGGAAAAGTTGGAGAGTAACTGGCTGGATGACTCCCTACCACCGAAGAAAGAAGATCCGTGAAGGCCGGTCATCACCATCCAAATTGGACCACACGTATTTGAGAATGCACTATGTGACTTCGGCTCAAGCATCAACATTTTACCTCGGGTAATTTATGAGAAAATTAATGGTAATCCATTGTTATATACAACCATGTGCTTGCAGCTTGCAGATCAGTCGCTATTCTATCCACAAGGCATACTCCAAGATGTTTTCGTACAAGTTGGAAAATCATATGTGCTAGCAGATTTCGCAGTAATTGAGATAGGAGGGAGTGAAAAGGCACCAATCATATTGGGTCGACCTTTCTTAACCATAGCTAGAGCAATCATCTATGCCCAGAGTGCAAAGATATGTTTCAACATTAAGGGAAGAAAAGAAGTATTTAGTTTCAAGAACAAGACACTCACCTCTCCTGCTCATCCGCAAGCAACATACATACCTTTGTGAGATGCCACTGTTGGCATTTCTTAACGCAAACAGAAAGAGTTCTGTAAGCGCACGGAAATGCCGTTGTAGCTTTCACCCGGAAGTATTCAGGGTATCGTATTTTCCACAGGGAAGGCATGGTGTAAAAGTCTCTAAAATGAACATGGACAAGATAACATGACTATGCAATAGACCACAATCCATAATAGGGATAAACCAAATGGTAAGATAACTTGACACACACACTTAATCAATCTCAAGGATAAAGATAAATAAAAGAATAAATCTAACAAGGAGCAGGCATATCCTAAATAGCTATGTTAAGACAAAAAGAGATATACATACATGCTTTTGTAATGTTAGAGATTCTAAATGAAGTTAGTCATGGTTGCTATTTTCTTAGTTCGACCACCGAGGGCACTGGTCTGCGCCAGCGATACCGGCATAGCATCTACCCAAATACGAGACGTGGGGGGATTACAAGGGGCGGACGGGGCTGTCACCACCGCCGCCTACCACCTCGTCCCCGTCCGTATATGGAGCGGCCCGAAGGTAACCTCTAGCATAGACACCACGCCTACGCTATGGCCACTACTCTAGCGTGTCGACAAGGCTTACCCGCTTCGGGGGTCCTTCTACTAGAGCACCCGCCTCGAGGGCGGCAAACCTATAATCCAACAAAGAACTAAGACTAATTCAAGGTAGAACTCAACATCTCAACTTAGCTCTTGGTCTAAACATGTATATATGATAGGTTAAGCACAAAGTTCCATATGGCAAGATCATGTCATAAGAACTATACTCTAGTTCATAGCTATATTGATAAATGAAGAATAAGAACAAAATGAAGAACATAGCATTGACCAACATAAAGGAATTATATTGATAATACCAGTAACTCCAAGAAGATCTTGATCTTCTACATGTTTCCCAAACTCCTAATACTAACTAAAAGGAAGAAGTAACAAATGAAGGGAGAGAGATCCTTGTGTTGTGTCTCTTACAATGCGTGAGAGGGCTTCTTTATATAGGAGAAGGCAAGGGAGAATGGGGGGCTCTCCTTGTTCTCAGCCGAAAACCGACTCCTCTAGCATGCAAACTTGGCGGCAAAGTATTTCCCCTAGCATGCAACCAAGGAGTTTGGCGGGAACAACATGCAACCATCCTTCCCGCATGCAAGCATCTTTGGCAAAGTACTTTGGCAGGAATTCTTGGCGCCATCCCGAAAAGCACCGCATGCAACCGCCTCTCCTATTCCGGGACAGCTCACGAGACAAGGCGCGGCGGGAACGGGCACAGGGCCACGGCGGCCGCCCGCGGCTAGGGCGGCCGGCCCAGTTTGGCCTGCCCTGCGCCGAGCCTTCGCGTGTGGGCTGGTGGCCCGCTATAGCTCGCGTCTTCGGGGGTGCTTTGGCCAGGTCCGCGACGGTTTTGGCCTAGTGGCATTTCCCTTGTCCAAAGCGCAGTTCTGATGTGCGCTTTCCCTCTTTATTCGACGTACTTACACCTGTTTCCACGTTTGTTCCTGCAAAACATATTTCTTCGAATACAAGTGGAACCAGGGTTAGAAGTAAAGGTATATGTGACATAAGTCTGCATGTTTCTCATGGATTGGATATAAGTTGGCGGTATTAATTACTCGATAATGACTGCCAACAGCCACCAGAACCTACACTCAAGAATACCAAGAAGAACAAGAATAAAAACAAGAAGGCTCAGCCTGTAAAGGTAATGATGATCAACAAGATAGGTACTGAGAATGACCATGTACTCAAATCTCCAATGCTGAATAAGATGGAAGATCCAGGCATCCCAACTATATCATGCACTATAAACTGTTTGACCTTCAATAACACATATTGTGATACGGGATCCGGCATCAACATCATGGCCAAGGTAACATATCAATTATTATTCGATAAAATGCCCTTGTACCCAACATATGTGCAGCTACAGATGGCAGACCAATCATGCCGATTTCCCGAAGGAATTGCGAAAGACGTGCCCGTGAAAATTAATGATCACTATGTCCTCACTGACTTTTTAGTCATGGAAATGGGCAAAGAGTTGGACCCACCACTAGTGTTGCTAAGACCATTCCTCAATACTACACGCGCCATCATCTACATAAGAACAGGAGAAATTCACTTCCAATTCCCTACAAAAAAGGTACGATTATACTTTAATAGTTATACTAATTATGAAAAGAAGAACAGATCAGCACGTAGACGCCCCCTAGAAGAAGAAACAATTAAAGATTCAAGAAGAAGAAGAGGTAGAAGGACCTAGAGAAGAAAAGTCATCCACCTCAACAAACGAAGATTGTAAAATCTTGGGAATCAAGGTAGAAGATAAAAGAGATGATGAACCCAAGATAGAGAATACACAATTCAGTAGAGGCGTCACTGGAATCTCCAAACAAAAGAAGTGGATAAAGAAAAAGACAACTCCCAGCACATCATCAGGAGAAACATCGATCAAAATATCAGAGCCACCAATTGTGACTACTAACATACCTTGGGAGTAACGAGCGAAACAAGAAAGTCTTGTTTGGAGGACTTTAAACCCCCGAACCTTCGCCGAAAGGTAATTCGGTAAGTTATCCATATTTAATTCCCAGCATTGCATACTTACTTTTACCAGTTGCATAGCATATTTCCCTTTTCCAAATTGCATTTAGAAAAGACAATAAATAAAAATATTTAGTGCTTTGCATGTTTTAAAAAGCTAAAAGCCCCATGTGAGTAAATCTAAGGCTTAATACCCTTAGAGATACTTGCTGTGGTGGCATAAAAATAAAATAAAGATGTATTCATCCTTTCTTGCATACAAATAAAGAAAATCCAAAAATATATTTCATGCTGCTAAGAGTTCTAGGCAACAAAAGCAACGTGGCTAAATTCTAACCCGTAATCAAGTTCCACTAGCTTTGTTGTCTATTTAAGTTTAGCAGGATATCGAAGGAGAAGAGACATGATGAAACGACACCACTGTCACCATCTACCTCAACTCCCATATCATCAACTCGACTTTCCAATCTAGCTTGGGGGAGCACCCCCAGTTATCCCGATAAGTATCTTTACTACTACTATTATTATTAGCTAGATATTTGGTTTGCTTAGTTTGCTTTAGTTTGTTTAGAGTGAGTCTATATAATCTTTAAAGAGTCTTTGTTATAGTATGAATAAATAATCAAGAGAGGGTGTACACCTTTATGCTTTTGCTCAACTAAAAAGAACTTAATATAGGAGATGATGAATAGTTGCTCCGTCCTAATGTCTTTCAAGTACCGAGCTTTCAAGCTTAATTTCTCTCGAAGCTTAAATGTAAAACTGCCTTGACTTGAGGTTTACCCTAAACCTGAAATCTGTGGATTGCAAATGCTTGCTCTAGAATCTAGGTAATTGACGGATATGATATATGAAAGTTTTGAGCTGCTATCTCCCTTACTCCTAGTGACACCAGATTTCTGGAGATTTATCTTTTGAAAATTATAAAAATATACATGATAAGTTCCGTATGACAGAGTGTTGAAACTCCTACCACAGCCATATATACATGCTCCATAGATTAGCAAAACCTTTTATATATATATGGGCTGCTTGCTTTGCATTGAGTTTGTTCAACCATTGTTGACCCTTAGAAACTTGTCATGCTGATGTACACTCCACTCATCCACCACATCTGCACTCACACCAGACTCCACTCATATATGCCGCTTCTATCCTGAAAGTGCGCATCCACCATACATCTCCATTATATACCCACCAAAGATGTTCCACTCCTAGCTTGGGAGAAGAGCAACCAAAAATAGTCCATTCCAGTCAATAATCTTATAAAGCTCTTGTCTATCTCTCAAAAGTTTATTGCAAAAAGAGACTTGGGTTGTCTTATTTAAAAAAAAAAGAGAGGGAGATGAAAAATGGACAAGTGTCCTACGGGCGAGTAGAGCCTAACTCCCTAAAAGAAAAGGAGAATAAAGGAGAGTTAAGAAAAATGGACGAGTGTCCGCTGAAAACAATGGGTACTTAGATGCCCGCCTCTCCATAAAAAGAAAAACAGAGAAAAAGAAATACAACCCGGGTTCTCTCAAGTGTTTTTCAAGTTTCAAAAGAAAGATGACTTTTCAAAGAGAGCTAGAATAGAATTAGACTTTTCTCATCATATTCATTCCATTCATTTCACACCCACCATCATATTCAATTCATTCCATCATGCACATGCATCAGTGTGACTCGTGACTTTGGATCCATTGTTTGAACTTACAATATATGCGTAGTAAGTAGATTTAGTTTTCTCCCCACCTATGAACTCCACATATAAGCTTTAGATATAGGGTAAGAGAGAAGAAGGCATAGTGTCCTACTGCCTTAGTCCAAAAATACCACATATTATGAGAGAAAGGCAAAATAACCTTATTGCCTTAGTGACGATCCACCAGTACCACATATGAGAGACTTGAAAGGGTCATACTGAAGGAACTTTGAGTTTTATTTCAAAAATTAGCAAAAACTCCGGAATGATGGTTGAACAAAGAGTTTGAGATCTAGTGCTTGACTTGATTGTTCTATCTTTCAATTACGAGATCACAAGAAAAAGCTACAAGCTCCATGATTAAAGGTAATATGGGTAAGTTTAAGGTTAAAGCAGTTTATTCCTTTCCGGAGATGAAATTTTGTTTGAAAGCATGTGTACTTTTGAGGTTTGAAAACGTTGCAGCAACTCCTGATCCAACAAACATAGTCTTGCTAGGGACTAGCAAGAGGTAAGCTTGGGGGAGCTTGTTGGTATACCTTATAACATAAAATATAGAGGTTTTTAAAACAAAAATAAGGGCTTAAAATGAATATCAACATAGTATAGGGGCTTGACTAACATGATTCCACTAGTTTTGGTGATTTATATATTTTTCAGGGATTAAACAGAAAATGCCCAAGAGTTTGCAAGCCCTACGACATAAAGACGTATCCATGACGTAACCCAACGTGGAACCTACACAAGAACATTCCGTAAGAGACCGAGAGAGCACCGGAAGGAGGGTGGGGCCCACCCGGCGAGCCGCGGCGCCGCCCCTAGGGTTTGGCGCCCTAGTGGGGCCCCCCGTCACCCTCCCATTCAAGGTCGGTTCACCACCGCCCATGAGGAGCAATCTAGTCCATCCATCAAGGTCAGTTTGATCCAAGGGCTCTCGTGCATCCTCCGGGGCTATATAACAAGACCCCCTGACCCCTGGGTGAAACCCTAAGTCATTCTACTCCATACCCAGACCATCATCAAGACCCCAAGTCAAGATCCTAAGCCCTAGTTCCACCATAATTAGAGCAATAGCTATCTAGGTTAGCTCTAGAGGAAGTCAAGTATTGTCTTGGATTCCTGATAGTCAAGAAGTAGCGAGAGCCGAGCTTCTCGTGGCTTCTCTCTTGTATCTCATTAGTAAGTATTTGTTTAGAATACAATTGCCACGACTTCATTCTATTTAATGATTATATTCTTAGTTATATGCTTCTATGCTTATTATGATTATATATTTAGTTTAGTATGTTTGTCTTTATATTCAAGCATGGAGTCGTATAGCGCCCCCTTAGATGGGCACTATGTGGGTGGTCGACACTGTGTAAACGTGGTGTTTATACAACGTTTGCCTGCGACATCACCCTATATTCCGAGATGTGTGGTAGATCGTGGCTGTGATACTCCCATTGAGTCCTTTGGAGTCCACCCCCTGAATGTAGGGCTAGTTGAGCTTTATTACTATGGTAGACTTGTTTTGTTCCTAATCTTCCTTAGTAATATTCACCATGTGTAGATATATTGCTTCCATACGATGATGACTAGGTGTATTGCACTAATTGTAGTATGCATTGACATATAAGTAGGAGTAACTTAGGAATATTCCATCCACCTTACCTATACTATGGTATTTAGCCTTTTATGATACTAGCTAGTGGCATATCATGATCTTTGACTTGGATGCTATCATTATTATTATCTTATTTTCTTTATTATGTGACTTACCTCGTTTGAGTTTAGTATGATGCATATGGTTTACTCTACATTACACCACTGCAAGTGAATCATCATTAAATCATCAACCTACCCATAGCCCATCCCTTTCTTTTCGGTAGAATATAAATACGATACCTGGATAGACTCCTGGTGAAGTGCTACAATTGGGTAATTCTATCTGTGCGCTTGCAGATACCAGAATTATATTATCATTGCAAGAGTTTCAAGTGTCATATTAAGAATATCCGTTCACACATTTCTTTAGCGTTGTGAGCTAGGGTGACAGACTAGTTTCGTAGGCAATGCTAGAATGTGTGGTATAACTTTTGTGCCTATCGTGGTGAGATTAATTCCACCATTGATAATGTTGCAAAATCATACACCATAACTAACTCCGTCTAACTTTATTAACTTCCCGCTCTAACTTTTATTGGAATGTGAGATTAACTCCACATCCAAGCTAACTTATTAGATAGATACCATTTATACATTTCTGGCGCCGTCCTAGATGTGGATCGCGTTAGAGATGTCAACAGTGGTCATGGTGGATGGGTTGAGGTGATCCAATTGATGATCAAGTGCGCGCTTTGGAGTGTTTCGAGGATCAAGATGGGCTCAAGGCTAAGGTATATCATAGGGCCATTTTGATTTTACACTCAAGACACCATAGAGGGTGTGAGTGATTATAGGATCGATAAGCTGTACTATAAAGAGGGGAAAACTATCGTACATATCGGTCCTCATGTGCCTCTAGGTTCAAAATCATTTGCATGCATTCTAACCTAGAGAGCTAACTCCGTACTTGATGAAAAATGTTTTCAAAATGCTAACACATGGTGTCGGGGTGTTCTTCGACGTGTCGGCAACGAGAATCAAGTGACGGAAGTCGGTTTGGAGCAAAGGCGAAGGAACGACAACACAACGACGGATTTTCGCAGCTCAGACACGACCGGACCCGGTGACCGGACCCACGACCGGAAGCACGCGGATCTGACCGGACGGTCTGGTCGGTGCTTCCGATCGAAGTTCCAGAGAGCATGTTTTTCGTGTCTCGATTGGAACTCGACCGGACCCACCCACCGGAACCACGGACCGGACGCATGCGATGGGGGTCAGCCGTGGGCCAGGCGGGTTGTCTGTTGTGACCGAACCCGCGACCGGACCCATCAACCGGACTCACTGGTGAGTCCGGTCGGCACGTCCGGTCAGGCTGATTTGAGCGTGTTTTGCCCCCCCAACGGCCACATTTCGTGATGGGGGCTATATATACATGCTTGGCCGGCTTTGGAAGGTCTCTTGGTCATTTGAAATCAATCCTAACACCTCTAGAGCTGAGCACACTCCCTCCTCCTCACTCCCTTTGCTTGTGAGCATCATTCTAGTGAGTTGAGGTGATTCAAGTGCACTTTGCTTTGATCTTTGCATCTAGTGGCACTTGGGGATCGTTGTGAGCCGGTGGATTTCCTTTTGCTCTTGGAGAGCACCTCTCCTAGCCGGCTTGGTGATTGGTGGAGGCGTTGGCAAGAGAAGGTGATTGTTCTTGGCCACCTCCATTGATTTGTGAGAGGATCACGCACTCCTCGTCGGGAAGACAAAGTGCAAGTAATATATTGCTCGTGCCTTGGGTACCTCTCATTTGCATTGGGTGCAAGTAGCCTAAAGGCACTTGGCTAGGAGTGACCTCCACCTTGCCCCACACGTGAGAAGGTCGGCACAACGAAGACTAGCTTGAGGGTGCTCAAGTGAACTTCGGGTTAAATCATTGTGTCTCCATTTGTCTCTTGTCATCCGTTGGTGATTGGCTTCATTGTTCATATTGATATTCATCCTACAATGATTGGTTGACTTACCTCGACACATTGGTATAAAACCTCCTCTCTACCTTGCATTTACCTTGATATATATATTGTGCTTGTGTAGTTTGTGTAGACTTGCTTAGGTTGCTAGAGTAATTAGCTTGTTCACCTAGTGGTAAAGTAGAGACATAGCCTTGTCTGTGAATTAGAGACAATAGCAACTAGAATTGTCAATAGGAGGCTTGCCGACAAGTAGAGCTAGAGCAAACACTTATTTTGCCATTTGTTATTCTAACAAGTTTGTCTAGTGTTTTGTAGAAAATTTTATTAGGCTATTCACCCCCCCTCTAGCCATTTGGGACCTTTCAAGTGGTATCGGAGCCGTGGTCACCATTTTAGCAAGGAGTAACACCCTTCGGTGTAAGATATGGTACTATAGTGTTCAACCATGTAGGGGGAAAGCCACCTCACTTTGATGGTGAGAGTTCTTTTGATCATTGGAAGAGAAAGATGACCATGTACCTTGGATCAATACATGAGAGAGTATTGGAGGTGACGGAGAATGACTATGTTGTAACAGAACCGCCCAATTTATAGGTAATTAAGCATAAAAGTGGCCACCGAGGTAGTCTCACTTCCATGATTAAGCACATATAAACCCGGTAGTCCGTGAAATCTTGAAGGATTTCAAACATTTCCACAAATACAGCAGGACCGTTGGGATTCAACGATTATCATCCACAAGTTACATAAAGATCAACATCTCATACATCGGAGTTCAAATAGTTATTACAAACCAAGTTCGAAATTCAGTAGCGGAAGCAAATAGTTTTGAAAGCACGCACACTAAGTTTAGTTCAAATACAGTGCCATGCTAAGTCATTCCCACAAAAGCAAAAGAAAGGGAATATGGATAGCCTTGCCCGCTTTTTACTCTTCTCCAAAGAATTGGATACGATGCAGTTCTTGCAATAACCATGATAAACTTGACCATCTGCAACAATGGGAATGAAACCCTGAGTACGAGAATGTACTCAGCTAGACTTACCCGACATAAAATAAAATAAGAGACTCTCAAGGATTATGCAAGGCTTTCTTGGTGGAGCTGGCTACACTTGACTTTTTGCGGAAAAAGGCCTAAGCATTTGCTAAACCATATTTTAATCCCTCTAGCAGCAAATTAAAGTTCATTAATATTAGGTTTGCACCTATGCTAACAAACACTTGTATATTACTAATCAAGCAATATATAACATGTATAATCAGGTATGGCATTTCTTTGTCAAACTTTTATAACCATTATTATCCTTCTATCATCATGAAGCTACAAAGAGGGAAGAACGAATCGGTTTCTCACTCATCCACGGAGAGATGGCGATTCGAATCGATTACTACCCAAATTGGGGAAAAGTTTCCTAAAACACCAACCGAGCACACCGGATCAAGGCGGCTCAAGATCACCTTTGGTACTGTTTCGGGACTCATTTCGCGGGCTTGGCGGGGTCGCTTACTCGGGGAACCAACCGAATCGCCAGGTAGCTCAAGCCTTGCTTGCCCACGGTCATACTCGTGTCCCCGCACATCCTTACTTCCTCCAATAAGCGCACCAATCCGGCCACGTCCCGGCCCGAACAGAGCTACTCGGCTTTCGCGGTCGACAACCTCGGGTCGGCCAGCTAAGTGCTAGGAGTCCTTCAATCATGACTGATGTCCAACAAAGAGATGGTCCTTAATCGACACAGAAGGGATACGACTACCCTGTCCGGTCTCAACTTTATATCTCAGCACTTGGTTATTTTCCACGATAGCAAATATAGCCAACCGTGACCAACACTTTCCACCTAGTGACAAGTGACCGGAAATCACTTGCATTTACCGTGACTAAGCATAGCTAAGCAAGACTCGAACCTAGACTTAATCAGGGTAAGGATATATAAAAGTGGAACAGGGATATAATATATGCAACAACGGTAGCAAAACAATTCCTATACTTAATGCATCAAACATGAAATAAACACAAGGTATATTTTAATTAAAGCATAGGAAAGTCAGCATGCACCGGGGCTTGCCTTTGGAGAACGAGGCAGGGAAGTGCTCCGGGCACTCAGGAAGCTCTGCGACCTGTCCGGCTTCTTCTGGAACTCCTTCGGATTGGACCTCCAGGTGGTGTAGCTTCCCTTCCTGCTGCTCCTCGAACTGCTCTAGCTCCTCGATCGATCCTGAGATGAATGTCCATGCAATTCACATATGAGAATAAAGAATGCACGAGGAATGAGATGTCATGATGCGTATGTGACGAAGATTATAAGTACTTGACTGAGTAAGCGCATATCTCTTTCGTTGTATAAGGATACACACACACACAAACCACACACATACACACATACATCAATTCTGTCCACTACGGATCAGCAGCAGTAAAACAAGCGTAACTTTTGTTCCACTAACTCAAATACAGCAAACTTGGACTCTATGGAAAGCTCATCAAATTATCTACAACTCCACTTCATATCACTTCAACAGATTCTGCCATCTGGACTATGAAAAACAGCAAGCAAGCAGATCTGTTCCAACTAGACATTACAAGCAAACAACTAGTATAACATGCCACACTAACATGTAAATCCTACCAAAATAGGACAGCAGGTAAACCAAGCTATTACCTACTCAACCATGTCACTTATTAAGAGAAAAGATAAACTAACTAACATGAGATGATAGTCGCTAATCAAACATATCAAACAAAAGGCATAAAGGACTCAACTATGCCTAACCAACTCCAACTACACATGAGGATGCACACACCTATTAAACCAACTTCACCATCAGGTTCTACATAGAAAAAGAGCAAGAGAACATAATTTCTTTTACTTTTACCTAATGGTCATCGTGCATAAACAATCACTTCATCACCCAACCTAAAAATACTTGTACAGCCAACTATCATATAAAATTCTGTAAAAATTACAGAAGCTTCCTCACACTAATAACATGCTGCCATAAAAATTTCATAGCAAAAGGATACACCTATCAGGCTACACAAAAATGACAATCTATCAACAATAACTAGGCATGAAATACTTTGCACTATGAAAAGTGTAAACTCACAAATCCATCTACACTCTTAGCTACATTGCAGTAACACAATCATCTCCAAAAATCCCCAAGTCCAAATTCACAGTAATTAATTTATTATGATTTTCCCAAAAAAACAACATAAACGGCACATAATTCAAAAGTGACACTTCTACCATAGAACATAGGGTCAACACTATTTTTCCTGCATAGAGAATGACAAATAAAGTCTAAATGAACTGGAACCAAAATTTTATCACATCAATATCATCAGATATGCATTTATCCTATTTTCAAGCAATTAAAGCAACAAATAAACAAAAATACAAAACCAACCTAAAACTGAGATCTCACATTTTCCTACAGTAGATCTACTCACAAGAAACCCAACAAAATTTGTTGCATCAAAAACGGAGCTAAAATGTGGCCTATACGAATTTTGCAAGCATTTCAAGAAAATCTGGAAAAAAAGAAAAACGAAAAAGAAAAACTCCTGACTGCTTGGCCCCGCGCGTCAGCAACCCAGAGACAGGGCACGGCGGCTCGACGGCGGCCCCTCGCCGGCGGCGACCAATCTGGCCAACCAAGTACATCATTTGAATCGCAACGACGAGATCTACGCAATGGTACCCATGGTGCGAACTAAAACGGACCGAAGCATGCGCGACGGTGGATCGGCGGCGAGCGGCGACGCGGTTGGCGGCGGTGCTGCTGTTCTAGGCTGCGGCGGCACAAACGGGCGCGAGCATGAGCTCCGCCTCGACGAGACGACCAAAAACCCTAACCTAATCGACCCAAACAACGGCCGGAGCACCCTCGACCGCGGCGCCCATGGCGGCGGCGGTGAGCTCCCCGGCGGCGGCGGCGTTGGCGGCCAACACGGTGCGGCATTGCCCGAACTGCTAAAACCCTAGCTAGAACACAACGAGTAGAGCACGGAACAGGCACTAGATAGAAGAAACGGCGATCGTGGCGCCGCGACGACGAAAGCCGCCGACGGCGGCGGCCATGGCGGCGGACCGCGAACGGAAACCCGCGACCGCGGCCTTACCCTTGCACGACGGTTGCAGCGGCGTGAGCACGGGCTCGAGGATGGTGTGGCGGCTAAGTGCGAGATTTGGCAGGTGGAGGAGCTACGACGGCGGAGTTCGCGGCGGCGACGCTGAACGACGATGGCGGCGCTCCCGCTTGCTTTGTGGAAGGCGAAAGGATGGGGACAGGATGGCGTTGGGCGAGCAGAAGGGCAGGGGACGCGGGCTGGGCGCGGCTTAAAGGCGCTTGGACGGTCGGTTGAGTGCGCTATGTCGACATCCCGGCCGGGCGTATGGACGCCACGTCGCGGCTGCCGGTTGGGGACGATGGGCGGTCTTCTTTGCAGCCCCGTGGGCCGACAGGCCCCCTGTTTCTCCCCAACCTCTCTGTTTTTGCTCTACTGCTCGTAGACCGTGCCGAATTTGCAAAAACTTTCTATAGCAAAATTGTAGAGCACAAAATTCTGAACATTTCATATAAAGCAAGTTTTCTCTAATTCGGCCTAGATTTTGAACTATCGTCATCCCAATCAAAATCACTCCAGAAGGGTCAAACAACAGCAAATTCAAATGCAATTTCAAACTGTTTTGACTTTTTGACCAAGCTCCAGCCATTTTCATGGATTGAGCTCCACATGACAAATGTTCTACAACAAATTTACCACACTTTTCCTTTTGGGTGCACTAACATGCATACAAGTTTGCTATGACTTTTGAAGGAACTAAGAAAATGACTCATGTAGGTCAAACCGAGTCAAACCAAGTCAAACAACCCTAACTAATCACAATTAGCCAAAGTGTTTAACTTGAACATTGGTTCATTATGCATCCTAAACATGTCTAGGTGTGTTTAGTGATCAAACATGGCATTCACTTGTATTAGCACATCACCATGAGCAAGCAAGGGCAAAATTAGAACAAATTCGAACATGAAATGATATGAAACAATGGCATGCATGAATGCTTATGTGCTAATGATGATTATGCAAATGAAATGCACATGTTATGCTAAGCTTAACACTAGGGTGTTACAGCCCTTCCCCCCTTACAAAAATCTCATCCCGAGATTTGCAAGTTCTTGCTCTTGTTTATAAAAAGTGGGGTAGATTTCACGAAGATAATCTTCAGCTTCCCAAGTGGCATCGTTCTCCCCAAGGTTGCTCCGCAACACCTTATACAATTTGACTACCTTGTTGTGGGTAACTCTTTCCTTAACATCTACAACTTGAGTTGGTACTTCTTCATAGGTTAGATCGGATTGCAATGGGATTTGGGCAACTTGTATGTGCTCTTTAGGAACTCTAAAACATTTCTTCAGCTGGGAAACATGGAAGACATTGAAAATTGCCCTCATCTCTTCCGGTAGGTCTAACTCATAAGCTACAGGACCTTTTCTTTCAGTAATGCGATAAGGACCTACGAACCGGGGTGCTAACTTACGCTTCACACCAAAGCGTTGCACTCCTTTCATTGGTGACACCTTCCAATACACATAGTCACCAACGTTAAATGAAAGAGGTTTCCTTCTTTTGTCAATATAACTCTTTTGTCTTGATTGAGCTGCTTCCATGTGTCGTTGAATTATATGAACCTTCTTTTCTACTTCCTTGACAGAGTCAATCCCATAGTATCTCCTTTCTCCTGATTCAACCCAATTCAATGGTGTTCTACACCTTCTGCCATACAAAGCTTCAAAAGGTGCCATCTTGATACTTGCTTGGTAGCTATTGTTCTATGAGAATTCTGCTAAAGGTAGCCAACTTTCCCATGAACCCTTGGACGATAACACACATGCCCTTAGCATATCTTCTAGAATTTGATTTACCCGTTCCGTCTGACCCGTAGTCTGAGGATGGTACGCAGAACTGCGAACCAAAGTAGTACCAAAGTCCTTGTGTAAACGTTCCCAAAAACGATTTTTCCATTGTGATCCTCGATCTGACCCTATCTTTTTAGGAATCCCATGCAAACGTACTATCTGAGCAAGATAGATATCTGCATACTCATGTGGTCGATATGTGGTCTTGACTGGAATAAAATGAGCGGACTTAGTCAGGCGATCCACAACTACCCATATAGAGTCGAAACCCTTCTGAGTACGTGGAAGTCCAACTATAAAGTCCATACTTATTTCATCCCACTTCTAAATAGGAACAGACAACGGTTGTAAGAGTCCTGCAGGTTTTAAATGAATCGCCTTGACTCTACAACAATTGTCACATCTCGCTACAAAAGCTGCAATTTCTTTCTTCATCTTGGTCCACCAATAGTGCGGCCTTAAGTCTTGATACATTTTGCTACTTCCAGGATGGATAGATAGCTTGGAAGAATGTGCTTCTGATAAGATCTGATCTCTAAGCTCTCTATCTTTCGGCACCACTAGCCGATCATCAAACCATAACACACCATTCTCATCGACTCTAAAATGTGGGCTAGGTTTGGTTTTTATCTTCTCTTTGATGAAATATATACCCCTATCGGTTTTCTGCCCTTCAATAATATGACTTTCAAGTGAACTACTAATCACAATATTATGTAGAACCGTTGGGTGCATAAGATTAAAGCCTTCTTCCAACAACGGCTGTACAAAATTGCAATGTGCTTTCCGGCTCAAGGCATCTGCAACCACATTAGCCTTTCCCGGATGATAATGCACTTCCAAGTTATAGTCCTTGATCAACTCTAACCATCTCCTTTGTCTCATGTTCAACTCAAGCTGTGTAAAGATGTACTTCAAACTCTTTTGATCGGTGTAGATATGACACACATTACCCAAAAGATAATGGCGCCACAACTTCAAAGCATGAACTACAGCTGCCAATTCTAAGTCATGTATGGGGTAATTAAGTTCATGTTTCCTTAACTGACGCGATGCATAAGCAATCACCCTTCCTTCTTGCATAAGTACACAACCCAAACCTGTACCAGATGCGTCACAAAACACATCAAAAGGTTTCTCTATGTCTGGTTGTGCGAGCACAGGAGCTGTGGTTAGCAACTCTCGTAAAGTACGAAAAGCTGCCTCACACTCCGGCGACCACAGAAACTTCTCATCCTTCTGTAACAACCTCGTCATAGGCTTAGCAATCTTAGAAAAGTCGGGGATAAATCGACGATAATACCCGGCCAATCCAAGAAAACTCCGAACTTCTGTGACAGAAGTCGGTGCCTTTGAAAGGTCCCTAGTGGTTTTTGGTAATTGAGTGTCAACATTAGGTGGACTAACAATGTGTGATTGAGATAATACACAGGAGAATAGTTCACATATGATGATGCAATGAAAGAGCTTATTGCATATGAGACATGACATGGAGTCATGTGACCGAGGTGGTGAAGATCAAGACATGACTTGGCTTGATGGACCGGTTGCAAGTGTGAAGGGCAAGTCGAGGCTTTGAAGTCATGGACCGCGAGGCGGTGAAGCTTGGGCAATACTTAGCGCCAACGGACCGACGCAACGGTGAAGAGCAAGTGAGGTCAAGATCGATGGACCAAGAAGGTCATGTGATGATATGAAGTGGATCATATCATTCTTGATCGTGTTGGTGCATGTGTTGCATCGGCACTTGGAGATGGAGCGGAATGGAAATGCGCAAGGCAAAGGTATAACCTATAGGACATTTTATTTCGCCGGTCATTGGTGAGTAGAGAAGGTTATGACCGGATTTAGGTTTGATAACCGTACTATGAAGAGGAGAAAATTTCAATCGCTTTACTCACCTAGTGCCACTAAGTTGAATTTCGTTTTGCATATGCATTGAGGCTTGGTGGTTTGGTGAAATGATTAAGTTTTTCTAAGATATCTTGAAGGTATGCTATCTCTTATGCCAATGTGGCTTGGAAATATTTGGATGAGAGATTATTTGATTTGGACGAGATTTCTTGGCCATGTGCTAAAATAGTAGCAAGTTGCATGTGCTGTTGGCAAATGAAAGAGGCATGCAACATTGATCACGGAGGGCTTCCTGGATGCTTCATGATGCCGTGTTTTGCTACCTATTTTAAGCCTTGTGTGGGACCCGCTCCAAGTGAGAGAGAGAACAGGAGGCCACGCATGCTTGACCGACGCATGGATTGCTTGAAGCCGCTCGTGCTGCTGGTGCTGCCGGCTCTTGGGCTTGCTTGCATGGAATTTGACCGAAGGGAGACGAGCAATTTCTGCTGATCACATGGACGAGCGCCAGCTGGGCCGCTGCACCTGCTGGTCGCGCGTTGGGCCTGGGCTGACCGGCCGCTGCCTCTTGCCCTCGCGTGGGTGACCCATGGCCGATCGATGGCTTGTAGCTGCTGCCTGCTACTAGTCCGTTCAATCATCGAAGGGGTCTCCAACTCATCCGGTTTTTGTCGAAGAAAAAGAAGGAGCCGTCCGCTCGCTCTGTGGACAGAAGCGCCGCTTCCCACCCGTTGGGGCAGCAGGGAGCAGAGGAGCGCGTGGGGGATGGTTGCTCTCGACCGTTGGAGTCCAGCCGCCGTCGGGTCAGGGGGCAGCAAGAGATAAAGTTGTGCTGCTCGTTCACTACTGTCTCGTTCACCCAAGCTAAGTTCAGTGAGCTCTCTCGCCCATTCTTTCTCTTGGAGAGAAAAGTTAGGGTTCTTCCTCTTCCTCTTTCTCTCCCATGATTTGAGCAAAATTGATATGAGAGATTGAGTGCCCTTGGTGGGTGATGTTGAGAGGTTGAAGATCCACCTATTCCCCATTTGATTTCACTCAAAGATTAGAGCTAATTTGAGAGGGGATTGGGAAACCTAGTGTGCATGCATTTGTGATTCAATTTGGTGGCACTAGGTGGTGATTGCAATTGTGGATTTCTTATTGCTCTTGGTGATTGCCATCACCTAGACGGTTTGGAGCTTGTGACTCCGTTGAAGCACGCAAGGGAGATTGTGCGGTGCTCCGGAGAAGGATTTGTGAGAGATTCGTGCTCACCTCGCGGGGATCGCGAAGAGCAACTCTAGTGGAGCGTGTCATTGAGTTACCTCACTTGTGAGGGTGGGTTCGATCGCGGTGCCTTGAGAGGCTCACTTGAGAGTGGTGTCTTGCGGTGCCTTGCGGGGCGTGCCTTGAGGGGCAAGTGATCGGAGAATCACACTGAAGAACCATCTAGGTGAAACACCGACGGAACCACCCAAGGTGTTGGTCGACACAATGAGGAGTAGGGGGAAGTTGGCAAGCTTCCCGATACCTCGGTAAAAAATCACCGGTGTCAACTTGTCTACTCTTCTCGGTGGTTTGCATTCTCCAAATCACAAGCTTTGTATTTACATTCATATATACCTTGTGCTTGTGGAGTAGCTCTTGCAATTACTAGCTTGTGTAGCTTGTTAGTTGCTTTGCTTAGTTTGTGTAGCTAAGTAATTTGAGCCTTTGAGTTAGGCGTGTGTCGCCTTATCCTTAGTGCAACTAGTGAGCTTAGGATTGGCTTTGTGCTTTTGCTCATTAGAATTGTGTAGGAGCTCACCATTGTTTGAAGTACTAGTGCATAGGTTTGTGTGACCTTGCAATAGAAACGGTTAGGAGCTCAAGCTAGGCTTATCACCTCATTTGCTTTGTGTAGGATCTTTTGTGAGGTGATTTAGAGTCATAGCTAGAGGGGTGAAGTCTTGGCTAAACGAATAGTCTCAATTCCGCATGATATTTGTTTAGCCGGCGCAATTAGTTTTAGAAAGGACTATTCACCCCCCCTCTAGTCCCCATCTCGACCCTACAGCCTTCCAATCCATAACCTCTTGCACCTTGCTGGGGTCTACCGAGATGCCTTCCGCGGATAAAATGTGTCCGAGGAAAGGTGCCTTGGTTAACCAGAATTCACACTTGCTAAATTTGGCATACAACTTGTGCTCTCTCAGCCTGCTAAGAACAACTCGTAGATGGCCCTCATGATCTTGTGCATTCTCAGAATATACCAAGATGTCATCGATAAACACGACCACAAATTTGTCCAATTCGGGCATGAATACCGAGTTCATCAGGTACATGAAGTGTGCGGGAGCATTTGTCAAGCTAAAGGACATGACAAGATACTCATACAAACCATATCTTGTAGAAAAAGTGGTCTTTGGTATATCCTGCGGTCTTATCTTGATCTGATGATACCCTGATCGAAGGTCAATCTTGGAGAATACCTTGGCCTTGGATAACTGATCGAACAAAATATCAATGCGAGGCAAAGGATATTTGTTCTTTATGGTTACCGCATTGAGTGGCCTATAGTCCACACACATGCGCAAAGATTTGTCCTTCTTCTTCACAAACAGTGCGGGACATCCCCACGGGGAAGAACTTGGTCGAATCAAACCCTTATCTAGCAACTCTTGCAACTGTACTTTAAGTTCTGCTAACTCATTTGGTGGCATTCTATAGGGTCTCCTTGATATGGGTGTTGTACCTGGTACTAACTCAATAGCAAACTCGACATCCCTGTCGGGTGGAAGACCCGGCAATTCCTCCGAAAAGACGTCCGGAAATTCACACACTACAGGAATATCAGAGATCCTTGTAACTTGAAGAGAAACTGATACTTGATCTAGGTTAGGTCTCTGTGGTAGGATAACATGATGTTCCTTACCATCTCTGGGGTCTTTGAGCAAAAGAACCCTATTAGCTGTATCTATGATTACTCTCCAAAGTTTCATCCAACTCATTCCTAATATAACATCCAAACTCAACCCAGGCAACACTATTAGATTGGTTAAAATGTCAAGGTCTCCAATCTTGATTTGCACATTATTTACTACTTGTCTAGTGAGTTGGTCGGCTCCTGCTAAGCTAATCCGGTACCCATAACCCAATTTAGATATTTCTTGATTATGCTTTAGTGCAAATCTTTGCTCATGAAAGAGTGAGATGATCCAGAATCAAATAAAACAACTGCACTGTGGTTGTTGACAAGGCACGTGCCGGCGGTCACAGGTTCACCCTCAGGAATCTCCTCAGCAGATGTGAAGTGAGCTTGGCCTTGCTTGTTGTGGTAGTTCTTCCTTGGTTGGGGGCAAGATCTAGCAAAGTGCCTCGTCTTCCCACAATTGTAGCACAAATTTCCAGGAGGACGGTAACTCACACCCTGAGCTGCCTTTCCCTTCTGAGCTAGGAGTAGTGTAGGCCTTCTGAGTACGAGGTGCGGAGCTAACAAACTTCTTCTTGGGTGGCCCAAACCTCGCACCAGGAACTGGTGGACGATAGTTTGGACGATATGCAGGGGAACCTCTTGCCTGATTTGAGCCTCCCTCAAAGGCCCTCTTCCTGGTCTTGCTTGCGGAGTAGAGGTTGTTGTTGTTCTCTTGTGTCAGACAGTCACTCACAAATGCATGGAAGGTGGTCTTCTCAGAGTTTCCCATGTACTTCTGCATCTTTGGGTTCAAACCTCTCTTGAAGCTAGCTATCTTCAATTCATCCGTACTCACAAAGGCAGGCGCATAGCGAGATAGGTTGTTGAAAGCATGAAGGTACTCATTCATGGTCCTGGTACCCTGGGTCAACTTCATAAACTCAGCAACTTTCATCGCCATCACACCCGGAGGTATGTAGTTCTGACGAAAGGCAGTAGTGAACTGCTCCCAAGTGATTGGAGTGTTGGCAGGGTAGGTGGCACGATGGTGTGTCCACCAGATGCTTGCCGGACCCTCCAACAAATGGGTGGCATACTCTGTCTTCAATTGATCTATGAGCCTCAGCAAACGAAACTAATTTTCCACAACATTGATCCACTCATCTGCCTCGAGTGGTTCAACAGCTTCCTCGAAGGTTGGCGGCTTCGTGTCCATGAAGTCCTTGAAGCTGTTGTACTGATTCACCTCATCATCACGACGTCCACCACGTCCAGCCTGCTCAGCAATATGGCGCAAAGCGGCCTCCATATTGCGCTGCATGTTCTCCATGTTGCGCTGACTTCCAAGGAACTGACCAAAGAATTGAGCGGCATCGATGGGAGGAGGGTTTGGCAAAGTTTCACGTGTAGCATCCTCTCCCCCGCCTCCACTGCAACCCGTACCACCTCCAGTGCGAGTGATATTCTCACCGCCACTACCACCTGCTCCTGAACGAGTGGTCGGCATCTACATGTTTCAGCAACCATATAATCATTAGATGATGTCGATCATTGCAAGTGTACATGATACTTAAATTAAAGCCACACTGAATTCATTGAGAGAATGAACTCATTCAACAAATAGAGGTAACAATAATTCAATTCCATAACACGACATCACCAAATAAATTATTTCGCAACGAAACACACATCCAACAATTCCAACATGCCATCATCATAAATGAAACTCAAAAAGATGTTCATCATACATCCAACATTATCACAGGGGTTCCATTATCCACCCAAATTACATCAACTAAAGGTTCACATGAATTAAGGTCCTCACGTGCCTAATGATCGATTACATGCCACAAAAGTACCACAAAAGAGACATGAGCATCTAGCGCAAGCCTAGGAAGACTACTCGTCGTCGTCGTGGTCCTCCTCCTCACTAGTGTCGAGTGGGATCACCTCCTCAGGTTCCTCCTCTTCCTCCTCAGCTGCTGCCTCATTGTTGCCTCCATCAGCAGCAACCTCAACCTCCATCATCTCAGGTGCAGGCTCCTCTGGTCCCTCTGGTGCATCTCCCTCTGGCACGTTCACCCCAGGGGGAATATCAGGGTGGTGGTGGTAGTAAATGGCATGGTACTGCTCATGGAGCTCATCAAGGTAGGCCTCCAGCTCAGCTATCCTCTAAATAGCTGCTGCCTTAGCTGCTAGAGCGGCATCCCTCTGGTGAGTCAACTGTGCAATCTGCCTTGCAACTGCATCCTCTCGAGCCCACGCTGCATTCCTATCATTGGTCATGTTGATCAACAGCTGACGGTTGTGCTCATCTCTCTCCTCCTGGCGCTACACCTGCTCCCTCAGATGAGCTATCTCATTAGCTGCCCTTGTAGCACGTTCAGCAGCACCACAAGCCTCAAAGTTCATGTGTCCTATCTGGTTCTCCAAACTAGCCTTCTGCCTGCGAAGGACCCTGACCAGCTCCTCTGAACCACCTAGCTTGCAGCGCAACTCCAAGTCTTGTCCAATACCCTGGCGAGTGAGTGACACCACCTTGCTCTTAAGCTCTGTGTTCTTGTTCCAGGCCTCATTCCTCTCATCGACTGCCCTGCTAAGAGCTGCCTCACAACTCTTCTGCCCCTCTATGTGCAGGTTAGCCTTTGCCTCAAGCTTGCCATTGGCTGACATGGCACCATCACACTGAAGCTGCACTCCATCTAGAAGCTGAATGAGAGCAAACATGGCACTCTGAGCTGAACCAGAGCTGTCGTGTCTCTCATCCCGGCCCCTACGAGAAGCCTCATCAGGCCTCTGCATCCAGGTAGTGCAACGAGGATCCTCCTGAGGGAAGGTAGTCGTGACATTGAGGGCCAGTGTCTCGGGAGCCCTCCTCATAAGGTCCCTCAGAACCTGAAATGCAGCGGTCTGAGCCGCCTCCCAAGGTGCCACACCTCTAGCTGTGATCTCCCAACCTTGCCAGATTGAGTCATTAGCAAGAGCAGGAACAACCAACTGCACTGTGGTCACTGTCAGGCCTCCCTGAGTAGCTATCTCCCAGGTGTACACCGGACGCTCGGTGTACCCCAAGTACTCCAAAGCTCTCCACACCAAGGTGGGCATCCCAAACAGCTCCAGGAACTCACTGCTGCCGGTGGGGTGTCGGCCACCAGAGCAAAGATTTAGAGATTTGAGAAGTCAAATTTTTTTAATCAAAATGGGACAATTTAATTGTAAGGAAGGGAAGCCATGCATGAATATGATAAAAGAAACATGATGTATGCTCGTAGCGTCCGTCCTCACAAACTTAAGAAAAATTATTTCTAGCGGTATAGACGGTGGCATACATACGTACTCTCATTATTGTTAACTAATCGGGCTACACGATTGCGCTGTTAGTGTACCTGCAAAGATTTCATTTCAGCCCACCAATCATGAATGCATGAATTTAAATTACATTTACCTGCTTCATCCCATGGATGGCATCACCCTCTGGTGGCACATATGTTACGCCCTGCACACCCGTGTACCCATACACAAGTCTACAGGGGCACTACCGACATGGAGCTCTCAAAACATTTTATTTTTACCCCCAAGACCGGCGGTTGTCCGATCATGCTCTCACAGCTCACATCTTACCTTGGGCGTAGAGGCATTGAA
This sequence comes from Hyparrhenia diplandra, assembly GCA_015847255.1. Classification (NCBI taxonomy): domain Eukaryota; kingdom Viridiplantae; phylum Streptophyta; class Magnoliopsida; order Poales; family Poaceae; genus Hyparrhenia; species Hyparrhenia diplandra. The sequence goes on along the minus strand of JADLZK010010525.1, from coordinate 140,929 downwards.
CATCATTTACCTGGGGCGTAGAGGTATTTTGATCCATACATAACTACTCAAGCGAGTAGCCCCATACTACTGGCCGCACGACAACCCAGCACAAACAACAAAATATGATGCATTGCCCCCAAGTCAATAATTATAGCCACCTAGTAGTCCTTAATTGGGCATAAAGGATATGACCATGGCACACTATTGGTGCTTCTTAACATCACTACAACCAATAGGTGGAGTTAATCTCACCTAAGGCCATATGAGCCAGAGGCACTCAGTGTTTCTCCATCTCATAGCTTTACCATAGGCTAGGTTGTCATCCCCAGCAGTAATGCTAGAAATGTTATATGTGCTACAAATGATTGTGCTGATTTGCAATCTCTCTAAACAAATATATCTTCCATTAAATTATCCGCAAGCGCACAGATAAAATAACACTGTCACATTTCACCGGGAGGGATCCAGGTTTATCATTTATAATTCTACCACAAAGAGGAATATAAGGATGGCTGATACGATTATTACCTAGCATACTTATGAGAGAATCGGTCGCTAACACTACTTTAGCAGGGGTTAAGCCAATAATGATATGATAAGTGATAAACAAAGGCAAAGCTAACACACAGAGATGTAGGCATAGACTACTCACTACTCAAACTAACGTGGACTTACGTTAAGAGACGGAATCCTTATATAGCATTAAATCTACTAAGTCAAATATCTACCCTAGGTCATATACCATCATATACAGCATAACAACCATGAATCTATGCATCCTGAAGATTTATGAGGAGAACCAAGAACAAAACAAGATAATCCCCAAAACCATGTTCAACTAGTCGTATAACCGAGGGATGGACTCCAAAGGACTCAACAGGAATATCACACCCGCGATCTACCACACAACCCAGATTATAAGATGCATCCGCAGACAGATCATATCTAAGCACCATGCTTACATAATTATTTCTATCACCTAACCCTCTCGAGGTTCGAATTAGGCGCTCTACGAATAGATACATGAACTCACAATTAATCATGACCATATCAAATATACTACTAGAATAAACTAAGAACATAGCAAACCAATACTTAATATTGAAATAGAATAAAGTCATGGATACAAGATAATACTGTAATGACTTGACGATCGAGAATCCTGAGTTGGCAACACCCAAATTCTAATTGAATCGACTTGCTAATCTAAATAGAGGAACTAGAACTAGAAGAACTAGAACTAGACAAGTAGCTACCCTAATCTCTGGTGGAGAAGCTCTCTTCTGCTTCTGCCTGGCTTGATAATGAATTACAATGAATAAGGGTTTCACCCAGGGGTCAGGGGGTCTTGTTATATAGCCCTAGGTGATGCACGACAGCCCTTGGATCAAACCGACCTTGATTGACGGACTAGATTGCTCCTCATAGGCGGTTTGGAACCGACTTAGGTGGGTGAGGCCGACAGGTAGGCCCAGCGGCGGCGCGCCTGGCATGCCCTCGGCCGCCCCCCGGCTCTCTGCCCGGTGGGTTCCACCTCTTCTCTCGGTTGTCTCGTGTGTCTTCTCGAATGTTCTTACATGGGTTTCAAGTTGATATACGTCCACGGATACGTCTTTGTGTCGTAGGGCTTCAAATCTCCGGGCTTTTCCCCGCTGTTTAATCCCCCTCGAAAAATATATAATTCACCAAAACTCGTGGAAATTGTTAGTATAAGCCCTATGTCTATGTGGATATTCATTTTATGCCCTTATTTCATGTTTAGTTGACATATAAAAGTATTCAATAAGAGATGTCAACAAGCTCCCCCAAGCTTAACCTTTGCTAGTCCCTAGCAAAGCCAAACTTGTCAATGGATCAGGAGTTGCTACTATGTTTTATGTCCTCACAAATTCACATGATCATTGGTAAAAAGTTCTTCTCCAAGAAAAGGGTGAAACCATTCTAACCTTCCAACTCACCTATATTACTTGAAAAATATGGGGTTTTTATTTGCACTAAAATCTTGGGTGATTGAAAGATAGAACAAGTTAGTCAAGCACTATGTCTCAAGCTCTTGGATTCACCTCTGTTCTGGAGTTTTCAATATTTTTGAAATAAAACTCAGAGTTTCCATTGTATGACCCTTTCAAGTCTCTCATATGTGGTATTTTTGGATCCTTCCCAAGGCAATGATGTGGTGCCTTCTCTCTTGAAATATGTGGTATTTGTGGAACATGGCAGTTTTACCATGCCTTTTCTCATCCTATTACTAAGGTCTTATACGTGGAGCTCATAGGTGGGAGACGGCTCATACATACTTGCAAAGCATATATTGTAAAGTCAAACACTGGATCCAAAAGAACAAGTCATACAATGTAGGTGTATATATGTGAGGTGGTGAAGATGGAATGAAATCTTCCTAATTCTACTATGCTCCTTTTGAAGAAATTGATCTCTCATTTTGAAATGTTGAGGAGACATAAAAGAGAACTTGGGCTAGCTTTTTCTTTTCTTTTATTTTTCAGAGAGGCGGGCATCTAAGTACCCATTGTTTTCACATCGGACACTTGTCCATTTTTTTTTTCAACTCTCTTTATTCTTCTTTTCTCTTTTTAGGGAGGTAGGCTCTACTCGCCCGTAGGACACTTGTCCATTTTTCATCTCCCATTCTTTCTCTTTTTCTTTTAGCATTGCCCCAAGTTTCTTTTTGTCAACAATGTTTGAGAGATAATGAATGAAGTACATGGAGCATGAATGGGTTTCTGGAATCATAGCAAGAGAATATTTTTGGTGTCCACTCCAATTTAGGAGTAGAACATTTTTATGAAGGCTAGCAAAAAGGCGATTGTCTACTTCCGGATTAGAAGTAGTATTTATGTGGAGTGTGGATTTTGTATGACAAGTTCCTAAGGATCACAGAGGTTGCCAAAACTCAATGCAAAGCAAGTAGTCAAAATAATGGTGCTTTCCTATCTAAAATCATATATTTGGTCGTGGGTAGGAATTTGAAGCTCTCTCGTCATGTAGGAAACTCATCATAAAATAATTTTAAAATTTTCATAATCAAATCTCTAGAATTTAGTGTTACTAAGAACAAGATAAATAGCAGCTCAGACTTCCTCATATCATATCCGTCAATAACTTAGATTAGCTTAGATGTATGCTCCCACAAAATTTCAAGTTCAAGGCAAATCTTCAGATTTAAACAGTTGTGTCCATAAACTGGGAGAACTCTAAACCAATGCTAGGTACTTGTAAGAAAGTAAAACAGAGCAACTATTCATCATTTCCAGATAGTTCTTTGTCTAGCTCTTCTTATTTATTTAAAGCAAAATTAAAAGCAAACTTTTGTACACACTCTTTTTATTTTGTTTTCATTTTTCCATATTTTTTTTAGCAAACCTTAAACAAACTAAACTAGAAAGTAGAAAATAAATAGATAGATAAATACCAGGTGGTTGAAACTTACCTGGTTGAGTGGGGGTAGCCTTCCCCCAAGCTTGATCTTGATGTGGGTGTTCTAACGGCGACGTCCACGCCTGTTCCCTGTGACGGTGTGCAGCTGGTCTGTGTGGTACCCTAGCATCTCTTGGATGTTGGAGATGCTCTGATCAGTTCTAGTATTCCATGCTCTCTGTTCCTGGATGTGGGTGGTCTGTTCCTGCCGAATTCCTTGGACAGTGGTGTAGATCCCTTGGAGAAGTTGTGCTTCGTGTTGTCCGAAACCTGCAAAAGAGCTACGAGCTGGTTCGTAATCACGAGGGTGTTCCTCGCGGCGTGATGTACCAGTTTGGTCGTGGAAGTATCCGCTTCCATGATAGGTCTCGCGACGGATGCGTGCGTCTCCAGATTGGTCATTTGGGCTTTCTTGTGGGAACTGGCCGTAGCGGGCCTGGGAAGGCCCTGGTTGGTGCCAGTCATAATATCCTGTGTAAGCTGGTCCTTGCGGGGTTGGATCTGCACCCATCCACACTGGTTCATGTGCAGTTGCTTGGCGTTGTGGCATGGTCCTTGGCATGTTTACTGGTTGTGCCTGCACATTCAGCAAGAAGGATTGTGTCTGATAAAGGGCAAAATCTAGGTTAGGTAACTGGATCTCCCCAATGCCAGGGTGTTTCATGTAGTAAATACTTCCATCCCTTCTCATAATGTGTGCCTGCTTGAAATATGGGTAGCCTATCAATGCCTGTTCTTTTTCTATAAAAGGAACAGAGGCATCCTCCAAGATTCTAAGATGATTTGCAATTCTAGTGATAAGTGAGGTGCACTCTATTGTTCCTACCAACTTGGGTAAGTTAAGCCAATGTTGTGCCATGAGGATAATAGGGGAGACTTTCCTTTGTTTAATAACAAATACATCAATTGCAAGTCCCCCAACCTAACACTTCTAGTGTCCTTCTTTGGAAACAAAGTGAAACACATCCATTTGTGGAAAAAGCGGAGGGTAGGTATGTGCATATCATTGGCTTTGGCATCCTGGAAGGAGTCTTTGCCAGAAAGTTCCTTCCAAACTGTAATGTGATTAAAATCGGGCAAAGCTTCATCTAGCGAAATAACGCAAACGGGTTCAAAACCAAGAGCATCGTTCAGACCCTTCCAAATTTAAGAAAATGTTGTTCTTTAAAGAGTCTAAAGTGTATCCCTTCATTTGTAAGGCGCAAAGTGCAAAGAAATTCAAGGGTCAAAAGCCTAGAACCCTGCTCAGTAATTTCCCAAAAATTCTGCCACCCCATGGTTCTAAAAATTGTGTCAAATTCAGAAGCCATACCTATCTCATGCATGAAATCAGGCTCTAGCACCGGCGTGTGCGTGAAAGTTCGATTCTTCATGTCTTTGTATCTTGCCAGCTCTTCTGCACCATGTAGCCCGAGATCACTGTCGGTCATCAGGACCTTTGGTGGTGGAGTTTCTGTTCCAAAGCTCATCTCTGATTGGGCTCTTGATGAGGAGCCCTCCTTCTCTAAGCGCTTGGACCTTCGGCCAAATCCAAAGATGTTCATCCTGCAAAAACAATCATGAAGCAAAACAAAGCAAGACAAGTACTAGTAGAGAGGGGTTAGAAAAATAGGGGTTAGCACAAAGCAATCACAAAACAATATAATAATAATAATAGAGAGGTTAGAAAGTAATCAGGGGTTAGCTATCCAAAGTTAGTCGTCCAGGGGTTAGTCGTCCAAAAAGATAATACTTGATTGATTTTATTTTGACAGAACTTCCCCTAGCAAAGTTTTTAATCTAGCTTGGTTACTAGGACAGCATTTCCTCTAATTCTTCTTGCTCTCTTTCTAAAAATTCTCTCTCTTTTTCAAGATCTTTACTACTACTCAAGAACTACTTCTTCTTTCTTTCTCCTCTCTTTCTCTCTTTTCTCAACTAAGCCAAAGCTCTCTGGAATGAAGAACTATGAATCTCGAAGTGGAACTAGAAGCTCTGGAATGAGGAGGTGAAGAGAAACCGAGGGATATGTGGGTTTTTATAGGGGGAGAGAGGGAGGCGTCGGCCGCCCTGATTGGTGGAGGCGGCCACTCTGGTGGTGGGCCCGCCTGTCCTCTCCTCCATGCTGCATGTTACTCACCTCGAGGTGCATCGAGTTAGGTGGATTTTGCGGTGGAAAAGCATGCAGGCATGGTGAATAGAGGTAGGTGGAGGTTTGAGTGGGATGTGTCTTGTCCAAGTTAGGTGAAATAGGAATTTGAGTGTATGACAAGTGGGGTCCTCCAATAGATGAAAATATTTTTGGTATTTTGATATACAATGCAGGAAATAAATATAGGAATGCAAGAATGAATATTTTTGGGCCACCACAATAAATATTTTCATGGGTTTTAACACTCCACAAAATTATTTATATGGGGCATTTGATTTTTCTGATGTGTGTAAGAGAGTATGTAATACATCCAATTAAGGATAATTACCGACGTACCTTTGGTGAGGGTTCGTAGTTTAGAGTCCACGAACTAGACTCTCCAATTCTTTTAATTATCAGGTGCATTCTCCGTATTCGGAGGTGGTGGTGATAAATCTTCTTTTTCAATCATATCTACTGAAGAGCGAGGCTCAGGCCTTGGTTTGAAAGCAAATTTCTCTTCCTTTCCATTTAGGTTGAATGTGATTTCCCAACCGTGACATCAATGTGTGCATTAGCCGTGTGCTCAGAAAAGGTCTTCCGAGAATGATCGAAACTCGTGAATCTGGTTGCATATCCAAAACTACAAAGTCCACAGGTACGAAGAATCCTCTAATTTTGACTGGTATGTTCTCGGCAATTCCTGATGGATATCTAATGGATTGATCTGCTAGCTGCAGAGAAATTGAAGTTGGGACTAGATCAGTGTGCATGAGTTTGTCAAAGACGGATTTCGGCATCACACTAACACTTGCTCCAAGATCACAAAGTGCATTGTCAAAATATTGGTCTTCGATAGAGCAATCAATGGTGGGGCATCCTGGATCTTTCTTCTTATTTGGTAGTTCATTGAGGATGGCCTCACTGCATTCTTCTGTTAACTTGATCACCTCCATAGTGGGTAATGGTCTCTTCTTGTTCAAAATATCTCTAAGGTACCTTGCATAGGTAGGGACTTGTATAGCATCGAGTAGAGGGATGTTGATGTACAGCTTTTGAATTACCTCTACAAATTTTCCAAACTGATCATCCACTTGGGGTTTACGTTGTCTTCTGGGATATGGTATGAAGGTTGTGTCATGGAAGTCTTTCATCACATGTGGTTCCTGAGGCAAAATCTCTATTTCATCATCCTTTTCTTCTTCTGATTGTACTGGGGGTACCATTGGTGTTGCTGGTAGTGCTCTCACTGGCTTTTCCATTGTTCTTCCTGGGTACGGTGGATCACGTGTGGACTTACCACGTCTAGTCGTGACATTATGTACCTGCTCATGGTTAGCGGTAGTGGCAAACAATTTTGCTATTTGTGATTCTATTCTTTTATTGTAAGCATACTGTTCTTTTAAAGCAACTGAAAAATTATCCATCTTAAGATTTATATCTTCTAAAACCTTATCATTAGCAACAAGCTTCTTACAAAAATCATCATTAATTCTAGCTTGCTCATTAATTAACTCTCTTAAAGATGGTTGTTTGGGAATATTACCTTGGTACTTACCTTGGCTATTGGATCGAGGTTATGAATTCCATCCTTGTTTTCATTGTGTTGTACTGGAATTGTGAACGGCGAGGCTTGAGTCCGATGTTGAATCAATATAGTCTTGTAAAGCCTCGACGATCCTTCTTGTAATTGGCTCTTTCTTCAAGCCAATTTAATAACACATCCATCTTGGTTGACACCGCATTTACTTCCTCTGGTATTTCTTCAATTTGATGGGAGTGTTGAGTGCTTTCTTGGGACCAAACCTTGGTTTTCGATATCTTTTCCATAAGTGCTTCAAACTTTCCCAAGAGTGAGTGACAAAATGATCCTCCAAAGAAATGCATCCAAATGCTCTTGAGCTTTTCTTGATAATCCATGATAAAATCCTTGTAGGAGCAACCAATCTTCCATTCCATGATGGGGGCAATCTGATATGTATTCTTCTAAACGTTCCCATGCTTCTGGAATTGATTCTCCCTTCTCGCTGAAAAATTTGTGATTTTTCCTCGTAAGGCATTGGTTCTGCCTATAGGGAAGAATTTTGATAGGAAGGCCTTTGAACATTTATCCCATGTCTTGATTTCTTCTTTATTAGCATAGAACCATAACTTCGCCTTCCCTCACAATGAGAATGGGAATAAGTGGAGTAATATGATATCTCGGGAAACGTTCTTGATTGTGAAGGTGTTGGCAATCTCTAGAAAATTCTAAAGATGAGAGCGTGCATCTTCGTGTATCCTTCCACTGAATTGAGTAGCTTGAACCATGTTGATGAAGCTGGGCTTGAGCTCAAACTCAAGATTGTTAGTTTAAAGTACTGGTCCAGTGCGAATGTTCTCAGTGCTTGGAGCAGAGAACTCTCGTAAAGTCCTTTCACCCATAGCTTCAAAAATTGATTGTATGCTTCCTCTTGACTGACTTTATTCTGATGAACGAAGTGAAGTGAATCTCAATCAATCCTTTATGATAAACCCTGTATAAAATATAAACAAAAGAAAAACAAGGGTAATCCTGCTAAAGTAAAGTGCCTAGTTTAGACCTCATCATAAGTTTCTTTTTAATAATATCTCTAGTTAGCCATTATATCCTCCCCTGCAATAATTAAAAATGCTTGTTGGTGCTTCTTAACATCACTACAACCAATAGGTGGAGTTAATCTCACCTAAGGCCATATGAGCCGAGGCACTCGGTGTTTCTCCATCTCATAGCTTTACCATAGGCTAGGTTGTCATCCCCAGCAGTAATGCTAGAAATGTTATATGTGCTACAAATGATTGTGCTGATTTGCAATCTCTCTAAACAAATATATCTTCCATTAAATTATCCGCAAGCACACAGATAAAATAACACTGTCACATTTCACCGGGAGGGATCCAGGTTTATCATTTATAATTCTACCACAGAGAGGAATATAAGGATGGCTGATACGATTATTAGCTAGCATACTTATGAGAGAATCGGTCGCTAACACTACTTTAGCAGGGGTTAAGCCAATAATGATATGATAAGTGATAAACAAAGGCAAAGCTAACACACAGAGATGTAGGCATAGACTACTCACTACTCAAACTAACGTGGACTTACGTTAAGAGACGGAATCCTTATATAGCATTAAATCTACTAAGTCAAATATCTACCCTAGGTCATATACCATCATATACAAAGATAACAACCATGAATCTATGCATCCTGAAGATTTATGAGGAGAACCAAGAACAAAACAAGATAATCCCCAAAACCATGTTCAACTAGTCGTATAACCAAGGGATGGACTCCAAAGGACTCAACAGAATATCACACCCGCGATCTACCACACAACCCAGTTATAAGATGCATCCAGAGACGGATCATATCTAAGCACCATGCTTACATAATTATTTCTATCACCTAACCCTCTCGAGGTTCGAATTAGGCGCTCTACGAATAGATACATGAACTCACAATTAATCATGACCATATCAAATATACTACTAGAATAAACTAAGAACATAGCAAACCAATACTTAATATTGAAATAGAATAAAGTCATGGATACAAGATAATACTTGTAATGACTTGACGATCGAGAATCCCGAGTTGGCAACACCCGGCTCTAATTGAATCGACTTGCTAATCTAAATAGAGGAACTAGAACTAGAAGAACTAGAACTAGACAAGTAGCTACCCTAATCTCTCGGTGGAGAAGCTCTCTTCTCGCTTACGCTTTGGCTTGATAATGAATTACAATGAATAAGGGTTTCACCCGAGGGGTCGGGGGTCTTGTTATATAGCCCTAGGTGATGCACGACGGCCCTTGGATCAAACCGACCTTGATTGACGGACTAGATTGCTCCTCATAGGCGGTTTGGAACCGACTTAGGTGGGTGAGGGCGGCAGGTAGGCCCAGGCGGCGCCGCCGCCATGCCCTCGGCGCGCCCGGCTCTCTCGCCCGGTGGGTTCCAAACCTCTTCTCGCGTTGTCTCTCGTGTCTTACGGAATGTTCTTACGTGGGTTTTAAGTTGATATACGTCATGGATACGTCTTTGTGTCGTAGGGCTTCAAATCTCTGGGCTTTTCCCTCGTTTAATCCCTCGAAAAATATATAATTCACCAAAACTCGTGAAAATTGTTAGTATAAGCCCTATGTCTATGTGGATATTCATTTTATGCCCTTATTTCATGTTTAGTTGACATATAAAAGTATTCAATAAGAGATGTCAACAAGCTCCCCAAGCAACCTTTGCTAGTCCCTAGCAAAGCCAAACTTGTCAATGGATCGGGAGTTGCTACTATGTTTTATGTCCTCACAAATTCACATGATCATTGGTAAAAGTTCTTCTCAAGAAAAGGGTGAAACCATTCTAACCTTCCAACTCACCTATATTACTTGAAAAATATGGGGTTTTTATTTGCACTAAAATCTTGGGTGATTGAAAGATAGAACAAGTTAGTCAAGCACTATGTCTCAAGCTCTGGATTCACCTCTGTTTCGAGTTTTTAATATTTTTGAAATAAAACTCGAGTTTCCATTGTATGACCCTTTCAAGTCTCTCATATGTGGTATTTTTTGGATCCTTCCCAAGGCAATGATGTGGTGCCTTCTCTCTTGAAATATGTGGTATTTGTGGAACATGGCGGTTTTACCATGCCTTTTCTCATCCTATTACTAAGGTCTTATACGTGGAGCTCATAGGTGGGAGACGGCTCATACATACTTGCAAAGCATATATTGTAAAGTCAAACACTGGATCCAAAAGAACAAGTCATACAATGTAGGTGTATATATGTGAGGTGGTGAAGATGGAATGAAATCTTCCTAATTCTACTATGCTCCTTTTGAAGAAATTGATCTCTCATTTTTGAAATGTTGAGGAGACATAAAAGAGAACTTGGGCTAGCTTTTTTCTTTTCTTTTATTTTTCGTAGAGAGGCGGGCATCTAAGTACCCATTGTTTTCACATCGGACACTTGTCCATTTTTTTTTTTTAACTCTCTTTATTCTTCTTTTCTCTTTTTTTAGGGAGGTAGGCTCTACTGCCCCGTAGGACACTTGTCCATTTTTCATCTCCCATTCTTTCTCTTTTCTTTTAGCATTGCCCCAAGTTTCTTTTTGTCAACAATGTTTGAGAGATAATGAATGAAGTACATGGAGCATGAATGGGTTTCCTGGAATCATAGCAAGAGAATATTTTTGGTGTCCACTCAATTTAGGAGTAGAACATTTTTTTATGAAGGCTAGCAAAAGGCGATTGTCTACTTCCTGATTAGAAGTAGTATTTATGTGGAGTGTGGATTTTGTATGACAAGTTCCTAAGGATCACGAGAGGTTGCCAAAACTCAATGCAAAGCAAGTAGTCAAAATAATGGTGCTTTCCTATCTAAAATCATATATTTGGTCGTGGTAGGAATTTGAAGCTCTCTGTCATGTAGGAAACTCATCATAAAATAATTTTAAAATTTTCATAATCAAATCTCTAGAATTTAGTGTTACTAAGAACAAGATAAATAGCAGCTCGGACTTCCTCATATCATATCCGTCAATAACTTAGATTAGCTTAGATGTATGCTCCCACAAAATTTCAAGTTCAAGGCAAATCTTGATTTAAAATGATTGTGTCCATAAACCGGGAGAACTCTAAACCAATGCTAGGTACTTGTAAGAAAGTAAAACAGAGCAACTATTCATCATTTCCAGATAGTTCTTTGTCTAGCTCTTCTTATTTATTTAAAGCAAAATTAAAAGCAAACTTTTTGTACACACTCTTTTTTTTTTGTTTTCATTTTTCCATATTTTTTTAGCAAACCTTAAACAAACTAAACTAGAAAGTAGAAAATAAATAGATAGATAAATACCAGGTGGTTGAAACTTACCTGGTTGAGTGGGGGTAGCCTTCCCCCAAGCTTGATCTTGATGTGGGTGTTCTAACGGCGACGTCCCACGCCCTGTTCCCGTGACGGTGTGCCGGGTCTGTGTGGTACCCTAGCATCTCTTGGATGTTGGAGATGCTCGATCGGTTCTAGTATTCCATGCTCTCGTTCCCGGATGTGGGTGGTCCGTTTCTGCCGAATTCCTTGGGCGGTGGTGTAGATCCCTTGGAGAAGTTGTGCTTCGTGTTGTCCGAAACCTGCAAAAGAGCTACGAGCTGGTTCGTAATCACGAGGGTGTTCCTCGCGGCGTGATGTACCAGTTTGGTCGTGGAAGTATCCGCTTCCATGATAGGTCTCGCGACGGATGCGTGCGTCTCCAGATTGGTCATTTGGGCTTTCTTGTGGGAATCGGGCCGTGAAGCGGGCTGGGAAGGCCCTGGTTGGTGCCAGTCATAATATCCTGTGTAAGCTGGTCCTTGCGGGGTTGGATCTGCACCCATCCACACTGGTTCATGTGCAGTTGCTTGGCGTTGTGGCATGGTCCTTGGCATGTTTACTGGTTGTGCCTGCACATTCAGCAAGAAGGATTGTGTCTGATAAAGGGCAAAATCTAGGTTAGGTAACTGGATCTCCCCAATGCCAGGGTGTTTCATGTAGTAAATACTTCCATCCCTTCTCATAATGTGTGCCTGCTTGAAATATAGGTAGCCTATCAATGCCTGTTCTTTTTCTATAAAAGGAACAGAGGCATCCTCCAAGATTCTAAGATGATTTGCAATTCTAGTGATAAGTGAGGTGCACTCTATTGTTCCTACCAACTTGGGTAAGTTAAGCCAATGTTGTGCCATGAGGATAATAGGGGAGACTTTCCTTTGTTTAATAACAGCGTACATCAATTGCAAGTCCCCCAACCTAACACTTCTAGTGTCCTTCTTTGGAAACAAAGTGAAACACATCCATTTGTGGAAAAAGCGGAGGGTAGGTATGTGCATATCATTGGCTTTGGCATCCTGGAAGGAGTCTTTGCCAGAAAGTTCCTTCCAAACTGTAATGTGATTAAAATCGGGCAAAGCTTCATCTAGCGAAATAACGCAAACGGGTTCAAAACCAAGAGCATCGTTCAGACCCTTCCAGCTAAGAAAATGTTGTTCTTTAAAGAGTCTAAAGTGTATCCCTTCATTTGTAAGGCGCAAAGTGCAAAGAAATTCAAGGGTCAAAAGCCTAGAACCCCGCTTCGCAATTTCCCAAAAATTACGCCACCCCATGGTTCTAAAAATTGTGTCAAATTCGAAGCCATACCTATCTCATGCATGAAATCGGGCTCTAGCACCGGCGTGTGCGTGAAAGTTCGACATATAAAAGTATAAGCCCTATGTCTATGTGGATATTCATTTTATGCCCTTATTTCATGTTTAGTTGACATATAAAAGTATTCAATAAGAGATGTCAACACACACTTAGTTTCAAAAACTCATAAGTTTAAATACCCAATAAGATTATAAGTTGGCAATTAGTTTTATAAACTCAAAAGCTTTGTTTTAAATACACTTGTAAACGATAATAGCCGAATCCTTGCTCCGATGCCAGCTGTAACAGAACCGCCCAATTTATAGGTAATTAAGCATAAAAGTGACCACCGAGGTAGTCTCACTTCCATGATTAAGCACATATAAACGGTAGTCCGTGAAATCTCGAAGGATTTCAAACATTTCCACAAATACAAAGCAGGACCGTTGGGATTCAACGATTATCATCCACAAGTTACATAAAGATCAACATCTCATACATCGAATTCAAATAGTTATTACAAACCAAGTTCGAAATTCAGTAGCGGAAGCAAATAGTTTTGAAAGCACGCACACTAAGTTTAGTTCCAATACAAAGTGCCATGCTAAGTCATTCCCACAAAAAAGCAAAAAGAAAGGGAATATGGATAGCCTTGCCCGCGGCTTTTACTCTTCTCCAAAGAAATGGATACGCATGTTCTTGCAATAACCATGATAAACTTGACCATCTCGCAACAATGGGAATGAAACCCCGAGTACGAGAATGTACTCGGCTAGACTTACCCGACATAAAATAAAATAAGAGACACTCAAGGATTATGCAAGGCTTTCTTGGTGGAGTGGCTACACTTGACTTTTTATGAAAAAAGGCCTAAGCATTTGCTAAACCATATTTTAATCCCTCTAGCAAAGAAATTAAAGTTCATTAATATTAGGTTTGCACCTATGCTCAACAAACACTTGTATATTACTAATCAAGCAATATATAACATGTATAATCGGGTATGGCGTTTCTTTGTCAAACTTTTATAACCATTATTATCCTTCTATCATCATGAAGCTACAATGAGGGAAGAACAAATCGGTTTCTCACCGTCCGGGAGAGATGGCGATTCGAATCGATTACTACCCGGCTAGGGAAAAGTTTCCTAAAACACCAACCGAGCACACCGGATCAAGGCGGCTCAAGATCACCTTTGGTACTGTTCGACTCATTTCGCGGGCTTGGCGGGGTCGCTTAGTCGGAACCAACCGAATCGCCCGGGTAGCTCAAGCCTTGCTTGCCCACGGTCATACTCGTGTCCCCGCACATCCTTACTTCCTCCAATAAGCGCACCAATCCGCCACGTCCCCGGCCCGAACAGCTAGCTACTCGGCTTTTCATGGGTCGACAACCTCGGTCGGCCAGCTAAGTGCTAGGAGTCCTTCAATCACGACCGATGTCCAACAAAGAGACGGTCCTTAATCGACCGTAAAGGGATACGACTACCCCGTCCCGTCTCAACTTTATATCTCAAAGACTTGGTTATTTTCCACGATAGCAAATATAGCCAACCGTGACCAACACTTTCCACCTAGTGACAAGTGACCGGAAATCACTTGCATTTACCGTGACTAAGCATAGCTAAGCAAGACTCGAACCTAGACTTAATCAGGGTAAGGATATATAAAAGTGGAACAGGGATATAATATCTGCAACAACGGTAGCAAAACAATTCCTATACTTAATGCATCAAACATGAAATGGACACAAGGTATATTTTAATTAAAGCATAGGAAAGTCAGCATGCACCGGGGCTTGCCTTTGGAGAACGAGGCGGGAAGTGCTCCGCACTCAGAACCTCTCTGCGACCTGTCCGGCTTCTTCTCGAAACTCCTTCGGATTGGATCTCCGTGTGGTGTAGCTCCCCTTCTGCTTTGCTCCTCGAACTGCTCTAGCTCCTCGATCGATCCTAAGATGAATGTCCATGCAATTCACATATGAGAATAAAGAATGCACGAGGAATGAGATGTCATGATGCGTATGTGACGAAGATTATAAGTACTTGACTGAGTAAGCGCATATCTCTTCCGTTGTATAAGGATACACACACACACAAACCACACACATACACACATACATCAATTCTGTCCACTACGGATCAGCAGCAAAAAACAAAAGCGTAACTTTTGTTCCACTAACTCAAATACAGCAAACTTGGACTCTATGGAAAGCTCATCAAATTATCTACAACTCCACTTCATATCACTTCAACAGATTCTGCCATCTGGACTATGAAAAACAGCAAGCAAGCTGATCTGTTCCAACTAGACATTACAAGCAAACAACTAGTATAACATGCCACACTAACATGTAAATCCTACCAAAATAGGACAGAAGGTAAACCAAGCTATTACCTACTCAACCATGTCACTTATTAAGAGAAAAGATAAACTAACTAACATGAGATGATAGTCGCTAATCAAACATATCAAACAAAAGGCATAAAGGACTCAACTATGCCTAACCAACTCCAACGACACATGAGGATGTGTTGACACCCAAAAATGGCGTGGTTTAAGTCACGGTAAAAATCCAGACTCCACCGTAAAATTCTAGACTTAGCCATATTTTGGAGGTCCAAGTCACCGCAAATTTCCAGACTCTCTGGAATGCGACCGGACTCGATGGCGCGTCCGGTCCTGCGTCCGGTCCTAGCGTCCGGTTAGGTCGCGCCCCACGATCGGTTTGCAGACCTTTCTGTTAAACCGATCGGACGCGTTGACCGGAGCGTCCGGTCAACCCCCCTCGCGAGTCCGGCCAGCGGCCGGAACCAGCTAATTTCGGGCCATCGACCGGACGCACCCATGGGTCCGGTCCAGCGTTCGGTCCTAGGATCCGGCCGGGTCGCGCGTCGCGAGCCGGCTGCAGACCTTACTGGAAATTCGACCGGACCCATCGACCGGAGCGTCCGGTCAAGGCCGATCGTGCGTCCGGTCACCCCCGACACAGGCCCATGTCCGTCACGAGATCCGAACCGATTTGTTTCCAATCGTGTTTAGGTCGGTTTTGATGCTTGAAACGTCCAAGGACGGTTTCCTAAAAGGATAAGACCACCCTCCTCTATATAATAAAGAGGTTCATGGCCGATTTGATCCCATCTACATCCAATCGACAATCAATCTACCTCCTGTCCCGTTTGTAGGTCATCTTCTTCTCTCAACCCCTCTATCCCGCTGTTCGGCGGCGAACTCCGCGTTCTTCGTCGGCGTTCTAGGCGGCCACGCTGGTCCTAGAGCACCCCTCCCGTCGTCCTCCCGACGGGTCTTCCCGAGGTGCGTTGAGGTTCTTCCAGCCGTCCACCGAAGCTCCACGTGCCCCCTACCGATCCCTAGATCGGTTTGGGCTGCCACGCTATGGTGCTCGCCGCTACAAGGTCGATCGCGATCTTCATGGGCGTCCAAGGCCCTCCCGGTGTGTTGGTGTGAAGCCCTAGTTTCGCGTCAACAGGATGCACACACCTATTAAACCAACTTCACCATCAGGTTCTACGTAGAAAAAGAGCAAGAGAACATAATTTCTTTTACTTTTACCTAATGGTCATCGTGCATAAACAATCACTTCATCACCCAACCTAAAAAAATACTTGTACAGCCAACTATCATATAAAATTCTGTAAAAATTACAGAAGCTTCCTCACACTAATAACATGCTGCCATAAAAATTTCATAGCAAAAGGATACACCTATCATGCTACACAAAAATGACAATCTATCAACAATAACTAGGCATGAAATACTTTGCACTATGAAAAGTGTAAACTCACAAATCCATCTGCACTCTTAGCTACATTGCAGTAACACAATCATCTCCAAAAATCCCCAAGTCCAAATTCACAGTAATTAATTTATTATGATTTTCCCAAAAAAACAACATAAACAAAGACATAATTCAAAAAGTGACACTTCTACCACGAACATAGGGCCAACACTATTTTTCCTGCATAGAGAATGACAAATAAAGTCTAAATGAACTGAACCAAAATTTTATCACATCAATATCATCGATATGCATTTATCCTATTTTCAAGTAATTAAAGCAATAAATATACAAAAATACAAAACCAACCTAAAACTGAGATCTCACATTTTCCTACAGTAGATCTACTCACAAGAAACCCAACAAAATTTGTTGCATAAAAAATGGAGCTAAAACGTGGCCTATCACGAATTTTGCAAGCATTTCAAGCAAATGAAAAAAAAAAAAAAACGAAAAATAAAAAATGCCGACCGCTTGGCCCCGCGTCGGCGACCGACCCGCAGAGACAGGCACAAACTGCTCGACGGCGGCCCCTCGCCGGCGGCGACCAATCCGCCAACCAAGTACATCATTTGAATCGCAACGACGAGATCTACACAATGGTACCCTTGGTGCGAACTAAAACGGACCGAAGCATGCGTGACTGCGGACGGCGGCGAGCGGCGACGCGGTTGGCGGCGGCGCTGCTGTTCTAGGCTGCGACGGTGTTGGTATTTATTAAGTGCTAAAAGAATATGAAGGATTCCGCAAGCGCACAGAACACCTACCATTGTAGCTTTTCCCTAGGATGAGTATTCTAGAGTATCGTATCCACAGGGAAGCGTTGGCAAAAGAATCTAATAAGTCACAATCATGTATCTACTGACTTAGCAAACCACTAAACTAAAGTGAGGGGGTAAATGATATATGATAGGAGTTATGAACAATATCAACACAAGAGAATTCCTATGATAAATGTGTAGTAGCACGTTGAGAGGACAGCGGGAGAGATCTAGGTTCCTATGTACTTCTCTATTACTTAGGTTCTATGATAGCAATCATACCATCACACTTTGGGACATCGAACACTAGCCACGCATGGGGGGATGAGAAGGGGGCTAGGAAGCTCCGACTACGGTCCTACAAACACCAACCCGAACGTGGTGGAATACATCGCCATCGTGGCCGTCACCACACAGGGCTACCACAAACAATCAACGTGGGGTTGGGTGCAATCTCGGGTAACCTATAGGATAGACACCATGTCTACACTAGCGATTACTACTCTAGCTAACTAGAATAACTAGAGCACTCGATGCGAGCGAAGATCCCATGCAAAGGCATAACAACTATGCTAACCAAATATATGAATGAAGTAAATAGAGAAGATAAATATATAATAAATCATAATGTCTTACAAAGGAAAGATACAAGACATACCAAACTCTGTAGATTCCTCCAGAACCGGAGCATAGCTCCACTCTCCCTAACTCTCTAGTTGCTAATCTACTACATTGGAGAGTCTAGCCCTAATTCTCTAGTGGAGAGGTTGTCCTCACATTGGGACACCTCCAAGACCAACAGGTCAAGAGATATGAATGGAATGAATTAGGATGAATTAGGGTTTCACCCTGGGGGCAGGGGGTCTCCTTATATAGCCCTAGGCGATGCACAACAGCCCTTGGATCAAACCGACCTTGAGCAACGGTGTAGATCTCTTCTTAATGGCGGTTATGAACCGACCTAACAAGATGCTCACTGATAGGTGGGACCAGAGGGCGGCCGCCCTAGAAGGTGGCCGCGGCCGCCTGGCCCCATGCCAGGTGGGTCCCACCTTCCAGGCCTGATCTTCTGGTGCCTTCTAGAGTCTTCTTACTTGGGTTTCAAGTCGGGTTACTTCACGGATAAGTCTTTATGGCGTAGAACTTGCAAACTCTTAGGCTTTTACTGCTTTTATCCATTTAGTCCCTGAAAATATATAAATCACCAAAACTCATGGAATTATGTCAGTAAAGCCCCTATACTATGTTGATATTCATTTTAAGCCCTTATTTCAGTTTTAAAAGCCTATATATTTTATGCTATAACAGGTGTCAACAAGCTCCCCCAAGCTTACCCTTTGCTAGTCCCTAGCAAAGCCAAACTTAGCAATGGATCAGGAGTTGCTACACCGCTTTCATGCCTCAAAAGTACACATGCTTTCAAACAAAATTTCTCCTCCGGATAAAAATAAACCTTTTCAACCTTCAACTTACCCATATTACCTTTAACCATGGAGCTTATAGCCTTTTCTTAGGATCTTGGGCAATTGAAAGATAGAACAATCAAGTCAAGCACCATGTCTCAAACTCTTTGTTCAACTATCATTCCGGAGTTTTTGCTAATTTTCAAAAGAAAACTCAAAGTTCCTTAGTATGACCCTTTCAAGTCTCTCATTTGTGGTATTTGTGGATCCTCACTTAGGCAATAATGTTGTGTTGCCTTTCTCTCATGATATGTAGTATTTTTGGAATAAGGCAGTAGAACACTATGCCTTCTTCTCTCTCACCCTATATCTAAGGCTTATACGAGGAGCTCATAGGTGGGAGAAAACTAAATCTACTTATTAAGCATATATTGTAAGTTCAAGCAATGGATCCAAAGTCACGAGTCATACTGCATGTGCATGTGTATGTGTAGTGGAATGAATATGATGATAGGTGTATGAGGCGAATGAAGTGAAAGCCTAATTCTTCTTTGCTCCTGTAGGAATCTCTTTAGGACTTTGAAAGTATTTGGGAGAACCTGCGCTGTATACTCTTTCTATTTTTTTTTCTTCTTCTTTTTTCATGGAGAGGCGGGCATCTAAGTACCCATTGTTTTATTGCGGACACTTGTCCATTTTTTTAAACTCTCCTTTATTCTTTTTCTTTTTTAGGGAGGTAGGCTCTACTCGCCCGTAGGACACTTGTCCATTTTTCATCTCCCCTTTCTTTTCTCTTTTTTTTTGACTATACAACCCAAGCCTCCTTTGCAATAAACTTGTAGAGAGATAGAAACAAGGATAAAGGAGCTTTATGAGATGTGGGCTACGTGGACATGTATGGGGAATATTTTTGGTTGTTCTCTCCCAGGGTAGGAGTAGAACATTTTTGGTGGATCTATGGTGAATATTTGGTGGATGCGTACTTCCAGGGTAGAAGTAGCATAAGTGCAAGTGGAATAGAGTGGAGTGGAGTGGAGTGTGTGTATGAGTAGCAGTATGACAAGTTTCTAAGAGTCAACAAAGATTGACCAAACTCATTGCAAAGTAAGCAGCCTATATATAGCAAAAAGGGTTTTCCTATCTAAAGAGCATGTATATATGGCTGTGGTAGGAGTCTCAACACTCGTCATATAGGAACTCATCATGTGCACTTTTAATTTTCAAAAGATAAATCTCCAGAACTCTAGTATCACTAGGAGTAAGATAAATAGCAGCTCAAACTGTCATATATCATATCCGTCAATCACTTAGACTTCAGAGCAAGCATTTGCTACCCACGGGTTTTAGGTTTAGAGTAAATCTCAAGTCAAAGCAGTTGCATTAAAAGCTCAAGAGAAATTAAGCTTGAAAGGTAGGTACTTGAAAGGAATTACGATGGAACAACTATTCATCATTTCCATGACTAGAGATTATCTTCAGAGTTTATTTTATTCTCACACTCTAATAAAGACTCTTTAATAAAGACTATATAGACCCTTTTTATTTGATTTCCTTAGTTATGCATCTTTTTATATCTTTCTAATAAAACAAACATATCTAGCTAATATTAAATAAGATAGGAGAATACTTATCTGGATACATGGGGGTTGCACTCCCCCAAGCTGGATGTTGACATATTCTTCGATGTTCTTGATGGTTGGAAGTAGAGGTTGATAGTGATGGTGGGCTTATCGATCTTCTTTGATGATGGACGTCATGTGTTTCATGTCTCTCTTCCTTGGGATCCTGCTGGACTCAAATAGACAACAAAGCTAGTGGAACTTGATTAAGTGTTAGGGGTTAGCCACGTTGCTTTTGTCTGCTTGGGCATCTTTCAGCAGCATTAAATATTTTTGGTGTTTTATTATTTCTATGCAAGATAAAGAATGATGATGCATGCATATTTATTTTATTTTTGTGCCACCACAATAAATATCCTTGTGGGTTGTTACACGCCACAAAATTACTCATATGGGGCTTAGAATTTTTTGAATGCAACAAATAAATATTTTTATTTTCTTTTCTAATGCGGTGCTAGTGTTGTAAAATATACTAAAGGAAAATGATTATGCAATGCAAGAAAGTAAATATGCTATGCACTAAGTATGGATAACTACCGATCTTTACCTTTCGGCGAGGGTTCAGTGTTTTAAGTCCTCTGAACGAGACTTCTTACCTAGTTATTTCCTTGAGTGTATTATTTGATCTTGATAGCCGTAGTCGGATGGTGTCACCCATGTTCTTTGATGGTCTCGTGAGTTGGAGATGAGCGTAGGCAACATCTTGCTTCGTGTGCCTGCTTTGTGGTTTAGGACATCCACTTATAGAAATTTGGGGAGTGACAAACTCCTCAACATTTTTGCTCGAAGTGTGTCCTGTTTGCAAAGACAAGGTAGAGATCAAGTGCATGGGCCCCGTTGGTGGGAAAACACCAACAAAACCAAAACCATAGGTACATTAAACAAGATAGAGTTGATTTCTTATATGCTTTGGTTATTCCTATCTTGGGTGACAAGATCTTAAGATTGAGCATGAATGTTGCAGTTAAAACTTTTGACGGATAGAAACAAACTCCTTGACTCTTGGAAGGGTTTTCTTGTCTATACATGATGTATCAAAGGCATGATTATCTTCTTCCAAAGCAAGGTGTGCAACATTCTAGCTTATATGATTAGGACTATGAGATCAAGAGAGTGGTGATAAGAACAATTAAAGAAACAAAACAAGTTGAGCTAATAAAGCTAGATCAAGTAAGGTTGTTACTCTAAAATGTTTGATTCTTTATTTATGAACAAGCCATAATTAAGGTAAAGCTTAGTTAATGACAACTTACCTCAAGATGTTACCTTATTATTGGAGTGTGACGACATCGTAACCTCTTGTGGTGGTCTTTTTCTTATGCTCGAAGCTTTTCTTCTTTGGCTTCTTGTGTATCTTGTTCCTCACTTGTCTCCTTTATTGCATCGTCTTTTCTTTCTTGTTCTTTAAATTGCGCTAGGACCTTTTTGCTCCTCTCATGATTTTATTCCTGCAGTATTAGTTGACAACACATACCCGAAGGAATACACAAGTAATTTTAAACAAGGGAAGAATTGTCATGGGGCTAAAGGTATCTTCTAAGCTACAAAAAGTTTTGGATAGATATTGTAATTAGCATTTGTTCACCATTACTTTTTCTCTATTGGGTTAACTTTATTATATCTTAAGTTTGATTTTGATGTATGACATTTATAACCATTCAAACTTAGAGAGACAAAGTAATAGTGAGTAGGGGAATTGCAAACCAGCATGTCAGAGTGACGGAAGCTTGAGAAGAGGGAGAGATTTGTCGGATCATCTTATAGAGGAATTGGCCTTCCTCCCCCAAGCTCGAGCCTTCCTGTCACTCGACACTTTAAGTGTGAATGCTGAACCATCCCTAATCGTGTGTTGCAATCACCATGTCCTTAGATGTTGTTCATCCTTTGTTCCTGCAAGGTTAGTGACCGAGAATACCCGAAGGGAACTTTGTCCTAGGAACATGTTGTTGTTGTTGTTCTCTTTAGCATGGGCCTTCATGTGCTCAGATTTTTCTCTTTTTTTTCTTTTTTTTTTTTTTTTGTAGAACATAAGACAAAAGTTGTGTACAAATATGTGATTTATATTCACTTACCTGTCTTTGATGTTCTTGTGGCCCATTGCTTTGTCCATCCACTTTTGTTGAGTGATTACTTTTCGTGATCGTGTTGTATGGCACTCTTCTTCATTGAATAGACATAGCATAGACTCTTTTTCTCGCAAAATATTAGTGGACACATACCCGAAGGAATACAACAAGATTTGAAATAGGGGTTGTGTCCAAAGTTTATATGATTTCTTTTATGCTAATGAAAAGATGGATCTTTGTTTATCATTTAGCACAGATTTTATTTATCATGTCTTATACCAGATTTTTTTTAATGGTTGCACTCTAGTATATGGATCAAGGCAAAGGTTATTTGTAGCAAAAGACAAGGTGAATGATATTTGATACTTACCATTCTTCCATCAATGAGCCGTGTCTGCATTGCACAAGGTTGGAGTTCATCATATGCCTTGCTTCATCTCTAATCTAAGTTCACCTCTTGACTTACACCCAATTGGATTTGAGAATTTTCTGCATGGGTTAGTCTAACAAAATAGCCAATGTCTACACAAGTAATTTTTAGTTCAATAACCAAACTAGACTTCATGTCTAATTCAATTAAGGAAGGCATTTTAACCTAAGCACCACGCTTAATTTAAAAAAACTTTAGAAGTATCCTAGAAACACTTCCAAACCAAAGCATACCATAGCGCATAAAAGTTAACATTATAGCACTATAGAGATATAATCAAATAGAGATGAAAGAGGATGATCATGGTGAGAGATTTTTTTTTAGAGAAGCAAACTTTATGGATATATGCAAGGAATTAAACATGCAATGGATCTACTACGAGAAAGCATAAACTAAGTGGAGTGAATGCATGATTTGATCAAGTAAACATGCAATGCAATGCAAGAAATTAAATGGATAACTACTCAAAAAGTTTAAAGTCCTTGAGCAAGACTTTCTCACCTTTATTAATCATACTTACCATGATGTGCAGCTTCTATGTACGCCACATAAGATGTGTGAATTGAATTCTTGTGACGGCGACTTCTTTTCCAATCTATACATGGTTAGAATAATATATATTTAAATGCATACCTTTGAGATGGCAGGGTTCCAAAGTTGATGAATCTTGAATGTTCAGGCACCCTGGATTCTTCTATGTTTGTTCTTTTTTTTTTTTTGTGGAATCTTGTCGGAAGGTCGCAACGACATCTTTTGTCCTGTCTATTCCACAACTCAACAGAACAAGGGTAATCCTACTAAAGCTAGTGATACACTAAATTAGTAGACATCAAGATCATTATTAAAATCTTATCGCCAAATGCTTCCCAAGAACGGCGCCAAAAAGCTTGTTGGTATTTATTAAGTGCTAAAAGAATATGAAGGATTCCGCAAGCGCACGTAACACCTACCATTGTAGCTTTTCCCTAGGATGAGTATTCTAGAGTATCGTATCCACAGGGGAAGCGTTGGCTAAAGAATCTAATAAGTCACAATCATTCATCTACTAACTAAGCAAACCACTAACTAAAGTAAGGGGGTAAATGGTAAATGATAGGAGTTATGAATAATATCAATCACACAGGAGAATTCCTAATGATAAATGTGTAGTAGCATGTTGAGAGGACAAATGGGAGAGATCTAGGTTCCTAAGTACTTCTCTATTACTTAGGTTTTATGATAGTAATCACACCATAGCACTTTGGGACATCAAAACACTAGCCACGCATGGGGATGAGAAGGGGGCTAGGAAGCTTCAACTACGGTCCTACAAACACCAACCCGAACGTGGTGGAATACATCGGCCATCAGGGCTGTCACCACCTGGGGCTACCACAAACAATCCATGAGGTTGGGTGCAATCTCAGGTAACCTCTAGTCTAGACACCATGTCTACACTATCAATTACTACTCTAATTATGTCTATGACTAGAGCACTCGATGATGCGGCGAAGATCCCATGCAATGATATAACAACTATACTAACCAATTATATGACTGAAAGTAAATAGAGAAGATAAATATATAATAAATCATAATGTCTTACAAAGAAAGGATACAAGACATACCAAACTCTGTAGATTCCTCCAGAACCGGAGCATAGCTTCGCTCTCCCTAACTCTCTAGTTGCTAATCTACTACATTGGAGAGTCTAGCCCTAATTCTCTAGTGGAGAGGTTGTCCTCACATTGGGACACCTCCAAGACCAACAGGTCAAGAGATAATGAATGGAATGAATTAGGGTTTCACCCTGGGGGCAGGGGGTCTTCTTATATAGCCCTAGGCGATGCACGACAGCCCTTGGATCAAACCGACCTTGAGCAACGGTGTAGATCTCTTCTTAATGGCGGTTGTGAACCGACCTAACAAGATGGTCACTGACAGGTGGGACCAGAGGGCGGCCGCCCTAGAAGGTGGCCGCAGCCGCCTGGGCCCCATGCTAGGTGGGTCCCACCTTCCAGGCCTGATCTTCTGGTGCCTTCTAGAGTCTTCTTACTTGGGTTTCAAGTCGGGTTACTTCACGGATAAGTCTTTATGGTGTAGAACTTGCAAACTCTTAGGCTTTTACTGCTTTTATCCATTTAGTCCCTGAAAATATATAAATCACCAAAACTCGTGGAATTACGTCAGTAAAGCCCCTATACTATGTTGATATTCATTTTAAGCCCTTATTTCAGTTTTAAAAGCCTATATATTTTATGCTATAACAGGTGTGAATAGGCGGCACAAACGGGCGCGAGCATGAGCTCCGCCTCGATGAGACGACCGAAAACCCTAACCTAATTGACCCAAGCAACGGCCGGAGCACCCTCGACCGCGCACGCCCATGGCGGCGGCGGTGAGCTCCCCGGCGACGACGGCGTTGCGGCCAACACGGTGTGGCATTGCCCGAACTGCTAAAACCCTAGCTAGAACACAACGAGTAGAGCACGGAACATGCACTAGATAGAAGAAACGGCGACCCCCGGGCGCCGCGGTGACGAAGCTCGCCGGCGGCGGCCATGGCGGCGCGGCGGGCGGCGAACGGAAACCCGCGAATCTGCGGCCTTACCTTTGCACGACGGCCGCAGCGAGCATGAGCACGGGCTCGAGGATGGTGTGGCGAAGCTAAGTGCGAGATTTGGTGGGTGGAGGAGCTACGACGGCGGAGTTCAGCGGCGGCGACGCCGAACGACGATGGCGGCGCTCCCCGCTTGCCGTGGAAAGGCGAAAGGATGGGGACGGGATGGCGTTGGGCGAGCAGGAGGGTAGGGACGCGGACTGGGCGCGGCTTAAAGGCGCTTGGACGGCCGGTTGAGTGCGCTATGTCGACATCCCGGCCGGCGTACGGACGCCACGTCGCGGCTGCCGGTTGGGGACGATGGGCGGTGCTGCTGCAGCCCTATGGTCGACAGGCCCCTGTTTCTCCCCCAACCTCTCTGTTTTTGCTCTACTGCTCGTAAATCGTGCCGAATTTGCAAAAACTTTCTATAGCAAAATTTTAGAGCACAAAATTCTGAACATTTCATAGAAAGCAAGTTTTCTCTAATTCGGCCTAGATTTTGAACTATCGTCATCCCAATCAAAGTCACTCCAGAAGGGTCAAACAACCGCAAATTCAAATGCAATTTCAAACTGTTTTGACTTTTTGACCAAGCTCCAGCCATTTTCATGGATTGAGCTCCACATGACAAATGTTCTACAACAAATTTACCACACTTTTCCTTTTGGGTGCACTAACATGCATACAAGTTTGCTATGACTTTTGAAGGAACTAAGAAAATGACTCATGTAGGTCAAACCGAGTCAAACCAAGTCAAACAACCCTAACTAATCACAATTAGCCAAAGTGTTTAACTTGAACATTGGTTCATTATGCATCCTAAACATGTCTAGGTGTGTTTAGTGATCAAACATGGCATTCACTTGTATTAGCACATCACCATGAGCAAGCAAGGGCAAAATTAGAACAAATTCGAACATGAAATGATATGAAACAATGGCATGCATGAATGCTTATGTGCTAATGATGATTATGCAAATGAAATGCACATGTTATGCTAAGCTTAACACTAGGGTGTTACATATGTCATCCTTGATCCCACCAAGCTCACCGATGAGGATAGAGCAAACCGGACTTGCAATCGAATGGCACTCAACACCATATACAATGCCATCGATGCAAAGATATTTGAGGGCATCAAGGACTTGGACCGTGCAAGTGAAGTATGGACAAGATTGAGTGAGACATATGAGGGCACCAAAGTTGTCAAGAGTGCCAAGCTATATGGTCTCAAGAGTGAGTTTGAGACTTTCAAGATGAAGCAAGGTGAAACAATTCTTGAGATGTTTCATCGTCTACAAGTAATTGTGAATGACCTCAAGACATCGGGCTACAAGACTCAAGATCAAGACTTTTATCACAAGTTCTTGATTAGCCTACCTTAAAGATTCAAGATGTTAATCCTCATGCTACAAAGAGATGGGCTTGATACAAAGAAGCCAAATGATTTGCTTGGAGAGGTATTGACATTTGACAAGTATGATCATGATGTGGATGCCAAGGAGAAGAAAGAGGACAAGAAGGTTGAGGAGAAGAAGGCCGTTGCATTCAAGGCATCCTCTTCCACATGCAAGGGCAAGGCTAAAGCTCAAGAAGAAGAGTGTGATGTAACTGGCCTAGAAGAGGTTGATGAAGCTCTTGCTTTGGTGGTCAAGAAATTTGGCACCATGCTCAAGTACAAGAGAAGATTTGGGAACTACAAGAAGAAGGACACTCCCAAGGGCAATGAAGATAATAGGCTATGTTGGAAGTGTGATAGTCCCGATCATCTCTTTGAAGAATGTCCTCATAGGAAGGATAAGAAGAACAACAAAGACCATAGAAGGGGCAAGAACAAGGCTACCTTCAAGAAGGGCAAAGATGGTGCATTTGTTGTGACTTGGGATAGTGATGAGTCCGAAGAAGAAGAAGAGGGCAAGGCAATTGTTGATATTTCTTACACGATCCACATTAGGAAGGCGAAAGAAATATATATGGGATATCTATCTAATCATGTTAGCTTGGATAATGGGATTAACCTCATGACCCAACAAACCGGAGTTAGGCGGTGTTAGTAGTGGGATGTAAACTTAGCATCATTATCCATAGTGGAGTTAATCTCACCAGGATATGTACTCAAAGTATACCACTCATTTCTAGGCATTACCTATACACTAGTCTGTCACCCTAGCAATAACGCTCAAAGAAATGCGGTATGGTATTTGTTGAAAGGCCTTGATAAAAGAATGAACATGATATCTGCAAGCGCACAGATAGAAATACCATCGTAGCACTTCACCGGGAGTAATCCAAGTATCGTATTTATATTTTACCACAGGGAAGGTAAGTCTATGGAAAGTAGAGAGAAAAGGGTATCTAATGATTTAGGAAGTGATTTACTTATGAGATCCACTTACATTAGTATAATGCAGAGTAGCCATATGCATCTAACATTACTCAACAGGATAAGTCACAAGGTAAAGATAATTATATAATTGATAAATACCCAAGTCTAAGATCATCATATGCCACTAGTATCATACGAGCTATTAGCATGTTATAGAAAGAATAGAATGAATATTCCTAAGATACTCCTAATCATATATGTCACATGAATACTACAATTAGTGCAATACATCTAGCTATCATGGCAAGGTTGGATTACATCTACACATGGCAAGCATTACCAATAACAACCAAGGACAAAACTTGATCATTACCGTAATTATAGCTCGACTAGTCCTAGCATTCGGAGGGTGGATTACAAAGGACTCAACAGGACTGTCACTCCCGCGATCTACCACACGGCCCGGAATGTAGGGTGCAATTGCAGATAAACGTTGTATAAACACCACGTTTACACATTGCTTATCACCCACATAGTGATCATCTACGTGGATGCTATACAATTCCATGCATAAGATATAA
Organism: Hyparrhenia diplandra; assembly: GCA_015847255.1. Classification (NCBI taxonomy): domain Eukaryota; kingdom Viridiplantae; phylum Streptophyta; class Magnoliopsida; order Poales; family Poaceae; genus Hyparrhenia; species Hyparrhenia diplandra. Next base: position 112,660 of record JADLZK010010525.1, on the reverse strand, counting down.
GACAAACTCACTAAACTAAACATATAATCATAGCATGCATAAACACATATCAATAAGAATATAATAATTATATAGATCGAAGACATAACAATTGTATTCTAAATATAATAGTACTTACAGATCGAATACAAGAGAGAAGTCTCAAGAACGATGATTCTTGCTACTTCTTGACTATCAGGAACTCAAGATGAACTTGATCTTCAACTAGAACTAGCTAGATAGCTAACTACTTCTAGTATGAACTAGGGCTTAGGTCTAGACTTGGTTGGACTTGAGATGAATTGACTTGGTATGAGTTGATAATGAATTGTTATTTTGCCCTGGGGTCAGCTGGTCTTCTTATATAGCACTTGGCGATGAACGTGAACCCTTGGATCAAACCGACCTTCAATAACGGTGTAGATACAACCTCAATGTCGGTAGTAAACCAACCTAGAAAGGAGAGGCTGACAGGTGGGACCCACCTGGCGGCCGGCCTACTTGGCACTGGCGGCTGCCAGGGTGTCATGCCACCTTGGCATCCCGTCTTTTCTGGTGTTCTCTAGTAACTTCTAGGATGTTTTAGTCCACTTTTCGAGTTGAGTTACTTCACGGTCAAGTCTTATCATCATATGTCTTGTATATTCCGGAACTTTCTCCATTGTTCTCGGCATTTATCTGTTAAGTCCCTGGAAAGTCACAGAATACCAAAACTCGTGGAAATACATTAGTTAGACCCCTAGACTTATGTTGGTCTTTGACTTTAGCCCTTATTTCATGTTATTTAACTTATAAAATTATGCTATAACAGGTGTCAACAAGCTCCCCCAAGCTTACCTCTTGCTAGTCTCTAGCAAGACACATGATATTATATTAAACTACTTACTTGGATCAGGAGTTGCTGCAACGCTATCACAGCTGAAAAGTACACATGCTGTCAAACAAAATTTCTCTCCAGATAAGAATAAACTTTTCAAAACTTCAATTTACCCATATTACCTTTTGACCCTTTGGGGCTTATAACTGTTTCTTCAATCTTGGGTAATTGAAAGATAGAACAGTCAAGTCGAGCACTATATCTCAAACTCTTTCGAACAACTGTTCTTCTGGAGTTTTTGCTGGTTTTTAAATAAAACTCAAAGTTCCCAGTATGACTCTCTCTAATCTCTCATTTGTGGTATTTGTGGATCCTCTCTAAGGCAATAAGGTAGTGTTGCCTTTCTCTCAGAATATGTAGTATTTTTGGCTAAGGCAGTAGCACACTATGCCTTCTTCTCTCTCACCCTATATTCTAAGGCTTTATATCTGGAGCTCATAGGTAGGAAAAAACTTACTTTACTTACTAAGCATATATTGTAAATTCAAGCAATGGATCCAAAGTTACAAGTCACACTGATCAAGTGGTGCATGTGTATGGTGGATAGAATATAAATGGTAGGGAATATAGTAAAGTGTATAGAATGAATGATGGGTGTTGACACCTGTTATAGCATAAAATATATAGGCTTTTAAAATTGAAATAAGGGCTTAAAATGAATATCAACATAGTATAGGGGCTTTACTGACATAATTTCACGAGTTTTGGTGATTTATATATTTTCAGGGATTAAACAGGAAAACGCCCAAGAGTTTGCAAGCCCTACGACATAAAGACGTATCCGTGAAGTAATTCAACTTGAAACCCACGTAAGAACATTCTAGAAGACACCAGAAGGCACGACCCACAAGTTGGGGCCCACCTGGCAGTGTGCCAGGGCGGCCGCCCTAGTAGCAGGCGGTGGCCGCGGCCATAGGGCCCACTGTCAGCCTCCCCTTCCACGTCGGTTCATAACCGCCATTGAGGAGCAATCCTGTCCATCTATCAAGGTCGGTTGGATCCAAGGGCTATGGTGCATCCAATGGAAGACTCTAGAAGGCCCAGACCTGAATTCGGCCCATCTAAGCCTATGCGCATTAGCATAATACATGGTGGAAGGATTAGTACCACATTGCCTACGGAACTAGGAGGGAGGCCTGGAGACCCCTATATAACAAGACCCCCTGCCCCCAGGGTGAAACCCTAATTCATTCCATTCATATCTTGACCTGTTGGTCTTGGAGGTGTCCCAATGTGAGGACAACCTCTCCACTAGAGAATTAGGGTTAGACTCTCCAATGTAGTAGATTAGCAACTAGGGAGTTAGGGAGAGCGGAGCTATGCTCCGGTTCTGGAGGAATCTACAGAGTGTGGTATGTCTTGTATCCTTCCTTTGTAAGACATTATGATTTATATATTTATCTTCTCTATTACTTTCTTGACTTTCATATAATTGGTTAGTATAGTTGTTATGTCATTGCATGGGATCTTCGCTCGCATCAAGTGCTCTAGTTATAGACATAATTAGAGTAGTAATTGATAGTGTAGACATGGTGTCTAGACTAGAGGTTACCTGAGATTGCACCCAACCCCACGGATTGTTTGTGGTAGCCCCAGGTGGTGACAGCCCTGATGGCCGATGTATTCCACCACGTTCGGGTTGGTGATTGTAGGACCTTGCCAAACCTTCCTAGCCCCCTTCTCATCCCTTTCCGTGGCTAGTGCTTTGGTGTCCCAAAGTGCCTTGGTATGATTGCTATCATAGAACCTAAGTAGTAGAGAAGTACATAGGAACCTAGATCTCTCCCGCTGTCCTCTCAACGTGCTACTACACATTTATCATTAGGAATTCTCTTATGTGATTGATATTATTCATAACTCCTATCATTTACCATTTACCCCCTCACTTTAGTTAGTGGTTTGCTAAGTTAGATACGTGATTGTGAGTTATTAGATTCTTTAGCCAATGCTTCCCTGTGGATACGATACTCTAGAATACTCATCCTAGGGAAAAGCTACAATGGTAGGTGTTCTCGTAAACTTTGAAATCCTTTATATTCTTTTGGCACTTAATAAATACCAACAAGCTTTTTTGGCGGCCGTTCTTGGGGAAGCATTGGGCGATAAGATTTTAATAATGATATTGATGTCTGCTAATTTAGTGTATCACTAGCTTTAGTAGGATTACCCTTGTTCTGTTGAGTTGTGGAATAGACAGGACAAAAGATGTCATTGCGACCTTCCGACAGGATTCCACAAGAAAAGAAAAAAAAGAACAAACATTGAAGAACCCAGGGTGCCTGATCATTTAAGATTCATCAACATTGGAACCCTGCTATCTCAAGGTACGCATTTAAATATATATTATTCTAACCATATATAGATTGGAAAAGAAGTCGCCATCACAAGAATTCAATTCACACATCTCAAGTGACGTACATAGAAGCTGCACATCATGGTAAGTATGATTAATAAAGGTGAGAAAGTCTTGCTCATGGACTATAAATTTATTGAGTAGTTATCATTTAATTTCTTGCATTGAATTGCATGTTTACTTTAATCAATTCATGCATTCACTCCACTTAGTTTATGTTTTCTCATAGTATATCCATTGCATGTTTAATTCCTTGCATATAATCATGTCATGTGCATCTAAAAAAAAATCTCTCACCATGATCATGCTCTCTCATCACTGGTTGATTAAATCTCTAAAGTGCTATCATGCTACCCTTGTCTGTTATGGTATGCTTTGGTTTGGAATATCTTCATACATCTCTTAAATGAAGCATGGTGCTTAGTTTAGGAAGTGGTGATTTTACTTCCATTGGCTTTTAAATTAAGCGTGGTGCTTAGGTTAAAATGCCTTCCTAAATCAAATTGGACGTGGTGTCTAGGTTGATTTTTGGACCAATAGTATGTTGTAGTAGATGCTTGGTATATTTTGTTGGACTAACCCATGCGAAAAACTCTCAAATCCAATTCGGGTAAGTCAAGAGATGAACTCAGATCAGAGATGAAGCAAGGCATATGATGATGAACTTCAACCTTGAGCAAAAGACACAGCTCATTCATCATTGATGGAAGAATTGTAAGTATCAAACATCATTCACCTTGTCTTTTGCTACAAGTTACCTTTGCCTTGATCCATATACTAGAGTGCAGCCATAAACAAAATCTGGTATAAGACATGATGAATACAATCTGTGCTAAGAATAATCAAAGAACCATCTTTTCATTAGCATAGATGAAATCATATAAACTCTGGACACAACCCCTACTTCAATCTTGTTGTATTCCTTTGGGTATGTGTCCACTAATATTTTGCAGAAAAAAGAGTCTATGCTATGTCTATTCAATGAAGAAGAGTGCCATACAAACACGATCTCAAAAAGTAATCACTCAACAGAAGTGGATGGACAAAGCAATGGGCCACAAGAACATCAAACACAGGTAAGTGAATATAAATCACATATTTGTATACAACTTTTATCTAATGTTCTCTCTAAAAAAAACTAAGCACATGAAGGCTCATGCTAAAAGAAAACAACAACAACATGTTCCTAGGACAAGTTCCCTTCGGGTATTCTCGGTCACTAACCTTGCAGGAACAAAGGATGAACAACATCTAAGGACATGGTGATTGCAACACACAATTAGGGATGGCTCAGCATTCACACTTAGAGTGTCGAGTGATAGGAAGGCTCGAGCTTGGTGGAGAAAGGCCAATTCCTCTACAAGATGATCCGACAAATCTCTCCCTCTTCTCAAGCTCCCGCCACTCGACACACCGTTTTGCAATCCCTCTACTCACTATTACTTTGTCTCTCTAAGTTTGAATGGTTATAAATGTCATACATCAAAATCAAACTTAAGATATAAAATAAAATTAACCCATTAGAGAAAAAGTAATAGTGAAAAAAAATTCTAAGTAAAATATCCAACCAAAACTTTTTGTAGCATAGAAGATACCTTTAGCTCCATGACAATTCTACCCTTGTCTAAAATTACTTTTATATTCCTTCGGGTATGTGCTGTCAACTAATACTACAGAATAAAATCATGAGAGGAGCAAAAAGGTTCGAGCACAATTTAAAGAACAAGAAAGAAAGGACAATGCAATAAAGGATACAAGTGAGGAACAAGATACACAAGAGGCCAAAGAAGAAAAGCTTTGAGTAGAAGAAAAATACCACCACAAGGTGTTACGCCCGTCACACTCCAATAATAAGGTAACATCTTGAGGTAAGTTGTCATTAATTAAGCTTTACCTAAATAATGGCTTGTTCATAAATAAAGAATCAAACATGTTAGAGTAACAACCTAGCTTGATCTAGCTTTATTAGCTCAACTTGTTTTGTTTCTTTAGTTGTTCCTATCACCACTCGCTTGATCTCTTAGTCCTAAACATGTAAGCTCGAATGTTGTACACCTTGCTTTGGAAGAAGATAATCATGCCTTTGATACATCATGTATAGACAAGAAAACCCTTCCAAGAGTCAAGGAGTTTGTTTCTATCCGTTGAAAGTTTTAACCGCAACATTCATGTTCAATCTTATGATCTTGTCACCCAAGTTAGGACTAACCAAAGCATATAAGAAATCAACTCTATCTTGTTTAATGTGCCTATGGTTTTGGTTCTGTTGGTGTTTTCCCACCAACAGAGCCCATGCACTTGATTTCTACCTTCACATTGCAAGTAGGACACACTTTGAGCAAAAAGGTGGAGAATCAGTCTCTCCAAAATTCAGCAAGTGAATGCCTTATGAGCATGCACACTAAACAAGATGCTGCCTACGTCCATGCTCATCTCCAACTCAGAAGACCAGCAAAGAACATAGGTGACACCAGCGAGTACGGCTATCAAGATGAAATAATACACTCAAGGAAAAGACAAGGTAAGAAGTCTTGTTCAGAGGACTTAAAACACTGAACCCTCGTCGAAAGGTAAGATCGGTAGTTATCCATATTTAGTGCATAGCATATTTACTTTCTTGCATTGCATAATCATTTTCCTTTAGCATATTTACATTACAACACTAAAACTGCATTAGAAAAGGAAATAAAAATATTTGTTTGTTGCATACAAAAAAAAAAAACTCTAAGCCCCATGTGAGTAATTTTGTGGCGTGTAACAACCCACAAGGATATTTACCGTGGTGGCATAAAAATAAAATAAATATGCATGCATCATCATCCTTATCTGCATAGAAAATTAAAAAAATATATAAGGCTGCTGAAAGATTCCCAGGCAGACAAAAGCAACGTAGCTAACCCCTAACGCTTAATCAAGTTCCACTAGCTTTGTTGTCTATTTAAGTTCAGCAGGATTTCAAGGAAGAGAGGAATGACACACATGGTGTCCATCGTTAAAGAAGATCGATCAGCCCACCATCGCTATCTACCCTACTTCCAACCATCAAGAATATCGAAGACTATGTCAACATCTAGCTTGGGGGAGAGCACCCCCAGTTATCGAGATAAGTATCTCCTTACCATATCCTATTTACTACTATCTAGATATGTTTATTTATTAGAAAGATATAAAAAAAGATGCATAACTAAGGAAATTAAATAAAAAGAGTCTATATAGTCTTTATTAGAATGTGAGAATAAAATAAACTCTGAAGATAATCTCTAGGAATGGAGATGATGAATAGTTGCTCCGTTGTAATTCCTTTCAAGTACCTACCTTTCAAGCTTAATTTCTCTCGAGCTTTTAATGCAACTGTTTTGACTTGAGATTTGCTCTGAACCTAAAACCTGTGGGTAGCAAATGCTTGCTCTAAAGTCTAGGTGATTGACGGATATGATATATGATAGTCTGAGCTGCTATTTATCTTACTCCTAGTGATACTAGAGTTCTGGAGATTTATCTTTTAAAAATTAAAAGTGCACATGATGAGTTCCTGTATGACGAGTGTTGAGACTCCTACCACAGCCATATATACATGTTCTTTAGATAGGAAAATCCTTTTTGATATATATATAGGCTGCTTACTTTGCATTGAGTTTGGTCAATCTTTGTTGACCCTTAGAAACTTGTCATACTGCTACTCATACACACACTCCACTCCACTCCACTCCACTCTATTCTACTTGCACTTATGCTACTTCTACCCTGGAAGTACGCATCCACCAAATATTCACCATAGATCCACCAAAAATGTTCTACTCCTACCCTAGGAGAGAGCAACCAAAAATAGTCCCCACACATATGCACTTAGCCAATATTTTATAAAGCTCCTTTATCCCTGTTTCTATCTCTCTATAAGTTTATTGCAAAAAGAGGCTTGGGTTGTATAGTCAAAAAAAATGAGAAAGAAGAAAGGGGAGATGAAAAATGGACAAGTGTCCTATGGGCGAGTAGAGCCTACCTCCCTAAGAAAAAAAGAATAAAGGAGAGTTAAAAAATGGACAAGTGTCCGCAATAAAACAATGGGTACTTAGATGCCCGCCTCTCCATGAGAAAAAAATATATAGAAAAACAATATTGAAAGAGTATACAGCCCAGGTTCTCCTAAATACTTTCAAAGTCCTAAAGAGAGAGATATGTTTCCTACAGGAGCTAAGTAGAATTAGGCTTTCACTTATATTAGTATAATGCAGAGTAGCCATATGCATCTAACATTACTCAACAGGATAAGTCACAAGGTAAAGATAATTATATAATTGATAAATACCCAAGTCTAAGATCATCATATGTCACTAGTATCATACGAGCTATTAGCATGTTAAAGAAAGAATAGAATGAATATTCCTAAGATACTCCTAATCATATATGTCACATGAATACTACAATTAGTGCAATACATCTAGCTATCATGGCAAGGTTGGATTACATCTACACATGGCAAGCATTACCAATAACAACCAAGGACAAAACTTGATCATTACCGTAATTATAGCTCGACTAGTCCTAGCATTCGGAGGGTGGATTACAAAGGACTCAACAGACTTTGTCACTCCCGCGATCTACCACACGGCCCGGAATGTAGGGTGCAATTGCGATAAATGTTGTATAAACACCACGTTTACACATTGCTTATCACCCACATAGTGATCATCTACGTGGATGCTATACAATTCCATGCATAAGATATAAGACAAACTCACTAAACTAAACATATAATCATAGCATGCATAAACACATATCAATAAGAATATAATAATTATATAGATCGAAGCCATAACAATTGTATTCTAAATATAATAGTACTTACGGTCGAATACAAGAGAGAAGTCTCAAGAACGATGATTCTTGCTACTTCTTGACTATCGAAACTCAAGATGAACTTGATCTTCAACTAGAACTAGCTAGATAGCTAACTACTTCTAGTATGAACTAGGGCTTAGGTCACTTGGTTGGACTTGAGATGAATTGACTTGGTATGAGTTGATAATGAATTGTTATTTTGCCCTGGGGTCAGCTGGTCTTCTTATATAGCACTTGGCGATGAACGTGAACCCTTGGATCAAACTGACCTTCAATAACGGTGTAGATACAACCTCAATGTCGGTAGTAAACCGACCTAGAAAGGAGAGGCTGACAGGCGGGACCCACCTGGCGGCCGGCCTACTTGGCACTGGCGGCCGCCTATCATGCCACCATGGCATCCCGTCTTTTCTGGTGTTCTCTGGTATCTTCTAGAATGTTTTAGTCCACTTTTCGGGTTGAGTTACTTCACGGTCAAGTCTTATCATCATATGTCTTGTATATTCCGAAACTTTCTCCATTCTTCTCGGCATTTATCTGTTAAGTCCCTGGAAAGTCACAGAATACCAAAACTCGTGGAAATACATTAGTTAGACCCCTAGACTTATGTTGGTCTTTGACTTTAGCCCTTATTTCATGTTATTTAACTTATAAAATTATGCTATAACAGGTGTCAACAGCAATGATGGCATTGGTTGATCAAGAGAAGCCTTCTCTATTTGACTCATCCTCCGGTTCATGCTTCATGGCTAAGGCCACCAAGGTATATGATGATGATGAACCATACCCTAATGAAGTAAAATATGATAGTGATGAATATGATGAATCAAATGAACCCACTAAAGATGAGATGTTTGAGGTAATGGAGCAAGCCAACATTGTTCTCATAGCTATGGCTAAGGAATGTAAGGCCTTGGAAAAGAGAGTTGCCTCTCTTGAAAAGAGCCTTAAGGAGCAAGAAGCCTCTTATGAGTGTCTAAAGGAAGACCATGAGGAGCTTCAACTTGCTCACACAAAGCTTGAAAAAGCTCATTCCTTGCTAGTAGCTAAGTGTGACAAGGTTGTCTTGGTCTCCAAGATGGATGTTGGTTCAACATGTGATATTATAGATGAACCATTCGTGGTTGATGTTGAAGAACCAAACATATCTTCCACATCCACACCAACCCACTCTATCTCCACTAGTAGTGATGGAAAGATTTTAGATTCATGATTATTAGTTGAGAATGAGACTCTCAAGAGAGAGGTGGATGAGCTCACCCATGCCTTGGGTAAGGCATATGGTGGGGATGCCAAGTTGCTAAAGTGCTTGGGTAGCCAAAGATTTTCCCTTAACAAGGAAGGTATAGGGTATATCCCCAAGAAAGGCAAGAAGGCCTTTGTGACTCCAAAGCCTAGCTTTGTGAAGAGCAACGGTTCTTATTGCTATAGATGCAAGCAAGTTGGGCATCAAGAGCAAGAATGTGCTAAAAAGAACACCAACAAGAAAGCAAGCAAAGTGCATTCAATTTGTTTTGATTCATGCTATTTGCTTACCAAGAGGGAGAATGGTGTTAAAGCAAAGTTCATTGGTACACCAATTGTGGGACCAAAGAAGAAGTCCATTTGGTTACCAAAGTCTTTGGTAACTAACCTCCAAGGACCCAAGCAAAGATGGGTACCTAAATCTCATTGATTTGTGTTATAGGTGGACTACAAGTCCGGAGGGAGGCATTGGATTCTTGATAGTGGGTGCACTCAACACATGACCGGTGATGCTAGAATGTTCAACTCTTTTGATACAAGGTCAAGTGGTGGAGGCATTACATTTGGTGATACTAGTAGAGGCAAGGTCAAAGGACATGGCAAGATTGCAATCACAAATGAATTGAGCATATCCAATGTGGCACTTGTTGATAAGGTGAACTACAACATGCTCTCAATAGCACAATTATGTGACCTTGGTTTCAAATGCATATTTGGGGTCAATGATATAGAGGTTGTTAGTGTCAATGATGCAAAGTTGATATTCAAAGGCTTTAGGCATGAAAATCTTTATCTAGTTGATTTTGGCACATGTGAAGCAAAATTGAGTACATGCTTACTCTCCAAATCAAGCATGGGTTGGCTATGGCATAGGAGACTTGGTCATGTTGGCATGAAGCAATTAAACAAGCTTGTGAAACACAACTTAGTAAGAGACTTGGATGGAGTTGAGTTTGAAAAGGACAAGCTATGTAGTGCATGTCAAGCCGGCAAGCAAGTAGGCAGCACTCATCCTAAGAAGAATTTCATGAGTACTTGCAAGCCATTTGAGTTGATGCATATGGATTTATTTGGGCCAACTACATACACTAGCATTGGTGGCAATAAGTATGGATTTGTGATTGTGGATGATTTCACTAGATATACTTGGCTATTCTTTCTCAATGACAAGAGTGACACATATTCCATCTTCAAGATATTTCTCAAGCAAGTGTGCAATGAATATGATGTTACCATTAAGAAAGTGAGAAGTGACAATGGGAGTGAATTCAAGAATACAAGAATTGAAGAGCTATGCAATGACTATGGCATTAAGCATGAATTCTCACCCACATACACACCACAATCCAATGGCTTAGTTGAGAGGAAGAATAGGACTCTCATGGATATGGCAAGGTCAATGTTTAGTGAATATGATGTGAGTCAATCATTTTGGACCGAAGCAATCAACACTGCATGCTACTACATCAACCGATTGTATTGTCATCCAATGATGGGCATGACACCCTATGAGCTATTGAATGGAAGAAAGCCAAGCATTGCTTACTTTAGAGTCTTTGGTTGCAAATGCTACATTTTGAAGAAAGGCACTAGATTGGGCAAGTTTGACAAGAAATGTGATGAAGGATTCTTGCTTGGTTATTCCACTACAAGAAAAGCCTATAGAGTGTGGAATAGCACTAGCGGTCAACTTGAGGAAGTGCATGATGTTGAGTTTGATGAAACCAATGGGTCTCAAGATGAAGAAGAAAATCTCAATGATGTTGGTGGAACTCAATTGGTGAATGCAATGAAGAACATGGACATTAGGCATATTAGGCCAACTCAAGTGATTGATGTTGATGATGACAAAGATCAAGTGCTCTCATCTCCAATGGGTCAAGCTAGTGGTTCTCAAGTGCAAGATCAACAAGTTAGTACATCATCTCAAGTGCAAGCCACATCAAGTGATCAACCAAGTTCAAGCAATCAACTACCAATACTCCAAAATTCAAGTGTTGCTAGAGATCACCCAATTGACCAAATTGTTGGTGACATTGCAAGTGGAGTACAAACAAGAGGAAGACTTGCGGCATTTTGTGAGCACTTTGCATTTGTGTCACAAGAAGAGCCGGAGAAGATTGATGATGCCATGAAAGATGAAGAATGGGTATTGGCAATGCAAGAGGAGCTCAATAACTTTGAAAGAAATGAAGTATGGGAGTTGGTGGAAAGGCCAACCAACTATAATGTCATTGGAACCAAGTGGGTGTTCAAGAACAAGCAAGATCAAGATGGCATTGTGGTTAGAAACAAAGCAAGGCTAGTTGCACAAGGCTACACTCAAGTTGAAGGTCTTGACTTTGGTGAAACATATGCTCCGGTGGCAAGATTAGAAGCAATTAGAATTCTATTAGCCTATGCATGTGCCCATGACATCAAGCTATACCAAATGGATGTGAAAAGTGCATTTCTCAATGGCTTCATCAATGAGCTTGTATATGTTGAGCAACCTCCCGGTTTTGAAGATTATCACAAGCCAAATCATGTGTACAAGTTGAAGAAGGCATTGTATGGCTTGAAGCAAGCACCTAGAGCATGGTATGAGAGGTTGAGAGACTTCTTACTCAAGAAAGGCTTCAAGATGGGGAAGGCCGACACTACTCTCTTCACCAAGAAGATTGGCAAGGATTTGTTCATCTTGCAAATATATGTGGATGATATCATATTTGGATCAACAAATCAAGACTATTGTGAAGAGTTTGCTAAAATGATGGCCAAAGAATTTGAAATGTCTATGCTTGGAGAGCTCACATACTTCCTTGGACTTCAAATCAAGCAACTCAAGAATGGCACATTCATTAGCCAAGGGAAATACATAAGAGACATGATCAAGAAGTTTGATATGCAAGATGCAAAGGGCATAACCACACCAATGGGTACAAGTTGCACCCTAGATCAAGATCTCAAAGGCAACATGGTTGATCAAAAGCTATTTCGGTCATTGATTGGAAGCCTACTATATGTGACCGCATCAAGACTAGAACAATCACCTTCTCTAATGAAGTGGAAGCACATTGATATAAGGCACCACTTCATTAGAGAGCATCAACAACAAGGAGATATTGCAATTCATCCAATTGGTACCGAAGATCAACTTGTCGATATATTTACCAAGCCACTTGATGAGAAGAGATTTTGCAAGCTTAGAAATGAATTGGACATTCTTGACTTCTCCAATATGAGTTGAATGCACTCCACATATGTGACATGCCTCTCTACCGAGCCAAAGCAAAGGTGAAATTGTTTGACATGTCATCATAATATCTAAGGACTTGCTAGACCATATAGACATACAACTTGTTCTTTAGGTTGCACTCATGGAAAAGCAATGAATTTCAATGTATGTATGCCATCACTATTGTTTCCTATGCTTGATTGATCTAGTGATGACGTATGACATGCTTGTGGGCTTGCAATCTCAAGTATTGAATTTGGAATAATGTCAAATATGTGGTTCAACATAGACATATAACCCTTTCATTAGGTGTGAAAAAGCTTGTCTTTGGTTCAAACCGAATTACATGTATGGCAAGATATCCAAATTTGGCCAAATTTGAAAACTAATCTTTCCAATATCAAACGAACCCGATCGATCCTTTTATGTCAATTGTTGACAAAGGGAGAGAGATTAGTGCATAAAGATTAGAAGGGGATCAAAAAATTTTGGAAGCACACAAGTAGGGGGAGCAAGCTCATAAGCTATTTGTTGCATTTGGTTGTGCACTAATGTTGACATCTCTAACACGATCCTCATCTAGGACGGCGCTAGAAATGTATAAATGGTATCTATCTAATAAGTCAGCTTGGATGTGGAGTTAATCTCACATTCCAACAAAAGTTAGAGTGGGAAGTTAATAAAGTTAGACGGAATTAGTTATGGTTTATGACTTCGCAACATTATCAATGGTGGAGTTAATCTCACCATGATAGGCACAAAAGTTGTACCACACATTCTAGCATTGCCTACGAAACTAGTCTGTCACCCTAGCTCACAACGCTAAAGAAATGCGTGAACGGATATTCTTTATATAATACTTGAAACTCTTGCTATGATAATATAATTCTGGTATCGATCTGCAAGCGCACAGATAGAATTACCCTATTGTAGCATCTCACCAGGATTCTATCCAAGTATCGTATTTATATTCTACCGACAAGAAAGGGATGGCTATGGGTAGGTTAATGATTTAATATTGATTCACTTGCAAAGGTGTAATGTAGAGTAAACCATATACATCATACTAAACTCAAACGAGGTAAGTCACATAATAAAGATAATAAGATAATAATAATAATAATAATGATAACATCATCCAAGTCAAAGATCATCATATGCCACTAGCTAGTATCATAAAACGCTAAATACCATAGTATAGGTGAGGTGGATGGAATATCCCTAAGTTACTCCTACTTATATGTCAATGCATACTACAATTAGTGCAATACACCTAGTCATCATCGTATGGAAGCATTATATCTACACATGGTGAATATTACTAAGGAAGATTAGGAACAAAACCAACCAACCATAGTAACAAGGTTCAACTAGCCCTACATTCGGGGTGGACTCCAAAGGACTCAATGGGAGTATCACATCCACGATCTACCACACTTCCCGAGAATATAGGGTGATGTCGCAGCAAACGTTGTATAAACACCATGTTTACACATTGTCGACCACCCACATAGTGTACATCTAAGGGGGCGCTATACGACTCCATGCTTGAATATAAAGACGAACATACTAAACTAAATATATAATCATAATAAGCATAGAAGCATATAACTAAGAATATAATCATTAAATAGAATAAAGTCATGGCAATTGTATACTAACAAATACTTACAAATGAGATACAAGAGAGAAGCCACGTGAAGCTTCGCTCCCTACTTCTTGACTATCCCAATCCAAGACAATACTTGACTTCCTCTAGAGCTAACCTAGATAGCTATTGCTCTAATTATGGTGGAACTAGGGCTTAGGATCTTGACTTGGGGTCTTGATGATGGACTTGGTATGGAGTAGAATGAATTAGGGTTTCACCCAGGGGTCAGGGGGTCTTGTTATATAGCCCCAGAGGATGCACGATAGCCCTTGGATCAAACCGACCTTGATGGATGGACTAGATTGCTCCTCATAGGCGGTGGTGAACCGACCTTGAATGGGAGGCTGACAGGGGGTCCCACAGGGGCGGCCGCCGCCATGCCCTGAGTGGGCCGCCGCCTGGCTCTGCCAGGTGGGCCCCACCTTCCTTCTGGTGCTCTCTGGTCTCTTCTGGAATGTTCTAGTGTATGTTCCATATTGGGTTACGTCACGGATACGTCTTTATGTCGTAAGGCTTGCAAACTCTTGGGCATTTTCTGTTTAATCCCTGAAAAATATATAAATCACCAAAACTAGTGGAATCATGTTAGTCAAGCCCCTATACTATGTTGATATTCATTTTAAGCCATTATTTTCGTTTTAAAAACCTCTATATTTTATGCTATAAGGTATACCAACAACTAACATATGACTTGCTCTTGCACATGTATCTAAATTTCATATATACATGCTTGTGTGGTGTATGCTAGTGGTACTTTGAATGATGATTGATCAACTAGCATGCTTAAGTGGTATCTAGATATTTTGATTTCCACTCTAAATTCAAGTACCTATGCTTATAATGTGATCTCACGTGGTACTTTGAGTTTTTGATGAAATATCTAGTTATCCATGATGCTTATATGGTGAGAAAGGCGCAACTCGATTGGTATCACGCTTCAAAGGTCCATTCTTTCACCATAGCATCATTTTGGTAACATGGCTCACTCCCTAATTTCAATATTCATACATGTATGCAAAGCCTATACCAAACTCTAGGCATACATGTAGGGGGAGCTCATGCTACCAAAACCGAACTTATGATGATTGTCCAAACCTATAATCATGAACAAATTGCTTGGACAACCATGATGAGTTCAAAAATACTTTTATCATAAAATCTTTATGCGGGTTGTCACCAATTACCAAAAAGGGGGAGATTGAAGATCTCTAGATTGGTTTTAGCTAATTAGTGACATCCTAGGATTAATCTCTCTACGCTAAGTGTTTGATTTAGTTGGTGATTGGTAAAGCCAAGGTTGGTGCATGGTGGTCATGGTGGATGGGTCGTGGTGATCCAATTGATGATCAAGTGCGCGCTTTGGAGTGTTTCGAGGATCAAGATGGGCTCAAGGCAAAGGTATATCATAGGGCCATTTTGATTTTACACTCAAGACACCATAGAGGGTGTGAGTGATTATAGGATCGATAAGCCGTACTATAAAGAGGGGAAAACTATCGTACATATCGGTCCTCATGTGCCTCTAGGTTGAAAATCATTTGCATGCATTCTAACCTAGACAGCTAACTCCGTACTTGATGAAAAATGTTTTCAAAATGCTAACACATGGTGTCAGTGTGTTCTTCGATGTGTTGGCAACAAGAATCAAGTGACGGAAGTCAGTTTGGAGCAAAAGGCGAAGGAACGACAACACAACGACGGATTTTTGCAGCTCAGACGCGACCGGACCCGGTGACCGGACCCGCGACCGGAAGCACGCGGATCCGACCAGACGGTCCGGTCGGTGCTTCCGATCGAAGTTCCAGAGAGCATGTTTTTCGTGTCTCGGTTGGAACTCGACCGGACGCACCCACCGGAACCACGGACCGGACGCATGCGATGGGGGTCAGCCGTGGGCCAGGCGGGTTGTCTGTTGTGACCGGACCCGCGACCGGACCCATTGACCGGACTCACTGGAGGTCGGCGCATCCGGTCAGGCTGATTTGAGCGTGTTTTGCCCCCCAACGGCCACATTTTGTGATGGGGGCTATATATACATGCTTGGCCAGCTTTGGGAGGTCTCTTGGTCATTTGAAATCAATCCTAACACCTCTAGAGCTGAGCAAACTCCCTCCTCCTCACTCCCTTTGCTTGTGAGCATCATTCTAGTGAGTTGAGGTGATTCAAGTGCACTTTGCTTTGATCTTTGCATCTAGTGGCACTTGGGGATCGTTGTGAGCCGGTGGATTTCCTTTTGCTCTTGGAGAGCACCTCTCCTGGCCGGCTTGGTGATTGGTGGAGGCATTGGTAAGAGAAGGTGATTGTTCTTGGCCACCTCCGTTGATTTGTGAGAGGATCACGCACTCCTCGTCGGGAAGACAAAGTGCAAGTAATATATTGCTCGTGTCTTGGGTACCTCTCATTTGCATTGGGTGCAAGTAGCCTAAAGGCACTTGGCTAGGAGTGAGCTCCACCTTGCCTCACATGTGAGAAGGTCGGCACAACGGAGACTAGCTTGAGGGTGCTCAAGTGAACTTCGGGTTAAATCATTGTGTCTCCATTTGTCTCTTGTCATCCGTTGGTGATTGGTTTCATTGTTCATATTGATATTCATCCTACGATGATTGGTTGACTTACCTCGCCACATTGGTATAAAACCTCCTCTCTACCTTGCATTTACCTTGATATATATATTGTGCTTGTGTAGTTTGTGTAGACTTGCTTAGGTTGCTAGAGTAATTAGCTTGTTCACCTAGTGGTAAAGTAGAGACATAGCCTTGTGTGTGAATTAGAGACTATAGCAACTAGAATTGTCAATAAGAGGCTTGCCGACAAGTAGAGCTGGAGCAAACGCTTATTTCGCCATTTGTTATTCTAACAAGTTTGTCTAGTGTTTTGTAGAAAATTTTATTAGGCTATTCACCCCTCCCCCCCTCTAGGCATTTAGGACCTTTCAAGTTTCCATCTTTGAGTTTATCATTATGAAAGTTCATGCTATATGTTTCTGCTATATGTCAAAACTGAGGTTGTGTGTGTGTGTTTCATAATGAAAGTTGAAATGTTTGCCTTTTGTTTCTGTAGAATTGCATTTGCTGCAACCATGCCACCACTGAGGTTAAGGACCAGAGGAATGTGATCTTCGGCAAGCTGGTTGACGTGTCCAGGAAGAACAATGTGCTGGAAGAGAGGCTGACCAATTTGGAAGAAGCTGAATGGAAGAACAGAGTCAACGTCTTCATCCCGGAACAAAGCTAACAAGAAGAAGGATGTTCGGATCAATGAACTGAAGGCCGAGATTCATGGCCTCAAGGTAGACATGGAGAAGCTCAAGAAGAAGAGGAAGAACAAGGAGCGGTAGGAGTGCTTGCTGGAAGGATGGCCCTAGGAGTTGGTGGATTTCATCTTTAGTTATAGTATATAGATGTCTATATATAGCACTAGGACGTTGCTGGAATGCTTGCTGGTTATCTTGGTTGTGAACATGGTTATTTTGTCGTCTAAAACCTGGTGGCTGGATGGTAGCTGGAAACAATTAAGTCTTATCTGGTGGCATGTATATGTGCCTTTTAGACTGTTATTAATATGAAGTTACGTAGCTTTTGCTATGTTATATAATTTTGTTTGCATGTCTCTTTATTAGTAATACCTTATATAAGTTTTTCTGTTTGCATGTATCTTATTATTGTTGAAAACACAAACTGGTGGCACCCTTCTTTAAGTTCATGAAAACACAAACTGGTGGCACATAGATGCATTGCACAATGTATTATGTAACTAAGTTTAATATAATCAAATCAACAACATAGGTAACAATACGAGACATAGCAAACAATACAGAGACATAGCAGCTTGCTTCTTATTTCTGATTGGTAAAAATAAGAACAACTATCTTTATTAGTAATCCTCATCTTCATCATCATCAAAGGACATGTCATCATTGTTATCGTTGCCACCATCAATATACCATTGTTTTGTGTCAACAGGTACTTCTCACGATCGACAGTGCTATAACGCACTCCATTCACATTGCAACCTGCACAACGCTTAACTCGCAGATCTAGCCCATCAGCAAGTGCCCACAGTCCTTTGCCATCTTCCTGGCGATGGGACTGCGGCGGAGGAAGGAGGCAGAGGTGGTGGCGGAAGCGGAGGACTCGAGGGGGATGGGATGTGAAAGGGGATGAGTGGCGGCGGGATTAGAGTAATGTGAGGATTAGGGATATATATATGGGGGGATTTTTAGTAGGGAGCGGCCACAGAAGGTTGACTGGATAAATAAGGTAGCTATCCACTAATAACGAAAACACAGTACTAGCGCAATGGTAGCACACACTAAGTTTGACCCACAACTCCCAGGTTCGAAACCTCTATGGGTGCCTTTTTTGGTTACCCTTTTTTTTCTTTTGCTATTTTTATTTTATTTCCCTTTTTTTTTTCAATTTTTGGTCTTCATGGAATTGAACTAACTTCATAGTTTGGCTTCATAGACACCCAAAAAAAGTTTGAGATGATTTCAGGAAAGTGGTACTATACATCGCACATAAGCATGAGCATCTCTCACCTAGTGTTATGCAACATGTGTGAGAGATGTGGGCCATTGTGAGGATGTGCAACAACACTTTCTCAGAATCGACTCAATTTTTTTGTCAACATGATACACCAAAAGGAGGTGCCCATGCAAAGTTTTAGTTTTTTTTACCATGATTTTGGTCTTTTTACATTTTTTCTTGAGTAAATCAACAAATAATCACAATAATAGGTAAACTTGGTCTAAAAATTGCACAAATGCACACAACTTCATAGTTTGGCTCCATAGACACCCAAAAAAAGTTTGAGATGATTTTGAGAAAGTGGTACTGTACATCGCACATAAGCATGAGCATCTCTCACCCAAAGTGACTAGAACATGTGTGAGAGATGTAGGCCATTGTGAGGATGTGCAACAACACTTTCTCAGAATTGACTCAATTTTTTTTGTTAACATGATACACCAATAGGAGGTGCCCATGCAAATGTTTAGTTTTTTTACCATGATTTTGGTATTTTTACATTTTTTCTTGAGTAAATCAACAAATAATCACAATAATAGGTAAACTTGGTCTGAAAATTGCACAAATGCACACAACTTCATAGTTTGGCTCCATAGACACCCAAAAAAAGTTTGAGATGATTTTGAGAAAGTGGTACTATACATCGCACATAAGCATGAGCATCTCTCACCTAGTGACTAGAACATGTGTGAGAGATGTAGGCCATTGTGAGGATGTGCAACAACACTTTCTCAGAATCGACTCAATTTTTTTTGTCAACATGATACACCAAAAGGAGGTGCCCATGCAAATTTTTAGTTTTTTTTACCATGATTTTGGTATTTTTACATTTTTTCTTGAGTAAATCAACAAATAATCACAATAATAGGTAAACTTGGTCTGAAAATAAATTAAGTGGCGCCATTTTATCACACGATTTTTTTTCATAAGGCGCCAAATGAACCCGAAAATTTTAATCATGCGCTAATTTTTGTTATTAAGTGCCGATTAAGTGGCGCCATTTTAGCACACAATTTTTTGCTAAACGCACACGATGTTGGGTTAAGTCTCACCGACGCCTGGGTCCAATATTGCTGGGGCCACCATTCAGTCTACCACTTTACATGCACATCTCGCTCTTCGTCTTCCACCGCCCTCTCCCCAATCCGTCCCATCAACTCCCGCTACCCACCTCGCTCTTGTCGCAGAAAACCCTTCCTCCCTCCGCCGGCAACATGGTCCGCACCCGCTCCGGCTCCCGCTCCTACGTCCCCGAGTCCCCTATTGAGTCCTCCGGCAACGTCGCGGTGATGCCGCACCAATCGACCAAGCGATTCTTGCGATGGGAAAGGCTGGTTCGCCACCGCCGACGGGTCCACCACCCCGCGCCCGAGAACGAAGACGGCGTCCCTACCGGAGGCGCATTGAGGCGGAGGTGATGCGTGATCCCCAAGGTGCCTCCCGGCGTCGTGCCACACCACGCGCACCCCGTCCATGATCTTCAAGATGTTAGGGTTCTTAATTGATTAGTGTGCTAGTTTTCTCGACCATGGGGATTGGATTTCTTGATTTTCATATGCGAATGCATTCAGGCGCAAGAGAAACCGGCCCCTCCATTCTTGCACCCTAAGGTTCTTCCATTGGATCAGGTTAGGACTGGTCTTTTTGATGTGCTAGTTTTATTTACACCTATAATGTGCCTACTAATTTGGCTGAAAATATCTGTTTGGCTGAAAATAAACCAATAACTATAGATTGGTAACTACTAAATTCGTACCTACATAAGTGAACAGGCCTTCGATGATAGTATGAATTTCTTTGACATTAATTTAGCACTTCCAATCATCCATTACATTATTTCAATATGTCTATATATAGTATGAAATTAATTATACTCTGTTGTACATTCTTTGACATTAATTTAGCACTTCCAATCATCCATTACATTATTTCAGTATGTCTATATATAGTATGAAATTAATTATACTCTATTGTACATTCTTTGACATTAATTTAGCACTTCCAATCACCCATTCTATTATTTCATTACTGTCTATATATAGTATGAAATTAATTCTAAGCTCTATTCCACATTGTTTGACTCTGAAGGGTACTGTACACCCCCATGTGTTTGAAATCACACCAAAGATTTCATTTCACTGCACATTTTCTGAGGAAAGTGATGAGGAGATTGGAGAAGGGCCAAAGCCGAGGAACAAGGAGGTGATATATAGCTCCCCTAACTTAAAGATTCATAAAAGATCAATTATATAAATGCTAACTTGCCTCTTTGTGAATTGACAGCTCAGGAAATTGGCCGAGAACCTTCGCGTCCTCCTGAAGCGCAAGTATGCCCACAGATTTAGAGGTCATTATTAGGAGGGGTTAATTGGATGCTGTTGAAGAAGCCGCTGGATGTGTTATGCTGTTGAACAAATCTCATGGCTTAAGACCTTATAATGTAATCAGTTTAGTTAGTGGATGTGTTATGCTGAAGAAGAAGTACCTAGTTAAGAACTTATTATGCTTGGTCATTTTTTCTTTTAATTATATATAGTTAGTAGTGCCCTGGGTGACAAGAAGACAATAAGCTTCATCTGGTGGCATATGGAGATGCCTTTTAATATATATCATATTAGCTTGTTAAATTATCATTGTTATGTGTGCAATCGTTTTTGTCACGCCCCCAACTAGGGCCTAGACGGGACAATTGTCGCACGGTTATAAAAGTTAATTTATAACCCTGCAAGGCTTATAATAAGCACAAGCGAGAAGTGGATCAAAAACCATTCTTCTTTATTTATTTATATTTTTGTTACACTTTACAAGATTACAATGCAAGTATTTAAACTACTAGCTACGATTATAGCTACACCTACTCGTTCCCCTTCCCGCCTAGCTTAGTCCATAGTCGTAAGCTACAAAAACATAGTAGGAAACAAGGGTGAGTACGATAAATCATACTCAGCAAATAGGTACATGATACTAGCATAATCAGCCAAATATGCGGGCGCGAGAAATATTTAACACGTCGTCCATCGGGTTACATTTTCGAAACAAACAATATTTTTAAACTGGTGCTACACATGACGGCAAGCTTCCCAACCCGGGAGTCATAGGGGTAAAATTTCACACTTTTACACTCTATAGAGGGGTACATAGACATCAACGGCCTCTACTAGAACACCGTGCTCATATACATGTTCTAGAAGAGCAGAGCCCTTTGGTCCTCTGAGAATCGCGTCTTGACTTACTAGTGCATGGTCGCTCCTACGGATCCATCACCAAGCACCCTATTCGGAGCAAGAGCCATCCCCATTGGAGAACTCAGACAGTCCCATTCCTACACCGTGACCGGCACAATATGATTGCCGTCGCAACACCAGCTTTATAAAAATTCGGCAGCATAACGGCGTAAAATTGAAGTGCACGGAAAATTCAAGTATTATAAGAGCTTAAACACACACAATATAAATGCACGTGGAATATAAATAACGTGCGTAAAGTAAAATAAATAAAATATAAATTGTGTGGAATGTAAACGCAACACTATGGCAGAAATGTAGAACACACACGAAAGGTAAAGACAACCCCACAACAAGAATGTAAAACACACACGAATAGTAAAGGCAACCCCACAACAAGAATGTAAAACGCACCCAAAAGGTAAAGGCAACACCACAACTGAAATATAAAACACACGCATAATGACTTGAATATAAATGTTAGTGGAGTGTTAGCATGTTATAACAGTCGCCTTGTTAGTCAGTACGGAAAAATAGATAGAGACTAATAACATGTAGGCTGCTTGCCTTATCAGAAAACGATATATAAAATATTCTTTTACTGCTCTCTAGCGGTGTTTCGGCAGCACCTTTGCTGCGAGACAAAATCTCCAATAGCAGTAGAAGACTTCTACTAGAAGTATTATAAGACCACCAACTACTGCTACTAGCCCTGTTAACTATCTTAACTGGCTATTCCTACAGCGCTTCCGCCTGCCGAGAGAGCACTTTGTCTCACTCTGTACCTATTAGCAACGCGAGCTGAGATGAAGATAGTGAGTGGCCTGGCCTGAAGGCCGGGTGGTGCTATTTATAGGAGCAGCTAGCCGGTTTCATGGTGGCAGCAACCAGCTATTACCGTACTCGAGTCAACTGATCAAGGCAAATTCTCCTAAGGTGCATTTAGTAGGCAATGGGTGAAGGACAGGTGCCCCATTGGGTGTGGTGGGTTAATGCATGCTGGCCACGTCAAGCCTAAAGATAAGTCTCAGATTGATATTTATCCATTTGCTAAATTTTCTCACACGTTAAATTTTCTATTTTTCTTCCCAGGTGTCTAGGCTACATGTCATTCAAAACAACCACCGTGGTACATTGTTTTAGCATGAACTCTAGGCCGCCCATATCTAGTCTCTTGTCTAATTGGCGTACATTCGATGGTGGTCAATCGTTAATCTTATATGAAGATGCATGCTCACACATACATGCATATATTTATATACGACATGCTTAAGAGATCAGACATGCAGGGTATTAGTGCACGTACACACAAAACAAATTGAAATACGTGTACTACATGAGCAATAAAATATTTGTTAACATTACACTACGTGTATATTCATGAAATAGAAAGCTAAGCCCATGTATTATATAACACTGAATGATTTATTTAGTTAACTCCTTCACTTAGCAGCATGGCTAATAACCCATCAAACTTGGAGTATTACATCCTCTCACCCTTAAAAGAAATTTCGTCCTCGAAGTTTACCCTTTATTCATATTAGTTGGGCACCGAGGGATTTGTTCAATCACGTTCTCATTCATCCTCACATTCAGCCTCTTGTATTTCCTTGACTATGTCATGCTCTCCTTTCACTTCTTGAGTTAGGCAATTTACTTTGGCAGAAGATGTGGCTTGCCTCTTTCCATAATTTCCTTGGTTGCGCACTTGTGTATTTGGCAGTATTGGAGTGGGTAAATAATCTGGCTGCAGTGGCACCAGGAACTGTGTTGGGTTTACATTGGGCGCTGTAAGTTGTGGTGTACCAACTCGAGTCTTCGTATTAGGACATTGGCTAAAAACATGTCCACTCTTGCCACATCCAAAGCATTTTCCTTTGCGATGCTCACATTGGGATGCCCAATGGCTTCCTAGACAAATAATACACTTGGTACCCGGATATGATAATGTCGCCTGTTGATTTTGATTATCATCCTTATGTATTTCAATCTGGTTGTCCACTTGGTCTTGGTTGTCCATCCTTGGCTTCTTACACTTGTCTTTAGATTCAATGCATTCCCGAATATGTGCTTGTTCCACGGCTAAAGCCTTATTAGCTACTTCTCGGAATGAGTTCAGTTCGAACACTTCCACACGCGCTTTGATTGGTTGACGAAGTCCTTGCTCAAAACGACGGGCCTTAACATCATCTTGGTGTACGTATGCTTGAGCATAGCGGGCTAGTCGTGAAAACTCGATCTCGTATTCGGATACACTTCTACGATCTTGCTTTAACTGTAAGAACTCTAGCTCCATCTTTCGTTGTATTGTGGCTGGAAAATATTTCTTATAGAACTCCTCCTTGAATAATTCCCAAGTCACTATAACGTTTTCTTCGAATTTCTTTCTGCGTGCATCCCACCAATCAAATGCACCACATCGAAGCATGAAAGTGGCTAGCGTGACCTTTTCTTGATTTGGACAGTGCATGGCTTCAAAGTCTTTTTCTATTTGGTTCAACCAGTCCTCCGCATCTAGTGGGTTTGCATTTCCTAAAAAGATTGATGGTTTGAGTTTCAGAAATTGTTGTAGTAGTCCACCCTTTGCTTTGCCTTGGGCATCATTTCCTTTTTCTGACTGCACTAGTTGTTGTAAGATATCAGTTTGTCGCTCTTGAGTTTGCTCCTGCCTTTGCAAAAGTCTTAATAGTAATTGGACTAAAGGTTGCTGGCATAGAACTTCGTTTCCAAATCCTTGGGCCTCTGAACTAACTCCAGTCATCATATCTCCGTTAACTTCACTGTTATTATTACTAGCCATCTGACCAGAGGATAGAAATTAAGGGGGGTCTGAGAGTAATACGTGCAAACATGAGTAACATAAATAGTGTGCATGCTTTGTAGATGCATAATATGCAAAAAGAACATGGGTCCTAGCCCCCTACAACGCATGTAGACAGGTTTACAGACAGGATAGCTATCAGAAAATTTTCAATTTCACCTACACTACTAACTCCACATTACTTATGTGTGCATGCGCGCATCCATTCCATCAAGTGAACCCGTTATTTGAACACCAATCATTAATACTTACAATAAAATTCTAGTCATAGCAAGTACGCATATATACTACCCATGTTATCTCGTATCATTTTTTATTTCCATTAATTAATTGGTATATAAACCCATAGGTATACGCGGGTGCGTCCAATATCAAGGGGTCATACCATGTGTCTCAGATAGAGCCACACGCGCCATGAGTCACATTTAGCTCATGCGCCACATGTACCGTGTGCTCATCTAGAGTCAACACGTGCCACATACGGTAAGTCTGAGGCTATTGGACTGCACGAATACGTCCTACCAAGAGGGTTTCGGCTCTGATACCACTTTAACTGTCACGCCCCCAACTAAGGCCTAGACGGGACAGCTGCAACACGGTTATAAAAAACAATTTATAACCCTGCAAGGCTTATAATAAGCACAAGCGAGAAGTGGATCAAAAACCATTCTTCTTTATTTATTTATATTTTTGTTACACTTTACGAGATTACAGTGCAAGTATTTAAACTACTAGCTATGACTATAGCTACGCCTACTCGTTCCCCTTCCCGCCTAGCTTAGTCCATAGTCGTAAGCTGCAAAAACATAGTAGGAAACAAGGGTGAGTACGATAAATCATACTCAGCAAATAGGTACATGATACTAGCATAATCAGCCAAATATGCGGGCGCGAGAAATATTTAACACGTCATCCATCGGGTTACATTTTCGAAACAAACAATATTTTTAAACTGGTGCTACACATGACCGCAAGCTTCCCAACCCGGGAGTCACAGGGGTGAAATTTCACACTTTTTACACTCTATAGAGGGGTACACAGACATCAACGGCCTCTACTAGAACACCGTGCTCATATACATGTTCTAGAAGAGCAGAGCCCTTTGGTCCTCTGAGAATCGCGTCTTGACTTACTAGTGCATGGTCGCTCCTACGGATCCATCACCAAGCACCCTATTCGGAGCAAGAGACATCCCCATTGGAGAACTCAGACAGTCCCATTCCTACACCGTGACCGACACAATATGATTGCCGTCGCAACACCAGCTTTATAAAAATTCGGCAGCATAACGGCATAAAATTGAAGTGCACGGAAAATTCAAGTATTATAAGAGCTTAAACACACACAATATAAATGCACGTGGAATATAAATAACGTGCGTAAAGTAAAATAAATGGAATATAAATTGTGTGGAATGTAAACGCAACACTACGGCAGAAATGTAGAACACACACGAAAGGTAAAGACAACCCCACAACAAGAATGTAAAACACACACAAATAGTAAAGGCAACCCCACAACAAGAATGTAAAACGCACCCAAAAGGTAAAGGCAACACCACAACTGAAATATAAAACACACGCATAATGACTTGAATATAAATGTTAGTGGAGTGTTCGCATGTTATAACAGTCGCCTTGTTAGTCAAGACGGAAAAAGTAGATAGAGATTAATAACATGTAGGCTGCTTGCCTTATCGAAAAACGATATATAAAATATTCTTTTTACTGCTCTCTAGCGGTGTTTCGCAAAGACCTTTGCTGCGAGACAAAATCTCCAATAGCAGTAGAAGACTTCTACTAGAAGTATTATAACACCACCAACTACTGCTACTAGCCCTGTTAACTATCTTAACTGGCTATTCCTACAGCGCTTCAGCCTGCCGAGAGAGCACTTTGTCTCACTCTGTACCTATTAGCAACGCGAGCTGAGATGAAGATAGTGAGTGGCCTGGCCTGAAGGCCGGGTGGTGCTATTTATAGGAGCAGCTAGCCGGTTTCATGGTGGCAGCAACCGGCTATTACCGTACTCGAGTCAACTGATCAAGGCAAATTCTCCTAAGAGCAGGTTTAATAGTTTCGTAGGCTACTCGCCGACTGCCGGCGACAACGCACAAGCGATGGTGGTGGAGCCCACTACTATTTAAGGCATAGCTGCATGCGGAGCCAATTGCAGCAAGTGCATGGCGTAGTCGCCGGCCGCAGCGGGCGTGTCGTGAGACGACGCCTATTTTCTTCTCTCTCTTCACTTCTCTCTCCTCCACGTAGATATGAGCCGGCTAGTCGCTTATTATAGTACTTGCTCTAAGGTGCATTTAGTAGGCAATGGGTGAAGGACAGGTGCCCCATTGGGTGTGGTGGGTTAATGCATGCAGGCCACGTCAAGGCTAAAGATAAGTCTCAGATTGATATTTATCCATTTGCTAAATTTTCTCACACGTTAAATTTTCTATTTTGCTTCCCAGGTGTCTAGGCTACATGTCATTCAAAACAACCACCGTGGTACATTGTTTTAGCATGAACTCTAGGCCGCCCATATGTAGTCTCTTGTCTAATTGGCGTACATTCGATGGTGGTCAATCGTTAATCTTCTATGAAGATGCATGCTCACACATACATGCATATATTTATATACGACATGCTTAAGAGATCAGACATGCAGGGTATTAGTGCACATACACACAAAACAAATTGAAATACGTGTACTACATGAGCAATAAAATATTTGTTAACATTACACTACGTGTATATTCATGAAATAGAAAGCTAAGCCCATGTATTATATAACACTGAATGATTTATTTAGTTAACTCCTTCACTTAGCAGCATGGCTAATAACCCATCAAACTTGGGGTATTACAGTTTTGCTTCACATATTCTGATATGTGTGTAACCTACCACAAAGAGTTTTTAACCATCTTAGCCATGACAACATCATCAATGTAATTGACTCTATCAGCTCCAAGCAGAGTAACACCATGCTTAAAAACAGAGATGTCATCAGGCAGTGGCGCCTCTCCTCTACTGTCATCCTCTTGGTTAAATCTAGTGTCCATATCATCCATGTACCTAGAACAAAAGGTCAATGTGTCACTTGCCACATATGCCTCAGAAATTGATCCTTCTGGCTTTGTCCTATTCCTTACAAAATTCTTCAAAGTGCCTAGTCGCCTTTCTATTGGGTACATCCAGCCATACTGAACAGGGCCTCTAAGTAGTGCCTCGTCAGAAAGATGGACACACAAGTGCACCATGACATCAAAGAAGGCAAGGGGAAAGATTTTCTCCAACTTGCATAGGATCACAGGAATGTCTTTTTTCAGGCGTTTCATGACATCAATCCTAGATTTCTACTGCATAGCTCCCTAAAAAAGTTCTCAAGCTCTGCAATTGCTTCATATACATCCTTGGGCACCAGTCCTCTTAGTCCAGCAGGTATGATTCTTTGCAGGAGTATGTGGCAAGAATGTGTTTTCATCTTTCCAACCACACTTACCATCAGCACTTATGTATCTTGCTAGGTTAGCTGCATATCCATCTGGAAACTTGATACCTTTAAGAAAATTGCAAAACCGGACCTTTTCATCTTTCCCCAAGACATAAGGAGCAGGTGGAACACTGAGTGAGTTGTTACCTTTGTCCTGTAAGTGCAAATGATGTCTAATTCCCATATCATACAAATCTAGCCTAGCATTTTGCGTGTCCTTGGTCTTGCCCAGTATATTGAGTAATGTGCATAGAATATTGTCACATACGTTTTTCTCTATGTGCATGACATCAAGATTATGTCGAAGCTTCAAATGTTTCCAATAAGGCAACCTCCACAACGCAGACTTGGGGCTATAAATCTTTGGACCCACATTTTTTCGCTTTCTTTTTTTCCAGTGATTTCTTCTTGAGGCTTCCCTGGCCTAACATCTTGCACCTTCTCTAGCTCCTCTAGGAGCTCATCCAAAGTGAACTTCTCTGGTGCATCCTTGTTTTCAATCTTACCATTGAAAGCCAAGCTTTGACGCCATTCATGTGTCATTTCCAGGTAACGACGATGTCCAATGTAACATATCTTACCCCTTATTGACATTGACAAAGGATCCTTATCGCAGTGAATACATGCGTAATACCCTTTTGTAGTTCTCCCTGACAACGTGCTCAACGCTGGATAATCATGTATACACCACAGCACGGTAGCACGAAGGTCAAACTTCTTACCCGTGCATGCATCTAAGGTACTAACACCCTTCCATAGCTCCAGAAGTTTTTCAATTAGGGGCTCAAGAAAAATATCAAAATCCTTTCCTAGAGATGATGGACCTGGGATGAGTAAAGACATAAAGCAATTTGTAGGATTCACACATTCCCATGGTCCCAGATTAAGCGGTGTCAGTAAAGGACAAAGAAGGGAGTAATGCTATCTCTTCGATCATCAACTTCCAAATCTCAGGACGAGATTTTCTTTAAGGGGGTAGATTTGTAACACCCTAAATTTTACATCTTTTGAAAATAGAATAAAACGATTTATTTATGTATTTTTGTGCTCATAAAAAATAGGAAAATAAATGTTTTTATGAAATTAAAATTTATCATAGGAGTTAGCAACCTTGTGTCATCCTGCTGCATATTTGTTTTTGTACTGATTTGTTTCGACTAAATTAGAAAAGAGATTTTAAAATCTATTTGAAAAGCTTTTTGAAAAGAGGTTTAAGTAAAAGAAAAGTATTTCTAATTCTATTTCCTTCCTCTCTTGCTATTTGGCGTGAGAAGTCCAGCAACTCAGAGTGGCCGCTGGCGCACCCCTAAATTTCGTCGTCCCCCGACCCCGGCCACCCCACTCAAGCGTCTCGCGTGTCACCGTGTCACGGGTACCAAACGATCGACCACGCGAAAAGCCAAATAGCTCCCTATCGACTATCGAGGTAGAAAGTCACCACGCTCAGTGAGCGAATAAAGGAGAGAGATACCGAGGGACGGATCGGGATGGGAGGGGTGACCTCGAGTGTGGCGGCGAAGATGGCCTTCTTCCCGCCGACGCCGCCGTCGTACGCGCTGGTGGAGGACGCCGGTGCGGGGGTCACCACGCTCAGCGGCCAGCCGCACCGGGAGAACGTCGAGTTGCTGCGCCTCCGCACCCGCAAGGGGAACACGCTGGCGGCGATGTACGTGCGCCACCCGGACGCCGCGTCCACGGTGCTCTATTCCCACGGCAACGCCGCTGACCTGGGCCACCTCTACCAGCTCTTCCTCCACCTGTCCTTCAACCTCCGGGTTAACATCCTCGGGTGAGGATTGCCCCTCGTATCGCCTGAATGCTTCCCCTCCAAGTGTAATTAGCTTCATGTAGCTTGCTTCTCCTTTTCTGTTTGGCGTGATGCGTGGTCCCTGGATGCTCTTGGGCATGCGTGTCTTGGCGGCTGAGCCCTGGGCTCAGGTTTTCCTCGATTTGTCACCGTCGATGTGTGAAATCTTGTGTTCTGACGCCAAGTTTTTTTTCCTCTTTCTCCCTAGTGTGTTCAGATTTTACTAATTTTGGACAGAATTCCATGCTTGTGGTATGCTTGCCTTTGCCTAACTTTCTTCTGCTTTGTCCCCGTTTGTTTCCTCTGTTCTTCTTTGAGTGTGGGAATATCCATTTCCTTGTTCATAATCCAATTGGGTCTTGCTTTCGCGTAACTAGGGATGTACATATGCATGACGTACTATCCAATGGTTCGATGCCTCGATTTTTGGGTTACTTTGTGAGTGAAGTTGCTGAAAATATTTTATATTTCGGAATCTGTATTTGGGATTTATGATATAGTATGGAGTGGAAACGAATTTTTTAGGGAGTCGTCTTGTTTGCTTTTTTTTTTTTCTAGAATTACAGCATGGAATGTTGAGCTACTGGGCTGAAATTTCTTCGCAGTGAAGATCCTGCCTGGCTGTTTTGGGGTTTGGTATTGCAGTTTTTGTTGACCAAGAAGATGGGGGAAAAAGATCTTGTGCAATGTAGTCGGACTGATATGATGGTAGTAGTTTCTGCTTTGTTAGCTTCTTTCAATTGTGTGCTATAACTGCGATGTACTACTACCTCCGTCCTGAAAAGATGTAAGATCATCCCCCTCCCCCAACACACACACACACAACACAAAGAAAAGATGTCAGATCTAGTTCTAATTCTGTCTATACTCAATTATTGAAAGTTTGACCGAATTTATAGAAAATAGTATCACTATGTAAGATATCAAACATGCATTCCATGAAAATGTATTAGATGATGAATATAATTGCTATATTTGGTATAAAATATTGATTTTTTTTTTCTAAACTTGATCAAATTCGAAATGGTTTGACTTGTTACTATGTTAGAGTTGCATTCTTTTCAGGATCGAGGGAGTGACTTTTCTCTTAGGATTTTTTTTTTATCAGTGGTGTAAGGATGCCTGCAATCTGATAGTTCTGTTCCATTCCAAAATTCTGGTCGGGGTTGACCAGTTGATCCTGTGCATTTATTAGGAAGTTTACTTATCCTATCCAAGGGAAATGTATCTCACGGTCAATGAAAACAAACTCGTTCTTTTGGACTTGGCTCATTGGTTACTGTGTGAGCAATGTTTTTAAAAAAGCCGCTAGGCAAACGCTGGCCTATGATTTAGAGTTTAGGAAGTTTAAATGTAGATTAAACATGATTAAATGTTTTTTTTTTCATTTTGTGGTGCTGAGAACAAAATTAGTAGTAATAAAACAACTAGAAATAATAACATTGACCATACCTCTTGCTGCAGACTTGTTTTTGGCATATAAAATAGTACAAACCAAAGCTGCAGAATGTAAAGAAGTGGCGAAAAGACTTGCAATCTTGATCCCCACACATCCTGTTTCCCTTTTCCCTGGTTATTCTTCCTGTTTTTTCCCTGCTCTTCAACCTGCACGGCCACACATGGCCCATCAAGCCAGCCAGGCTACCGCTTTTCTATGTTTCTACATCGCTTAAGCATGGCCTCGCCTATGCGCTCCACCTAGACATGTCCAGAGTTTTATTGGACGGCTTGGCCCTAAACGAGATGCTTGGGTCCGTTTCATGTTTAATCAAGATTAAACATAGGTGTTATTAGTTTTTTTCAAACCATGTGTGTGGTGCATTACTGCTGTGCAGGTTTCTCTTTGCACATGATCTAAGATTCTAGATGTGATAGGCTGTGTTTGAGATATTTGCTATTATATGACTCCAAACAAGTGACTTCGTAAAAATAGGATTCCTAACATTGGCTTCGCTAAAATATGACTCCAAACATTGACACTTCGGAATACTTATGACATTTGAATATCTTAATTTATTTGGCACATAAATACATGTATTTCTTCAGGCTGGCCGTCCGTAGGCATGCCTCCTTGCTGCCCGTGGCCTTAGCTTGGCGATGCCTGTGCTGGTCCGGCATGGTCTCAATGAACGCACCAGAAAGCAACGGCTGGACGGGGGCCAGCTTCATGCACGCGACGCCGTCTTGGCTTGTCTTCTGGCGGTGGATCTCCGTCCATGGCGAAGGGTAGGAGGTGAGACGAGGGTAGGAGGGTCGGGGACCTGGAGATCGATCGCGGGTGACGACAGGGAAGGAACGTCGCGAGCGGCGGAGTGGCAGCGGCAGGGAACGAACATCACGACTACTTAGCTTAGGGTCACGTGGATCTCTCATACATGAGATCTCCTCGTACGTGGGGGAGGGATAGATGGAATTTTACATAAGGTAAAACAGTCAATACGGAAATACATGTATTCTCAATTTCTAAATGAATTAAAATACTCAAAATCATGTGTATTTCGAAGTGTCAACATTTCGAGTCATATTTTAGCGAAGCCAACGTTAGCAATCCTATTTTTACGAAGCCACTTATTTGGAGTCCTATAATAGCAAATATCTCGCTGTGTTTCTATAAGGATAAAATTTGGGCAGTGATTTCAGTCATAGGGCAAAAGGGCCAAAGCTAAAGTTGATTTATAGTGTATTCTTTGAGTGGTTGGGGCTTCAATTTTTGGTAGGACAGGAAGAAGCTATCAGTTATGCCCTTGTTGCCCTGCATTTACAGATTCAATGGTGCTCTAGAGGTTCATTGCTAATTTGATCCCTTTTATATCAAATAAACATTTCAAATGCTTTATCTCAGACTGCATTTCTTGTCCAGAGAATACCTCGCCAAAACATAACAGCAATATGGATGATGGAGACCCATATACTAATTTATGGCATCATTGTCTGGATATGTCTCCATTATTGCATCATCTTCATGGGTCTCAAAATAGATTTCATTTATGCTACATTGAAAACTACATTCTTTAAAATTATGGTTGGGACTGTTTGATAGAGTTTTTTTTGGCATCTTATGCCTTGGTAGTGCTTGCTTGCTCATTGAGATAGTCCTGTGGTGTGTCATTATTTCCTTTCTGGGAGGTTCATTGATGAATGATTATTGACCTGTAAAGTCCTTTGTGTTTATGAAATTTTGGTGCCTCTGTTTATCTCATTTATCTCTAGATACTAAAAGAACTTGAACACAGTTATATTATCTTATAATGACTTCCTAAAATTGAAAGGTTATTGACGGGCAAACTTGTATATGTGTGTTTCTTTTGCTTGCATAAAATAAAGTTAGGAAAATAAAGTATTTACACATAGCTGGAGCTGAACCTATGACTCTATTTGCATGATGATTGTATGTGATAGAGAGCACATTCTGGCTATGCTTAATAGATGTTGGACCATGGATAGATTTTCAAGCATGGCTTGCCTTGCCTCACCTAGCATCATGTCCCTGTTGTGGTCAGGCCAACGAATTTAGCGTTTCCTTGTCTCTTATGTGGTGACTTGACAACTGTGGTTAGTCATCTTCAAGAAAATTGAGTTGCAGGGAATGTGGCTGCAGTTGGACATGGGATGTTTTCTCCAGATCGTGGGGCTGCATAGGAAAGGTTTACAGGAAAAACAATTGATCATGGTAGTTTGGTAAATTGAAAACATCTTAAATGACTTAGTGTTCAACAGCGCCACTCTGAGGGTGAGCGTGATTTTTTGAAGGTAGAGCGTGAGCATGATTGTGAGGGGGCTTTGTAGTGTCCTGCCATGGCTTGCCTGTTCGGTGGCATCCTCTGGATGCCATTTTATGAACCCCACTGCCTGGATTTTGGTGATCGTTCTTTTATTTTGATGTGTGTTGCTGTTAGCACAGTGTGGTGTGTGTATGTGTGTGGGTTTGTAATCTTCATTCGTCTCTAATGGAATGACATGCAGCTCACCTGTGCGTTTGAGAGGAAGAAAAGTTTTACTTTGTAAACAATGCATCATGGGTTTGAGGAAAAATGTTACTTTGTAAACAATACAGCATATGCAACTTGTTCTTGATTTTCCTGTAATCAGAGGATAATAGTTACTTTGAAACTACGCAGGTATGACTATTCAGGATATGGGCAATCGTCAGGAAAGGTATGTTGAAGTCTTGAAGACGAGCAATATTATTTTTTATAATGAACTGAGTGTTTACTTTGCTAAGTGTTTGTGCTGCTGTACCATTTTAGCCGAGTGAACACAATACTTATGCTGACATAGAAGCAGCTTACAAGTGGCTCATAGAGAACTTTGGTGCCAAGGAAGAAGAAATAATTCTTTATGGACAATCTGTTGGGAGTGGGCCTACTGTAGATTTGGCGAGTCGTTTGCCTCAGCTGCGAGCTGTTGTCTTGCATAGTCCTATATTGTCAGGGCTGAGAGTTATGTATCCTGTGAAGCGCACATATTGGTTTGACATCTATAAGGTTTGTTGTCATCTATTAATTCTGTCATTCAATATTGAGTTATCTTATCCGAGTTATCTTATCCGCTTCTATATCTTAGGTGCCTGATTTTTTTGTTGTTATTCAGGCAACATGCAATTTCGTCATTTTTTGGCTATAGAAAAAAAAAGTCAATTGTCTCTTGTGAGTTGTCCTTTTAGTTGTACTAGTAGTTGTTTGTGTAAGATTGTTGCCTGAAAATTTCTAAAAATTCCAGCATCTGAAATATATCTCAATTTTATGCTGACAGTTCTCTGTTGTTCATTTGCTTCCAGAATATTGATAAAATCCCTCAAGTTACATGTCCTGTGCTCATTATACATGTAAGTGTATCTTCATCTTTCATTTTTCTCTCTTTCATATATCTATATAGTTTCAAACATCGGTGTCTTCTTGATAACTGGATAAGTTGTGGAGAATATCTATATGTAATTCTTGTCTATTGAAAGCCCCATTATATATGAAGGCCGTGAATTTGTTAAATTTGTTCTCATCTTTTTTTATTGTTAAATAAGCCTCATTTGTCTCCTATCTTGATGAAATGACAAGCAGCTCACATCTAGGTGTCTTCTTGATAACTGGATAAGTTGTGGAGATTATCTATATGTAATTCTTATCTATTGAAAGCCCTATTATATATGAAGGCCGTGAGTTTGTTAAATTTGTTCTCTTGATTTTTTTATTGTTAAATAAGCCGCATTTGTCTGCTATCTTAATGAAATGACACGCAGCTCTCGTGACGTTGTTCGAAAAAGGCCTTATCTGGATATTAGGACAAGTGCAAATGATTTGTTAAATTTGATGTTTTCTTGAATATCTAGATTGTTATGCTGGACACAAGGTATTATTATTTGATATAATAAGTAGATTAGAATAGCTGTA
Organism: Hyparrhenia diplandra; assembly: GCA_015847255.1. NCBI lineage: Eukaryota > Viridiplantae > Streptophyta > Magnoliopsida > Poales > Poaceae > Hyparrhenia > Hyparrhenia diplandra. The sequence goes on along the minus strand of JADLZK010010525.1, from coordinate 77,248 downwards.
CACTAAAATAGTGTTTGCTATCTTTTTTTGAAAGTTTATTATCTCAATGCTCTCACTTTCAATTTGTGGCCCTGCCATTTCTTTTTACTCAAACCTTTTTGCGGCATCTGTATACCCGTGTTGCATTGAATTTTACTGGTGGTCTTAGCACGTAAATTCCGTAGCTATCATCATTGATTCATGCAAAACAACAACGCGCACTCACTGAGTTGTTTTCTAGTCTCTCTAGTCTTTAGATTGAGTTAATAAGAGTGTATTTATGTCAGCGTGGTTGGTTCTTGGTTTGTTGTGATTTCTACAAAAAAAAGTTATGATTATGTTGCATTCCGGCAGTGCAGTTTGTGAGTTGAAGCAGGGCCGTGCCCGTAAAATTCTAGGCCCTGTTCCAAACTATAAAATAGGCCCTCCGGCCTAAAAAGATTTCAAACTGTTGGAATATAAGTGAATTGCCCTGTTCGGCTAGGCGCTAGGCGGAATCTAGGCGGTGACCTACAGCCTAGAGCCTAGTCGGGAGTAAGCGGAGCCTAGGCGCTCCCGGGCGTTTTCCTAGGCGGTGCCATCTACATACATACTCCCTCTGTCCCAAAATAAAAGACCTTCTCGCTTCCCCGAAGTCAACGTTTTCAAAATGCCGGCAATTATATATTAAAATATATAAATATTTATGTTAAGTAATTAGTATCATCGGAAAGATCTTTAAGTCTAGTTTTTTAACAAATTTATTTGAAGATTTAAATGCTGCACGTATTTTCTACAAACTTAGTCAAAGTTGAGAAAGTTTGACCGGCACGTTTCCCATAGCGTTGTTTATTTTGGAACGGAGGGAGTATACCTCTAAAACAAAAGAAAAACAGGGGACTAGTGCCTTTAGTCTAAAAGGAAGCCCATCAAAGCAGCCCAACTATTCAACAGCCCACCTCAAACCTTATCCTCTCCCTAGATGCGTTCCCTCCCCTCGTTCGCCCCTGCCGCTCGCCCCTGCATCGCTGCCGCCTCCTCTATATTAGAGATATGCATAGCTAAGTATAGCCTGATATACTCTACCCCCCCATTCAGGCCTCTTCCGCAACCGCGGGTCTTCGTCCGCTGCCTCCGCCGCCGCCGCCGCACACCCGCCTCATGCTCCCATCGTCGCTTGACCTCCGCGCTGCCCCACGCGTCCCTCGCCATGGAGGATCAGGCCGCCTTTCACCAAAGAACAGTACCGGGCGAGCCTAGGTACCCGCCTACCCCCCTAGGCGAGGCGGAGGGCCATCGCCTAGAGCTTAAGCGTGCCTAGGCACTGCGTAGCCGAACAGGGGTGAATTGCCCACCTCTCCCCATCATCTTAAGCTTTTGGGTTGAATTGGTCGATGCATGCAACTTAATATGGTATTAGAGCCAGAGGTCTTGAGTTCGAATCCTGTTTAGCGCAATTAAAATAAAATAATTGTTGCTCGCTCCTATTCCACGTTTGAGGCTTGCCCGTCGCTGAGATCTTTCGCCGGAGCCTCGACGTGAGGGGGAGTGTTGGAAATGGAATATAAGTGAATTGCCCACCTCTCCCCATCAGCTTAAGCTTTTGGGGGGAGTGTTGGAATATAAGTGAACTGTCCACCTCTCCCCATCAGCTTAAGTTTTTGGGTTGAACTGGTCGGTGCATGCAACTTAATACGAACGATAGCAATGTATGTGCTCGCCCTAAAAAAAGCAATGTATGTGCTAAAATGTAGTATTACATAGGCTGCTTGCCTAGCACTGCAGTTCTGCATGAACTTAGAAACGTTTAGCATTTATGAAGTATACATAAGCGGATAGAAGAATCAAGAAGCTCTATGAGAGAGACAAGTGGGCCATGTATTAACAGTGAAGAGCTGACTACTTTATGAAAGCTGAAAGCAGGTTGCAAAGAACCTTACAGCCGACTTGCTGGCTGTAGCTGGCTGTACTATTGCCTTGCTCAAAGTAACCAAAACAAATAATTCCAACGATAATATAATACAAGACAATAAACTACTGAATGAACTTCACGAATTTGTATGCCTTAATGTTTCGGTCCTCTTAAATTTTGGATGGAGTTTAATTATTCTAACGATAATATAATACAAGGACAATTCAACAAATTGGCATGCTTGATATTCCCTGGCCACAAATTGTCCATCGCATTAAAACTTGCATCAATAGATTTGTATCCAGACTGCCTTTGAGATATAATTGATTCTTTTGCAAATGACAACTCATTGTAAGAGATTAAGGGCCCAAATCTACTTTTTATGACTTCTCTTTTTGGTCAAAATACACTTATCTTTCTGAGACGGAGGGAGCAATCCACAGATTTTCTGATATTAAAGTTTGACATACGTTTTTGGGCATTCTGATATGGGAGTGGTACTCTCTCTGGTTCCACTATATTTGTCCATCGCATGCCATGTGGACTAACCAATGAAAAACTGGTTCCATGGAAGTCCTTGTGAAAAAAATGATCCATACCCTATTAAATAATATGATACAAATACTATTCTTCTTTTGAAATGTCATGATAACTACACTTTTGATATCTTCAATGGACAAACATTGTAAAATGTCTTCTCCTGAGGCTATAGACATGCTGGCATGGAGGCAGTAATGGTTGAATAGAGGTGTATGTAATCTGTGTGAAGTTATGTGGGTTATGGACCCACATCCACGTAATCTTTATTTGTGTTGTAGATTGTGTTTTCTCAATCAGATGATCTTTAATCTTGAAACCAGGTGGGTGTTGCTTGGAGCATAATAATTGGTTATAGCCACATAGCCTTTTTTTATTTGCAATCAACTGCATCAGACCCTACAGGTCATTCCATTTGAATGGCACATTGTGACAGCTATTAAGTCTTGGAGTTATCCTAGTAGTAGTGGGTGGCTGCATAAGCACCCTTATCCTATCCTACTTTTACTTGGCATCTTACTTTAGCATCTTAGTATATGCTTAGCTTACTTCCCTTAATAGCTACAGGTCATTCCATTTGAATGGCACATTGTGACAGCTATTAAGTCTTGGAGTTATCCTAGTAGTAGTGGGTGGCTGCATAAGCACCCTTATCCTATCCTACTTTTACTTGGCATCTTACTTTAGCATCCTACTTTTACTGCGCCGACGAGGGGATCAAGCGCCACTTCTGCGCCCCGTACACCCCGCAGCAGAACGACGTCGTCGAGCGCCGCAACCAGACGGTGGTGGCCACCGCCCAGGCCCTCCTCAAGCAGAGAGGGATGCCGGCGATCTACTAGGGAGAGGCAATGATGACTGCCGTCCACCTCCTCAACCGCTCGCCCACTAAGGCACTTGACGGCAAGACGCCGTACGAGGCTTGGCATGGGCGCAAGCCGGTGGTGAGCCACCTCCTCGTCTTCGGCTGTCTGGCGTTCGCCAAGGAGCTCAGCCATGTCGGCAAGCTCGACGACCGGAGTACACCAAGGGTCTTCATCGACTACGCGGAAGGCGTCAAGGCCTACCGCATCCTCGACCCTGTGACACAGCGCGTCCGCACCTCTCGGGACGTCGTGTTCGACGAAGCGCGAGGCTAGACCTAGGACAAGGCGGTGGACGACGGCTCGACTTCGACTCTCAGAGACTTCGTTGTTGAGTACGTCCACTTTGAGGGAGCGGGGGGAGCTAGCAGCTCTTCTTCACCGAGCTCGCCCTCTCCAGCACCTGGCTCGCCGACAGCTTCTGCAAGTACTCCACCGCCTACACCACCAGCGAGTCCTCCACCACCACCAGCACCGGCTGCCCGCTCTCCTACACCGGCAGCTTCGACCCGTCAGCGGACGGTGGAGTTCGCCACTCCGCTGCCCAACGACGAGGACCGCGTCGACACCTACCACGACGGCGAGCCGCTGCGCTACCGCACCGTGGAGAACGTCCTCGGCGATCAGCCTGTCCCCGGGATGGCGGTGCACGACTTCGACGCTGAGCTGCACTTGGCGCATGAGGACGGTGAGCCACGCTCCTTCGCTGAGGCGGAGGGAGACGCGGCATGGCGCGCCGCGATGCAGCAAGAGATGGACGCCGTTGAGCGGAACCGAACATGGGAGCTGGCGGATCTTCCGGCCGGACACCATGCCATCACTCTTAAGTGGGTGTACAAGCTCAAGAAGGATGAGGCCGGTGCGGTGATCAAGCACAAGGCGCGTCTCGTGGCCCGCGGCTTTGTTCAGCAGGAGGGAGTCGACTTCGACGACGCCTTCGCGCCCGTTGAGCGGATGGAGTCCGTTCGTCTTCTCCTCGCGCTGGCGGCCCAGGAGGGATGGCGCGTGCACCACATGGACGTCAAGTCTGCCTTCCTCAACGGTGACTTGAAGGAAGAGGTCTACGTCCGCCAGCCGCCGGGATTCGTCATCCCCGGCAAGGAGAACAAGGTTCTCCGCCTGCGCAAGGCCCTCTACGGCTTGTGGCAGGCACCACGAGCTTGGAACGACAAGCTGGACTCCACCCTCAAGCAGATGGGGTTTCAGCAAAGCCCTCACGAGGCTGCAGTCTACCGGCGGGGCAAGGGAGGCAATGCACTGCTCGTAGGCGTCTACGTCGACGACTTGGTGATCACCTGCAGCAAGGAGGAAGAGGTGGAAGCATTCAAGGCAGAGATGAAGGCCACCTTCTAGACGAGCGACTTGGGGCCCCTCTCCTTCTACCTGACAGCTCCGGCATCTTTCTTCGTCAAACCGCCTACGCCAAGCGCATTGTTGAGCTGGGCGGCCTCACCGGTTGCAACCCGGCGCTCACTCCCATGGAGGAGAGGCTGAAGCTGAGCCGCAAGAGCACGGCAAAGGAGGTTGATGCCACCGAGTACCGACGCATCGTGGGCTGCCTTCGCTACCTCGTCCACACGCGGCCGGACCTCGCGTTCGCCGTGGGCTACGTCAGTCGGTTCATGGAGCGACCGACGACGGAGCATCAGCAGGCTGTGAAGAGGATCCTTCGCTACATTGCGGGCACCTCCGACTACGGCTTGCACTACCCGAGAAGCCCCGGTGCGGAGCACTTCATCGGGTACAGCGACAGCGACCTCGCCGGCGACATCGACAACAGCAAGAGCACTACCGGGACGCTCTTCTTCCTCGGGAAGTGCCCCATCAGCTGGCAGTCGGTCAAACAGCAGGTGGTGGCCCTGTCCAGCTGTGAGGCGGAGTACATTGCTGCTACTACCGCTTCGACACAGGCCTTGTGGCTAGCTCGGCTGCTGGGCGATCTCCTTGGCAAGGATGCACAGGCAGTGGAGCTCAAGGTGGACAGCAAGTCCGCCTTGGCCTTGGCAAAGAACCCTGTCTTCCACGAGCGCAGCAAGCACATCTGCATCAAGTACCACTTCATCCGGAGCTGCTTGGAGGAGGGGAGCATCAAGGCCGGCTACATCAACACCCAGGATCAGCTTGCGGACCTCCTCACCAAGTCCCTCGGGCGAGTCAAGTTCCAGGAGATGCGTGCCCGGATTGGGATGACTCAAATTCCCCAGAAGGCACCGCCCAAGACTTAGGGGGAGAATGACAGCTATTAAGTCTTTGGAGTTATCCTAGTAGTAGTGGGTGGCTGCATAAGCACCCTTATCCTATCCTACTTTTACTTGGCATCTTACTTTAGCATCTTAGTATATGCTTAGCTTACTTCCCTTGTAAGGAACCTATCTATAAGTACTAAGCAGCCAGCCCTTGTTGGGGTGTGGCAAAGGGAATGAAATCAGTTGCAAAACTTGTCCTTTGCTTCCAACACATTGATATGTAATGACCTTTATGTGGTTTGAGCTTGTGTGTTGGAGCACACAAATAATTGCAAATACTGTTGTGCATGTGGGATATATCTGAACTTTACAGGGAATTAAATTGTAATTTACCCTTCATGGATGGTGCAATTTAATTGTTCGCGAATTTAATGCAACATTTTTTTTCACACTAACTTGAACATTTCTTTGTTTAGTTTGTTCAAACCTGCATGTTATTTGATTCAATACTGGTGTTGATAGCTCTTGCTGAACTGTAGGGAACTGCTGATGAAGTGGTGGATTGGTCTCATGGTAAACAACTCTGGGAACTTTGCAAAGAGAAATATGAGCCCTTATGGCTTAGGGGAGGGAAGCACTGTGATTTAGAGCTCTTCCCAGAATACATCCGGCACCTCAAGAAATTTTTCCACACAGTAGAGAAATCGGCATCCCATAGGCAAGCCTGGAGGGAAAGTGGGGACTGGATTGAACCCTCACGTAAGAGCACCGACTTATTTGAACACTCACGGAAGAGCACAGACCAGAGGGAAAAATCAAGGTCAACACGAGATAGGAAGAGAAACACTGAGCATAGATATAGCAACGTTGAGAAGGTAGACAAGCTAAAGATATCATTTGATCAGTTTGAGAAATCCAGGAGAAGTGTTGACATCTTCGAGAGGCCAAAGAGGAACATTGAGCAGCTGGACTGTGGTCGGAAGAGTGTCGACAGATTGGACAGGATTTGGGCTGGTTAAATTTCCTTTTTTACATACAGGTTATACATGTGGTTTGGTTGTTTGGCGGATTTTACAGCTGTGGCATAAGAGTTGATTCACCGACACAAAAGGAGCGAAGCATTGTTGACGAGGCATCATGTAGAGATGTGATGGCTTATGTGGTGGGAGAAGTGTATGTTGGTCTTCAAAGAATTTGTTGTTCTCTTCTGTTAGGGGGTGTCAAACTAAATGACATTTGGGAGTAGTCCAAGGCAGCATTGTGTATAATCTGATGCTTTGTACCAATAATGCTTTTCTTTTGTTACATTAAATTGAACTTTTCCTTTGATGGGTCTTGGTTGCGTATTGGTGTGGCTGGTAGGGACTGATGCCTAAGGAGGTGGTGGCTGGTGGGGGTGGGGGTGGGGAGTTCAGTTAGTTAACTTATTTATTTATAAAAATATGGTCTCCACTTTAGGTGACCGTTAGCCAATTTTGCCTTAAATAAAACATTGCATGTAGATGTGCAATTAAGTTTTATTAGGTATGTTTATGATGAGGACATCAACACCATCTATACATCCACACCTAGACAACTGCCAACATCACTTGGCCCTACTTTGTCGTGCTCGTGCAATTTTGTGTTGCTCAAGAATGATGTATAGGATCAACAAGGGAAGGGTTGGCTAATGCTAGGCAACACGGCTGATTGCATATGGGTAGCATGGTACCTTAACAAGGTTGAATGAGGACCAAGTTTAAGTTTCCTCAACCACTTAAATGAGGCTACCACGTCACTTCTAGTTTCCTCAACCTCTTCCATGAGGATATCACGCACTTCTATCCTAAGGAAAGCAAAGGTAGCCCAACAAGAATTGGGAGTTGGATTTAGGCCGTATAACTGCCCTAGCTCGGGACGTTCTAATACTTGATGGTGCTATGTCTCCCTATTTTGGGCCTGAAAGGAATTGTGGCACCTAAGAGGGGGAGCGGTGAATTAGGAAACTTAAAATTCTATTTCTAACTATGGCCTCTGACTCCACCTAGTTAAAACCACTGAAAAAATAGTGCGCTAATAGCGACCAGAAGCAGTTGTCGTGATGCTTATTAGCGTGCTATAGCGCCATATAGCACGCTAATAGCGGCGCTCTAGCGTTTTGGCCAAGCTTCCGCTAAATTCTATAGCCCGCGATTTTTTTCATGGGTTAAAACCTATTGCAAAAAAGTAAACTATCTCTACCGCAAAAGAGTTATGCAACATAAGTTCCAATCCTATCAACTAGCCTATGAACTAAGCTGGGAATAGTAAAGCACACAACCAAGGTAGCAAATATAAATGCGGATGGGCGATAGAGATGAAAACTCCTGTCGACGACTTCGGTATTTTTATTGAGGTATCGAGAAGCGTGTAAGTTCCCCCTAGTCCGCGTTGGATCCCCTCGCAAGGGCCAAGCTCCCGGTTGGGTAACTCCTAGATAGACTCAGGCCTTTCCCATGCGTAAGTGGGTATCCGACGTGCCTTCCTGCCAGCCTCTCCTGGATGCTCCCCGCTGCTTTCACTATCAAGCTTCCGGCCGAACCATCACGGGCCTTGTTCCCTTTGGTACATAGTGGCGGCCACACCACAAACATGGTTGGTGTGGTCTCGCAACACTACAAGCCCCGCTGAGTACAACAATGGTGCACGCAAGCACCGAGTAGCAAGAAGTATGCAAACTTCACTAGCAACTAAGCCTAAGCCTAGAGCAAGTGCATAAGTGGTGGTCTGACTAGCCTAAGCACTTCGCAAAGCACCTACACTAATCATTAGGTGTATCACTAAGCATTATGCAAGTGGAGAGCACTAAAATGGTGTACAAACACCCTTGATATGTTTTCTTAGTCCCACACCTCAAATGGTTGGTTGGATGGGATATTTATAGCCCCCAATGAGAAAGTAGCCATTGAGGGTGAAATCCAGCCTTCTGCCATGCACTGGACGCACTACATGGCCACACCGGACGTGTCCGATACACTCTTGACTGTTGGATTGACTAGCCGTTGAACTTTTGTCTCTATCCCATCTAGAGCACGACCATTGCATTAGACGCACCTGTCATAGCGTTTGTGCATGTCTAGAGAGCTCCAAATCTGCAAAATCTTCACGGACACGTCCGGTCCTTTGACATTGGACGTAATGGTGGTTTTGGGCTCGGCTCCACCTTCATGTCATGATCTTTTAATGAGCTTCTAAGGTCTTGCTTGAGGTGTTAATCATTGAATCGCCATGTTGCTTTTGTCCTAGACATGTTTGTAACCTATAGGATTACAAAACAAATACTTGCAAAATACATTAGTCCTATTTGGTCATGTTGGTCATCAAACACCAAAATCCAAACTAAAATGGGCCGAGGTCCATTTACCTTACAGGGCCGATGGTCCATGTATCAAGTTGGGTCTATTAGGGATGCACCCTTGGGTTATAGCACGACGCCAACAACCCTCTGGTCTTCCTCTCATGTACTTAAGACTCCTACAGCCGCCGCCACATGGGTGGGTTTTGTTTGATCGAGTTAGCCATTGCTACCGCCTTTCAATGCGTGTGTTGGATTAACTGTCTGTCTGATTGTATTTCAGAACCCCACCATCTTGTGTCCTTAGATTGAACCATTCATATTTATCTAGCAATTCAATGCCTTTTTACATGTTCTTGCTAGTTCTTCAATTGATTACAGGACATGTTCCCTAGTGGCTAGTTGTCACGTTGTAAGATCATGATGACCATTTGAGGTGGTGCATCAGTTGCTAAGCAGTAGCGTCCTTGGACAAGTGTAGTTGGACCATGAACATTGTCCCCATCCACCAATCAAGTTAGCTGCCATCTCTCGTCGGAAGATTAGCCGACAAACCCTACGGTTGTCGTCGGTTTATCGGCGATAGTCTAGCAGGGGTATGCCCGGCTAGTAGATTGAGCGGTAGAGGTGCGCTAGACGACTAACAAGACGTTTAAGCAGAACGAGCGAAGGGAAAAACACACGGGTTTTACCCAGGTTCGGCCGCCTTGATGGCGTAAAACCTACGTCCTGCCTAGATTGTATTGATTGATTGAGAATCAAATGTCCCTCGGGGGGGATCCCTGCTCACCTTATATAGTCCGGGGAGCAGGGTTACAGGTCGGATCCAGACCGACAAGATCTATCCTGATCGGTTACAATAGGGAAGTTTGTAGTGATTACAATACAGCTATACAAGGAAACTATCTTAGCGACCACGCCTACGCCGTGATCCCCAATGGCCACCGTCTTTTATGCCAAGGGCTTCAGTCCGTCGTCCTGGGCTGGCCTGGAAGGCCTAGCCCGAAGTGGGCTGTGAGGGGATAGGGGTTCATCCCCCCACAGCTAGTCCCCGAGCACGCTGTGTGCTGCAGGTGAAAGAGTCTCAATACTTCAACCATCGGGAGGTGTTGTCGACCAGTCTTCATATGGTGTCGACCAGGCTAGTTTATACGCCGACTAGCCCGGGACAGCTCTCGACCAGCCGCCTGCGTTCTTGTAGCTTCTTCCCATTGCTTCCGACCAGTCTAGTCCTGACGAGTCCGCCTGCTGGATATAGGGTCCTCTAATGAAAAAAAATCTTTTTCCATTTAGCCCAGTGTGCCCACGTTGAGTGGAAAACACTCATAATAAATTTTGATAAAAATGAGCACAATTCACCGTAGGTGAAGTGTGCCCACTTAGTCCCCGAGCCTAGCAGTAGGTGAGTTTGTCACGTACTACTAGGGTCAAAGAAAACAATTTGACTAGTCCCCGAGTTATCGGTAACCTAACTGGCGCAGTTGTCGATCAGCGATGCTGACCCCCTCCGAGTCCCCGAGCAGAGCGTTCCTGCTCGAACGTAACACCGCATGGATCTCAAATACCATACAGCCAGTCACCGGTCAGGAGAAAATCCCGGGTAAAAGCGCATCAACTGGATTTTCCTGGGACGTCAGAGAGAGGCCCAATCCGGCAGGCCCGAGAATCGAGGAGATAAGAGCAGAAAGGGATCTCTACTGCCCCTGGATATGGATGACTTCGACGAGAAGATTTGCATGCACGCTCCCCAGAAGCATATCAGGTCAATTAATATGGAAGATTGTGTGGGGAACCGAATGGCCCGAGAATCGAGGGAGGGACGCGTGGCGAAGCCTGGACGCGCATGCACCGGGGAAAGCGCAATAATGGCAACTGACGTCGCCGCCTGCCACACGCACTCAACCCGGGAAAATGGGGAGGCGCGGGCCCACAGCGCGCACGGTTACCCATGCAGCAACCTTAGCAACGCAGTCCAAGCTATAAATACCAGCGCCTCTCTCTTCCTCGTCTCATCCGCCGGGTGAGCCAAACCATCTCGCAAGCCACCTCATCTTCCCCCGGCTGCTACAGTAAGCCTGAATTAGGGTTAGCGATTGCGCTGCCGAATCTCAACTTTGCTCGAGCCGCCGCGGATCGTTGGAGGTAAGCGCCTTCTGGATCTGTCGTTTTCATTGCCATTGAAGTCCAAATGTAGTTGATTTGGGTGCCAGATTTGGTTTCTTGTTGACACTGTTCATCTTCTTGATCTGCACCCTGACAGGGAGACCCACCGCGACGAGATGGACCGCCGTGCACGCGGAGGACGGCGGCGGGCGCGGTGGAGGTGCTCCGGGCGGTCGCGGAGGGGCCGCCACGGGCCGTGGAGCGGCGTCGCCGCGGGTCGCGGAGCCCCCGCGCCGCTTCGCGACAGAGGATCCGGTCATCCGGATGGATCGAGGAGTGGACCGCCTCACGCCCACCCATGAATCCGTCTTGGAACTGGTGGACGCCGGCGTGCTGCCGGAAAAGGCGGTCGCCGGATGGCGGGTGCCCGAGGTGGAGTCGTACCTGATGCCACAGACCGACGAGGCGGTGGTATTCGAGAGCTTCTTCTGGCGTGGGTTCGGGCTGCCAGCGCACCCGTTCTTGCTGGAGCTGCTAGCCTACTACGGCCTGCAGCTCTGCCACCTGCCGCCGAACGGGATCTTGGACATTGCCATCTTCATCACACTGTGTGAGTGCTTCCTCGGCATCCTCCCCAAACCTCAATCTCTGGAAATACTTCTTCTATGTCGGGTTGAAGGGAGACTCGGGGTCCCGCATCGCCGGCGGCGTGTATGTGAAGCTCTGGGGGAACCGTGCGGGCTAGTTCCCCACCACGCCACTGCCTTCGAATGTGGCGCGCTGGTTCACGCGGTGGTTCTATCTGCCGCAACCAGAGGCGCCGATGATGCCGGCAGACCCCAGCCGCGTCCCAGTGAGGTGGGCGAGCTGGAACGAAGAGCCTCCGGCGAACGACATGCAACGCGTGATGGAGCTTGTGGGCATGATCGAGGATCTTCATGTGGACGACATCGACATCGTGCAAAACTTCGTGGAGCGCCGGACACAGCCCCTGAAGCGGAGGGACCACCCCGGTTTCCAGTACACCGAGCTGAACGACGGTACCCGCGAGTCCGCGGAGTATCTGTCGACCGCTGAGGTTCGGAACCGGGTAGGGAAGATTCTGCTGATGGCCGGGGTACCGCACGACGTGCGTCTCGCCCCGGCGTTCCACGCTGGGAACCCACCGCCATTGGTAAGCATTGTCATTTGAGTACTTGTATTGATTGATTGGATGGCATATACACTGATTGGTGCCTAATGTTGCCATATGTCTGCTGTAGATCCACGGCATGTCGCGTAGCCGCTACTTTAGCCTGTCGCCGGAGGAAGCCGCAGACGTTCGCGCCCGTGCACGCCAAGATGCGCCCGCTGCTGCTCCCGCGATGCCAAGGAGACAAGAGGAGGAGGCAGCACCCGGGGAGAGGGGGAGCGGGAAGCGTCCGCTCAAGAACCCGTCCGTGCCGGAGTTCATCAGGCAGAAGGTAACAGCAGGGCGACCACTCCGTCGTCACCAAGCTAAAGCTCGTCCGCGCGGCACCCTTGTTTTATCCGATGAAGAACAAGATGCATGTGTTGATTCTGCAGCGTTTGTAAGTAATAATGCCTTGTGTTCTCTAGTCCCCGAGCCTTGGTCTATTGATCCGATGAGGCCCTCTTGTTTGCAGCAGTCGAGAGGAGAAGGAACACCAGGCAGTCCGGCCGCTCCGCTCGGCGGTGTGTCGGCGCCGCGAAGCGGTGGAGGTCGTAGCGGCGGTAGCTCTAGAGGCCGTATCCGCGGACTACGATTTGCCGACCAGTAAGTTTCCAATCTGTTGACATCGACTGGCCAGTTGTTTATCAAAGTGTAGTAGTAACTCGGTTGATCGTGCAAGGGGGCCTGTGACCACGCCATTTGAGCCCGGGAGTGCCCACCAGCCCGGAATGTCTGCCGCGCCGGCTCAACCACAACCAGAGGGAGCCCCCCGTCGCCCAGTACCTGCCGTCAACCTTCGGGAGCCAGAAGCGCCAACTGCGCAAGAGGCACCCCAGCCCAACCGTCTGGAGTCACCCCTGGATGATATACAGTATGTAGGGGGAGACCAGGAGATGGACGAGGCAGATGATTGGTACGAGGCGGCGGAGCGATCGCCGGGACAGGCCACGGCGCACTGGTCCGACGTTGAAGAAGAGGACGAGGCGACGCGGCTGGCACGCCAACTGTCGGAGGGTGCCGATCGTCTTCGTGTACGTATTTTTTGTCCTTGCATCTTAAAGCCTTCGCTGTAGATTATGACAAACTCTCGTTTTGTAGCGAATCCGCACTAAGGAGACCCAGCAGCTGCAACGGGAGCTAGATGAGTGCCGAGAGGCACTTGGGAGACCAGATAGGCGCGGGATGAGCTCTCCCAAGAGCGTGACCGCCTCGCCAGGGAGCGGGCGGAGCTTGAGGAGGAGAGGGACCGCCTGTTGGCCAACCGTGCTGGCAATGGCAGTGCGCAGCGCCGCGCCTTTGCGTAGGAAAGGGCAGCCCTGGCCACCGAGTGAGAGCTCCTGGAGGTCGAGCGCATCCGGATGGAGCGTGAGGCCACCCGGCCGCCAGGGATGCCGAACGCGAGGCGCCGAGGCGAGCGCGCGCAATTGGCCGCCGACCGCAAGCCGCCGGAGGAGGAACGCGCCGAGCTCACCATTCGGGAACAAAGGGTGAGTCGTGAGGCGCAAGATCAAGTGCTTGGTAAGTGCTAGTCACCATACGATTGTGTCGCATGGTATACAAGTATCTGCATACACTATGCAAGAAGTGTTAGTAACTAAAGTATTTTATTCGGTGATGCTGATACCTGTAGATTATGAGAAATCAGTGGAGACTCTGCAAGAGCAGCTCGTGTTGGCGAATGAGCAAATAGAGCTGCTACGCGAGGAGGTCCGGAACACCAGCGCGGATCGCGACGGTATGTCATTCATCGGTGTACTTATGGACCTGCTGGACCTGCAATGTCGTTTGAAAACAGATTGTATTGATGTACGATTTACCTGTGCAGGTCGTCTGGCCGCATCGAGGAGGGAGATTCGGGACCTTGAGGTCGAGCGTGCCATGTGGATGGGAAACACCGAGAACATCCTGTATGGCATCGGGCCGGTCCTCGACGCCATCCATGGCTATGCGGTCGGCGGGGTCAATCCGGAGGAAGCGCCCCCAACAAACGCCGAGAACGTGACGCAGCGCAGCGGGGTGGCCTGGGAGAACTTCTTGGAGTTCACCCACTAGGCCACACGCGACACTGCGCGACACGTCTTGGCGGTGGTGCGCTCCCACTATCCCGTTGTGGAACTTCAGCGCGTCCACTTAGGCTACGCACAAGGGACCACGGAGACCGTCGTTCTCAACCTGCGCCAGGAAGTGGATGAAATGGCGACGCACCTGGCGGACGAGATGAATCCCCTCCTCTGAAAGTGATCATGAAGTCCTGGGTGAAGTGCCCCCTGGCAAAATATCTTTTCTTTTGCCGTAGCAAGGAGTTAGTGAAAAAACAGTAAAAAACACTTGATATTAGCCGAGCCACACCCGGATGTGGGTGGCATAAACGACTTTACTTTGTTTTTATTGATAATCGTTTTAGCATGCATACGATTATGGTCGACGAATAATTGTAGTACAAGTTCATAGTCCAAGAGTCACCATTGGCAGACACCTGTCCCAGCCTTGGTGCGCCGGTAGCAAGGAGAAGTGATGCTCAGGCAAGCTATTGGGCTGTTCGACTACACCAAGGAGTCTCCTGCCAGCCGTCAGTCTATGCGGGGAGTACACCATTCACGCATACTGCGAAACAGCCATGTACAGGAACGTCTCTAGGGGGTCCAGTGACTTAGAGTTCAGTTGATCATGGGAATAATTTTGTAGTAATGTAAAAGAATTATAATCAAGTCAACTAGCTCAAAAAACTTTATTAAGTTTGCGACAGCAGAAAGGAGAAAATGATACAAGCGGGCTTACACAGTCCCCGGTTTACGGGAAAAAGCGTCGTAGATGCTCGATATTCCAAGAGTTGGGGATGTCGATATCCTCCATGGTCGTTAATCGATAAGCTCCTGGTCGAGTCACCTCCTTAATCTTGAAAGGACCTTCCCAATGGGAACCCAGCTTGTGCACGCTCTTCTGCTTCCGTCGAAGGACCAGGTCGCCAACCGCAAAGGCTTGACCGCGCACAATGCGGTTGTAATATCGCCGGACGCCCTCAAGGTACTTAGCATTGCGAGTGCAAGATTGTAGGCGAGTTTCTTCGAGCACAACAATCTCATCTTCTCGAGTGGCGTCGGATGCTTCCTCGTTGTAATTCTCAGCACGGGGTGATCGAAAGGCGATTTCAGCAGGCAAAACTGCTTCGGACCCGAACACCATGAAATATGGGGAGACACCTGTGATAAGACTGGGCTGGGTGCGAAGTCCCCAGATGACGGCGGGCAATTCCTTTAGCCATCGACCGGGGTATTTGTCGTCCGGTTGGAAAAGACGCTTCCGCAAGGCGTCCAAGATCATGCCATTGGCCCGCTCAGCTTGCCCGTTTGCCCGTGGATGGGCTACGGACACATATTTGACTTTGATGCCCTTCTCTTCGCAAAAATCCCAGAAGTGACTGTCGGTGAAAGTGTTGCCAAGGTCCGTGATTATAGAATTCGGAATGCTGAAACGATGGATGACGTCATTCAGCATGTCGACCGCTTTGTGCTGGTTCGCATCAACCAACGGGAGATACTCAATCCACTTGAAGCCCCCTGGTGCTGCTTTGAACGGTCCTATAGCGTCGAGTCCCCAGCACGAGAACGACCAAGCTGCAGGTATAGTCTGGAGCTCATGTGCTGGCACGTGGGTCTGCTTGGCGAAAAACTGGCAATTCGGGCAATGGCGAACCAAGTGTTCTGCGTCGGCGACGGCGGTTGGCCAATAGAAACCAGCCCGGAAAGCCTTGCCGACCAGAGTTCATGAAGCTGCGTGGTTACCACATGTTCCGCCGTGTATCTCGTCAAGCAGCTTGATGTCGTCTTCCTCGGATATACACTTCTGCAAGACCCTGTCTCCGATACTCTTCCACATAAGGAAACCGTCGACGAGCACATAGTTCTTACTTCGTCGAATCAGGCGGTCTTGTTCTATCTTGTCTTCAGGGACGAGAGCTTCTTGTAGGTACTTGATCAGTGGGACCCGCCAATCTTCCTCGACTGTTCGGGACAATGTAGCAACAATGTGGTCAGCTGTCTCTAGCGGGGGCCCTGGTTTTGGCTCATGTATAGTTGGCTTCCAGAGATCTTCAACAAAAACGCCTGCCGGTACCTTCGCTCGAGAAGAGCCAAGCTTTGAGAGTTCATCGGCGGCTTGGTTGGAATCCTGAACCACATGGTCGAAGCTGAGCCCGTAGAACTTGCCTTCCAACTTTCTGATTGCTACCATATAAGCGTCCATCTTCTTGCTCTTACAATCCCAGTCTTTGTTGACTTGTTTGATCACCAGAGCTGAGTCCCCAAATACCTGAAGCCGCCGGATCCCTAGTTGGACGGCGATGCGTAGGCCATGCAGCGCAGCCTCGTATTCTGCCGCGTTGTTGGAGGCTGGGAAGTGGATCCGCAAAACATACCGGAGCGTCTCCCCGAAGGGCGAGATGATATAGACCCCTGCACCCGGCCCGTCAATGTTGAGCGAGCCGTCGAAGTACATCGTCCAGCGTTCCCGGCTGGTGTCTTCGAGGGGAGTCTCTAGGTCGGTCCATTCACAGATGAAGTCCGCCAACGCCTGCAACTTGATCGTACTCCTGTTCTTGTACTCGATGGTGAACAGGCTGAGCTCGATTGCCCACTTGCAAATACGGCCGTTAGCATCCTTGTTCCGCAAGACATCACCCAGCTGGTAGTCGGACACCACGGTGATCGTGTGATGGTCGAAGTAATGACGCAACTTGCGGGATGTTATGAGAATTCCGTAAAGTAATTTCTGAATATGCAGGTACCTTGTTTTAGATTCATTGAGCACCTCGCTGATGAATTAGACCGGCTGCTTGACAGGATACACGTGCCCTTCTTCCGCGCGCTCGACAACTAAGGCGGTACTAACCACCCGGTTGGTCGCTGCGATGTGGAGCAAAATCTCCTCATTGTCGTTCGGTGCCACCAGCACCGGTGGTGTGGTAAGAAACTTCTTGAAACCATCAAAGGCCTCTTGAGCTTCATTGGTCCACCTGAAAGCCTCACCTGCTCGGAGAAGCTTGAAGAACGGAAGACCCTTCTCACCGAGTCGCGTGACAAAGCGACTTAGGGCCGCCATGCATCCAGTGAGCTTCTGGACGTCTTTGACATTTTGAGGTGGTTTCATCCTCATAATAGCGTTAAGTTTCTCCGGATTGGGCTCGATGCCACACCTGCTAACAATGTTGCCGAGCAAGTTGCCGGAGGGGATGCCGAAAACACACTTTCCCGGGTTAAGTTTCCACTTGTACTCGTTAAGCTTCGCGAACACCCTCGTGAGGTCGTTTACCAGAGAGGAGGCGCTCTGGGTCTTCACCACGACGTCGTCGACATAAGCCTGAGCGAGGTCGGGGATAAGATCTCCTAAGCAGCCTTGTATGGCTCTCTGGTAGGTAGCACCGGCATTCTTCAACCCGAACGACATAGTATTGTAGCAGTAGGCGCCAAACGGAGTGATGAAGGAAGTCTTCTCCTGGTCTTCGACCGCGAGGGCGATCTGATGATAGCCCGAATAGCAGTCCAGGAAGCTAAGGAGCTCACAACCTGCATTAGAGTCCACAACCTGGTCGATGCGTGGGAGACCGAAGGGGTCTTTAGGGCAAGCCCTATTGAGATTGGTATAATCAACGCACATTCCCCATTCTTTATTCTTCTTTTTTACAAGGACCGGGTTAGCTAACCAGTCCGGATGATACACTTCGCGAATAAAACCAGCAGCTAATAGCCTAGTTACTTCTGCTTTAATAGCAGCTGATTTTTCTTTATTAAAGCGATGTAGCTTCTGCGTGCACGGCCTGGCCGTGGGCTTGACTCATAGGCGGTGCTCGATCCGGCTCTGAGGTACTACGGGCATGTCCGTGGGTTTCCACGCGAAGATACTCACGTTCTCCCTCAGGAACCGGATGAGCGCGTCTTCCTATTTCGGGTCAAGGCTCACACCGATCTTGGTGGTCTTGGTTGCATCACCTTCCACCAGCTGGACATCTTTGGTGTCTGACGGCTTGGTGGTCTTCTTCCCCCGCTCCTCCTCGGGTATCTCGAGGTCGGAGGGGTTGATCTTCTTGCCATCCTTGATGACTTCCTCCTGGCGGATCGACTGGAGGATGAAATCCCTCTTGTCGAGGCCTTCTTTCTCGCAGACGAACGCCATGTGCACGTTGGCCCTGCATGTGAGGACCCCCTTCTCCGTGGGGATCTTGAGGATGAGGTAGCCATAGTGCGGGACCGCCATGAGCCTGGTCAATCCCGGTCGCCCAATAATGGAGTGGTACGATGAGTCGAAGTCGGCGACGACGAAGTTCATGTACTGGATGCGATGATGCTTTGCAGAGCCGAACTGTACGCGAAGAGTGACTTGCCCGAGCGGAGTAGACGACTCTCCAGGCAGGATTCCCTAGAAGGGATGGTCGTACGGCTTGAGGTCGGCCTTCGTGTTGTCCAGGGCCTTCATGGAGCTCCGGAACAGCATGTTGAGGGCGCTGTCGCCATCGATGAGGACCTTCTCGAACCGTAGATGCCCGATGACCGGGTCCAGAACGAGCGGGAAACGCCCGGGGTACGGGTTATTACACCACTGGTCGTCGCGAGTGAAGGTGATGACCCGCTCAGAGAACTCGGGCCAAATAGGGTCTGTGACCCCCTCGCTGAAGTCCTTGACAATCAGGACGTTGCGGGCGGATACCTTGCGATCCCGCCCGACCTCGCAGCCGTAATGGCAGCCCATGATCGTGTGGATGACGCCGCCCTCCGCCCCCGATAGCGATGCTTGGGATCGACGTCGTCATCTGGATCGTCCTCCGGCTGACGCTGGGGAACCTTTGGTGCCTCCTCTGGCCCTTCGTCGTCGAGCTTGAGCTTTTTCCGCTCGCTTTCGTACTCGGTGTTGAAGTGTCGGCACTCGGCCAGGCTGTGGTTCATGTCGGGATGCCGGGGCACCTGCCGCTGAGCAACTTCTTGATCGGATCTTGCCAGTTGAGGGCCTTTTTCTTCCCCCCGGTCTTGATGTTGTTGACACCCCCTCCGCGCCTGTTGCGGTCACGGCGGCGCTCACGGTAGCCGTTGCGACCCTCCTCCCGGCGGTTAACATCGTGGGAGTCGTCCGGGCGACGGGTATCGTGACGCTCGTCGTGCTTCTTGTCGTCTCGGGGGCCGTCACGTCGGGGAGAGTTATCTCGTCGGGCGGAGTAGCCGTAGTCCTTCCCGAAGACGTACTCAGCCTCATCCTGCCCTGCGAACTTCTGAGCCACATCCAACAATTTGGACATGGTCGTGACCTTGTTCCTATGCAGCTTCTTGCGCAACTCTTCGGCCGCGGAGTTGCTGTTGGCGACAAGGCCCTTGGTAAATGCACTGATGCACTCTTCGTCGGTGATGTCCGGGATCATAAGGTGGACCTCGGAGAACCGACGGATGTACTCCCGAAGGGGCTCGTTGCGTCAAAGTCATAGCTGCTCTAGGTCATACTTTGTCCCCGACTGCTTGCACGTAGATTTGTACGTACTGATGAAGATCTCCTTGACCTCGTTCCACGTGCGCAGCCTTCCTTCGGGGAGAGCCAGGAGCCATCGATTGGCAGCCTGGTCGATGCCGATCGGGAAGTAGTTGGCCATGACGTCCTCCCCTCCTCCTACAGCCCTGATCGCGATCTCGTAGAGCATGACCCAGGTCTCTGGATCTTGGTCGCTGGAATATTTGGAGAGGGAGTTAGTGCCCTTGAAGCCCAAAGGCCACCGGACTCGTTGAAGGTCCGGGTGGTAGGGACGTATGGTAGTGATCGTGAGATTCCCGGTCGGGTTTCCATGCAACATGTTGCACTCTTCACGCCGCTAGATCTCAGCGTCCTCGCAGGCCTGCTGGCTCGCAGTGATGCAATACCTGGCGTCGCGGGCCATGTCGGTCTTCGCCGCGGAGGTCGGGACGGACGGGTTCCCATCCCGACCGGGACGTCGGGCGGTTGCCCACCCGCGCCTCCGGCCGGTGCCGCGCCCGCCTCTTGCTCCGATTGTCGGCCTCCCCGGGCCACGCCGTCCCGCTGGTCTTCTTCTTGCGTCCGGCGTCGGGGTCGTTTGCCCCCGGTTCGGGGCGGGTTGCCTCCTCTTGGGCGGGAGGACGCCTCTTGCTCGCCTCCGCCGGCCCGATTCCTCCGACGGGAGCGTCGGCGAGACGGCCGGCGCGAAGGGCGAGCGAGCTTTTGACGGGGTTGAGCCGAGCGTGGGTCGCGTAGATGTAACCTCGGAGCTCATCCATGTTGGGATTGTCCCGTAGCAGCAAGGCCGTGGCGGAGGCAATATTTTGCTCTGGTGTTTTATGGACCGGAACACCATCAATAGTGTTGAACTGCGCCATGAGATTCCGAGAAAGTCCTCGGGCGGCGGCGCTCGGGGGCCCTCTCGCCGGTCTCGGTTGAGCTTGGGCGCCACGGGCGGCGGCCGCCGCCGCATTTGCCTAGTCTGCTGCGCTGTCGGCGATGAGCTCGGTCGGCGTTGTGCTCTTCCCGAGCGGTAAGCTGTTGGTCGGTTTCCCCGTCGACGGCCACCGAGTCGTCGCGGACGGTGGCGTAGATCCCTCCACTGTACGCCTCCCAAGGTGCAGTGCCCGGGGCAAACAGCGGGGAATCGTAGCCGAGAACCATCTCGACCGACTCCTGGACGTGAGTGGTGGTGATCTCGGACGGGGAGAGGGATGCGGTGCGGCCGTCCTGGAGTTCCGTGGCCTCCTCCCCCTCCTCGACGATCGGGGAGAGTTTGGCCATGCAGATCTGGTTGCTGGTCGAGGACGAGCCGTCTTCGCGATATGTTGGGGCGTCGACGAAGTCATAGGGCCCGGGGCGGCCCTCCGACCAGTTCCATAGTCCAGCCGCCTGCCTCGAGGCGGCCGGAGGTGGTCGAAAGCGGACGACCCGGCCTTCAGGAGTAGCGGTGACGACCAGACCTTGGCCGAAGGGAGCGCGGCCCTCGACCAGATCTGTTTCTCCTCGAAGATGCGTCGGGTTGCCCGTGGTGTTGTCGAGGTTGCCCCTGTTGGCAGAAAATGATTGAGTTGAGTCAACCGAAGGGGAAGACTCACCCAGACCCAGTGCGAGCTTGTCGAAGACCCCGAGCAGGTTGTCGACGTCGTGGACAAAGCGCCACATGTACGGTACGAACGGGTGGGTGAGCCGGATCGGGAGTCCGAGCGGCCCCGGCTCTGCTGATGGAGTCGGTGCCGGAGTTGTTGAAGCAGATGCCAGCCCAGATTGGATCTGGACGACAAGGTGTTGTTCACGCCAAGTATGGCGCCGTTGTTCCACGCGAGCGTCCCAAACTGCATGTCTTCCGTCGGGTCGACCGCCATAGAATCAGGGAAGATCACCATCTTGCTAGTCATGGCGTCTCCGTGCACACCCCCTACCTGGCGCGCCAACTATCGTCGGTTTATCGGCGATAGTCTAGCAGGGGTATGCCTGGCTTGTAGATTGAGCGGTAGAGGTGCGCTAGACGACTAACAAGACGTTTAAGCAGAACGAGCGAAGGGAAAAACACAGGGGTTTTACCCAGGTTCGTCCGCCTTGATGGCGTAAAACCTACGTCCTGCTTAGATTGTATTGATTGATTGACAATCAGATGTCCCTCGGGGGGGATCCCTGCTCACCTTATATAGTCCGGGGAGCAGGGTTACAGGTCGGATCCAGACCGACAAGATCTATCCTGATCGGTTACAATAGGGATACAAGGAAACTATCTTAGCGACCACGCCTACGCCGTGATCCCCGATGGCCACCGTCTTTTACGCCAAGGGCTTCAGTTCGTCGTCCTGGGCTGGCCTGGAAGGCCTAGCCCGAAGTGGGCCGTGAGGGGATAGGGGTTCATCCCCCCACAACGTCACATCGGTTTCTATCCATATTGCAAAAGAGTAATGCAATCTAGGTTTTAATACTACTACTAACCTATCAAATTAATCTAGGAATATAAATCACACAACCTAAGTGTATAATATAGATGTAGAAACTGAAGAGTTGTAGGGCTGTATGAAAGCATTTAAGCCCCTAATTTGGTTTCAATGATTAATAAAGGCCCAATTAATGTGACTAACGTGTGTTTTGTAGAGGCATATGAGTTAGCTAACAATAATGATGATTGTTTGGCCAATTAATGGTTTTCATGCCCTTATTGATAGAATACATTTCGGTTTTAAAGGATGGATGACATGGTTAAGAACTAGTTTTAAGTGTCACACTTACAATAGTTATTATTTAGTTTTTTTTTGCCATACTATAAAAGGGGTATGAACTAATAGCTTGATCTAGATGGGTTTAGTGAGTTAGGTGTGGTGCACGCTTGACCAACTTAGCACTAGGTAGCTTAGAGAAAGCCTAAAAATTAGTTGGAAGTAACTCTATCACAAATGTGCTTGAAAAGGAAGTGAATGGAGTGTTTTTGGTACCATCGTATTGTTCACTAGGAAGATTCCCCGCGCGTTGCCGTGGGTATGAAGGAGGAATATAAAAGGGTTAGAATGGATTATGTGTCTTGCAGATGTTGATATCATATTTCTTGTGCTAGTTAACTTTAATTGCAAATAACGATGGATCGCTAAGGTGGACATATTGCATGTCAAAAGAAATTGCTAGTGACAAATGGTAGTGGACTTTGTGAGGTGGACGATTTGCATGTGAAAAGAAATATTAGTGGGGTTGATAGTGGACTCTTGAGGTGGACACTTTGCATATCAAAAGAATTAGATAGTGGTGTTTTGCTTTATAAGAGTTTAATTGCAAATGAGAGTGGTCTGAGGTGGACATATATTACATGTTAAAAGAAATTGCTAGTAGCAAATGATAGTGGACTGCTGAGGTGGACACTTTGCTTGTCAAAAGAAATTGATAGTTGGGTTGATAGTGGACTGCTGATGTGGACACTTTGCATGTCATGAGAATTAGATAGTGGGATTTTTTTTTTGCCGTACTATAAAGGTGGTATGAAATAATAGCTTGATCTAGATGAGTGTAGTGAGTTAGGCGTGGTGCATGGTTGGCAAACTTAACACTAGGTGACTTAGAGAAAGCCTAAAAATTAGTTGGAAGTAACTCTATCACAAATGTGCTTGAAAAGGAAGTTAATGGAGTGTTCTTGGCACCATCGTATTGCTAGCTAGGAGCATCCGAGCGTGTTGCTGTGAGTATGAAGGAGGAATATAAAGGAGTTAGAATGGATTATGAGTCTTGCTGATGTGGATATCATATTTCTTGTGCTAGTTGAAAGGATCGAGATGCCCAAGAGGGGAGGGGGGGTGTGAATTGGGCTAATCTAAAATTTTAACTCAAATAAACAACCTACTAGCCCATATTCACCCTCTTGTGCCTAAGTGTGATTCTAGCGACTACCGCACAAAGTTTTGCACCCTAAGTTCCAATCCTACTCTAACATGGCAATTCTAGGAATGTAAAGACATGAAATAGAATTGCAGAAAGTAAATGCGAAATGTAAAGAGAGGAAAGGACACGGCGATGTTTTCCCGAGGTATCGAGGTGTCGCCACACCCCCCGTAGTCCTCGTTGGAGCACTCTCGCAAGATTATCGCTCCCCCTTAGTCCTCGCAAGGACCAAGTGCTCTCTACGGGCTGATTCTTTGACACTCCATCGTGGTGAATCGCCCACAACCGCTCACAAGCTTGCTTGAGCCACCCACAAGCACCACCGGGTGATCTTCAAGCCATGAACCGCCACCAAGCCGTCTAGGTGATGGCGATCACCAAGAGAAACAAGCACAAACTCTCAGTTGACCTCAACAAGCCTAGGAGAAGAATGTTTGCAGTTATTAACTCTCATTTCTCCTCATAGAGAGATGGAGCGTCGTCTCTCTCCCCCCGACACAGGCGATCCGGGCGATTCGGCGTTGAACTCCACGAGCGCACTATGCCATGGTGATGAGCCTGGCACGTCTCGGTGCACAGACACGAGAGCAGGTGAGTGCACTCCCACGCTGCACGGTGCAGGGGCGTCTGTGGGATTTCATGGCGAGGTGAGTCCAAACCCGAAAGCGACTCAGGGCAGGACTCCTTCGAAGTCCATGACCTCTGGGCCATGGCAGGTCAGGGAGGTAGTGGTAGGGCAGGCTCCTGTCGAGCAGCATACCTCCAACCCGCTCCACACACCCTCCCTGTTTCCCCCTTCTCCTGCTGGTGAGAACGGCGATGGCGGCGGAAACCCTAGCAATCCCTCTGTGATTGCAGCGGAGGCGGGTAACGAACGGAGAGCTCTGGTGATTCCGCAGCAGGAGCAACGCAAGGCGAAGTTGCCGCACGAGGTAAGAGATCACCCTAATGCCAATCTCAGTTTATGACTCGAACATTTATGGTCGCATAGTCTAGATGTGGGGATAGCATCAACTGTTTCGGTAGTCGGAGATCGAAAGCATGATGCATGGCTGAACAAGGCATCTCCCCTTGGTGGAGAAGCAAAATCTGGATGGTCTACTTTAGGTGGTGATACACGTTCGTTTGTGCAGGTGGTTCGGGCTCCTCAACAACCATTTGCTAACATGAATAGACGTCCTTACGGCGCTGGCCGCAATCCGAGATTTCAGGGAAATCGAGGTAGAGGGGGTTGGAATGAAAATTATGGCCAGGGAAATAGAAATTGGGTACCCAGGAATGATAACAGAGGTGTTTTACCAACAAGAGGAAGAGGTGCAGGGGAACGAATCATGATCAACCAAAACATTCAAAATGAGCAGACTATGCAAGTTGTTCATAGAACTGAGGGAACCGTCCAACAAGGAGGGCAGGACAATGAAATGGAAGCCTCAGTCAACAATGCACCCAATCCAGCTGGAAATCAACAAGCTTCTATGGGTCAAGGTGCTGGCAATCAGGTCACTAATCCAGAGTAGAATGACAGACCTCTGATCTGTCTCAGATGTGGCAGAATGGGTCATGACCCAAAAGAGTGTCCTAACCCTGTAATTTGTACCAGATGCAAAAATGAGGGACATGTAGCAAGGGTGTGCCCTTCCAAGATGCCATGGGAGTTTAATGCTCCATTCTTTGGCCTGTCAGCTTATGGTCAAGGGTTCCATGCTATTAATAGTGCACAAGATGATGAGGGATTAGAGACATGTCTTCTGTTGCTATGATTACAGTTATGACTGGACAAGTAACACCAAGGCAGATTGAGAAGGAATTTGCTCTTAAGGCTGGTAAGCAATCAACATGGAGATGGTATGCTAAGAAGCTCAGTGAAGGCAAATACCAGTTAAGATTTCCAAATGTTCAGGCCTTGGATGATGTATGTCACTTTATTGAAATGAGAATGAGGACAGTTCCAGAAGTTGTGATCAAAGTGGAGAAGTGGAATCCATCCAGTGGATCCAAAGGGAGCCTGGATTCTGCATGGTTCAGGATAACTAACATCCCCTATGACAAGAGATCTTATGCCAATGTATGCATGGTAGCCTCCAAAGTGGGATTACCACTTGAAGTTGACAAGGAAAATATGACTAAGAATGAATATGTGAGAGTCAGAATTGGATGCCGAGATATAACAAAAGTACCTACATCTGTGGATGGCTTATTGGATTTTCTCTAGTATGACTTCTTCTTTCAGAGAGAGGTAATTCATGCGGGACATACCAATCAGGCAGGTACTCAATGGGTGAGAGATGGAAGGGATAAACCTAGGGAGGCAGCACCCTCTCCAAAGAAGCAAAAAACTGATCAAGACAAAAAATACTGGACAATCTGGTGCTGGGCCTAGTAATTACAGAGGAAATGCTATTTCTGGAATAGGCAAACAACAGAATGTTGATTCTGGACAAAGCTCTTCCAAATAGCCCTCAAGTTACAATAATGGTTTATACCATGGCAATGTGTGGATGGGGGAACTGGTGTCTCCAAACACTGGTAGACTGCAATTTAGTGAGTTTGATTCAGTACAGATCAACAAGGTTAGTTGTTATAGTGTAGAAGCTGCTCAGAGGTTGGTTATTGATGAGTATGGGACTAATCTCAAAAAGCATAAACAAGATTCTTTAGTGACTGTGGAAGCTAAGAATGCAATTAATGCAGCAAGTCCAGAATGTTTCTTCAATATAGAAGACTATTCTGGCAAGAAATCTTCTAAACAGAATCTGGAGACAATAGAGGAAGAGAAGGAGGAAATTGAAAGAGCTGTGTCTATCAGTCCAATTAAAGACAATCAAGAGGCACCTGACTTGGGGTTATCAAGCCAAGAAGAACAAGTAGGTGAAGATACTATGAAAGGAAAGCTCAACAGGAACAGTCTGGTAAATGCTCCAGCTAAAACTTGGAAGAGGAAGGAGTTAAACACAGAAGAAAGCTATCATGAATCTCAGACTGTAGTAGATGGAGAAGAACCAATCACTGTACAGGAGGATCAATCAAAGGATAATTGCAAAGGGAGTTGGGAAGAGCAGGAGAAGTTATTGGAGATGGAAAGAGCAAAGGAACAACAGGAAGGTGTAAATGGCTAGTACAAGTGGCAGGATGTGAGATAAAGCAAGAGAATTAAAGCTAATGGGGTTTCTCAAATCAAGGTGAATGAGATGGCCCAGAAGAAAGTTGCAAAAGATCATAGTGAGAAAGGTACCACATCTTCCCCTGACCAGAATTCCTTTGCAATTCTTTCAAATGTCCAAATTGCTAACTTAGCAAAGAATATGGGCATCTCTGATAACTCTTTAAATTTTGAAAAAATTGATATGCTTAAAGATTTAGAAAGGGCTAGAACGAAGTTAAATGAACACACTATTGCTGAATCAACTATAGATAATGAAGGTACCAATTCTGATGAGAAAATTGATGAGTCCAATGAAGATCACAATGTCCTACAATGGGACTCTGAAGATTCCGTGGAGGAATCCTTAGTCAGAGTGTTAAATTCTAAAAAGAGTAAATCTGGGAAGAAAAAAAGGAGAAAAACTATGGCATTTAAAGGATCTCCTGTTGAGGTTCTGTTACATGAGGAAAGAGAAAAATCTATGGTTAGCCCTGGATTTATTCTCAAGAAAAGAAAACCTAAACACAAGGTTATCCAATGATAGGTATCATTTGGAACTGTAGGGGGGTGGCCAAAAAGGGCCTTAGCACTTTCATTAAAGAATTGATTTGGGATCATAAGGCTGACTTCATTGGTTTACAAGAGACCATGAAGCAGTCCTATTCAGAGAAGTTTTTCAGGAAAATTGATAATAATAAAGAGTTCCATTGGTTATGGATCCCTTCCAATGGTAAGTCAGGAGGGATGCTAAGTGGTATTAAAAAAGACAGATTTGATGTGGAGGAATATGAATGTGGTGAATATGTGATTATGGCAAATGTGCTAGACAAAAAACTAAATAAAAAATGGTCTATGGGAAATGTATATGGACTAGCCCATGATGATATGAAAGATAAATTTCTTGCTGAGTTGTCCAGACTCTGTTTTAAAGCTAAGTATCCCACCATTGTTAGGGGAGACTTCAATATCATGAGGTTTAGTTTAGATAAGAACAAAGACTTCACTGAAAATAACTTCTCTCATGTATTCAATCTTATCATTAATTCTTATGAGCTGAGAGAAATGCCTCTGTGATAAGTACCGAACCGATTTCAGCAAGGGGTGGCCCGATCTTCACGACAGTAGGTTTAGGAACAAGATAACTTGATACGAGGGCAGCGGGATAACTTCGTTGATGAAGGTAGAGGAGATAACTTGCTGTAGAACAGCGGGGATAACTAGCTTTATACCTGCCAAGGTTGGATGCGACCAAGCGACGGGGAGAGAGGCACCGAAACCGCGAAGACTTCGACTCGATCTCCAAACGACCGCAGAACCACAATCCGGAGCTAATCCACACAATACGGCGCAGCCGAACAGAAGCCGTAGAGCACGAAGTAGTGGATCCCAGAGGGATCTCTTCACAAGTCCAAGAAGAACAAGGAAGAACAAGGGTTGAGTAAGCAACTCGGCAGCTCGGCTGCAATATCACTGGGGATAATCTCAATTCATCAAAATCTGTCGATACCTTACACATAGGGGGTATTTATACAAAGAATAGGACTCTAAGGTAGATGTGAACTGATGAAGCCACGTTGGAAGGTGGAAGACCAAGTGGCTAAAGCTTTCATGAAGTGGTCTTCAGTTCGCGCACGTCCTCTGGGCTTCTGTGCAGTCTTCAATGTTTTCATCATAACTCCTTCTAGGGAAGTTCAAATGATGTGCGACTGGATGCGTTTGAAAGCTAACTTGATAAGCTTTCACACCATGTATCTCTTGCTTCATGAAGTATTGTGGATTGGTACAGTTTTTCACGGACATTTGGACTTGATGCAGACTGTTGGCCTTCTGACCAGTCAACATTAAAACTGGCCGGACGCCACGATGAAGTATCCACACTGGTCAGGGCTTGCACCATTGGAAACTAGACTTGAAGAGCTTTCCAACAAGTGCTCATTTGCCTTCATAGCTTTTGTGAGCCAAAAGTTATGATCATTTCTTTTCAACGATTCTGTCACGCTGGTCTGGCTCGAGCGAGTTACTCCTTCCTGTTGCATCCTTGATGTGCTCGGGTCCTCTTCTTTGGTGAACCTAAGCAATGTAAACATGCACGACTTAGGTAGCATGAAATTCTTATTAGTATTTAATTGAAATTCATAAAGTAGCGCGTGCACCTCTTGTTGTATCTTTTTAGCTCGGCTACGAGTGATTGGTCCAGAAGGAACTTTGGTTGGTGTAGATGTTGCTGGAGTGGTCACTGAGGATGTCGGCGTGGTCGACGCCGGCATGGGCATATCACTCTGGCGGGGGCAAATACACTTGGAGTAACAACAAGAATAATCCTACTCTGGAAAAGCTAGATAGAATTTTGATATCTAGTTCCTGGGAGAATCAGTTCCCTTTATGTAATGTGAGAAAAATTCCTAGGTACATGTCTGATCACAATCCTTTGATTGTGAGGACAGATATGGATCAATGTCTGGGCTCCAGACCTTTTTGCTTTGAAACAGTATGGCTCAAGCATGCTGATTTTAAACCAAAGATTCAAGAAATTTGGAACAAGAAAGTGACTGCCAAGTCTGGTATTGATGTTTGGTGCATCAAAATGGATAGAGTAAAGAAATTTTTGAAAGGTTGGGGCCAAAGTCTGAAAGGGCATAATAGAAAGTATAGAAATATCTTGAAAGAAGAATTGGAAATTTTGGAAAAATGTGAAGAGGAATCAATGTTGTGTCTGGAGCAACTGAATAGGAAGTCTTTCATTCAAAGTGAACTCATGAGACTGTTAGAAGAGGAAGAGCTATACTAGCATCAAAGATCCAACAGCACATGGTTATTAGAGGGGGATTGTAATACTTCATTCTTTCATAGGATGGCTAATGGCAAAAAAAGAAAAAATACCATCTTCTCCCTTAATCACAATGGTCAGTCTATAGAAGGAGATGAGGCACTGGTAAATCATGCCACTGAATTTTACAAAGATCTGTTTGGTCCTCCTGACCCAGCAGAGTTCAGTCTGGACCCAAATTGTTGGGAAGCAAATGAAAAGCTGTCTGATCAGGAAAATGAGGAGTTAGAGAAAGAGTTCAATGAGGAAGAGGTGAAAAGAGTAATTTTCTCAATGGAGAAAAATACAGCCCCAGGTCATGATCATTTTCCTATCGAATTTTATCAACACTGTTGGGAGATAATCAAGAAGGAATTGTTGATCTTGTTTGATGACTTTCACAAACAAAATCTAGACATTGGCAGGTTTAACTATGGAATCATTTCTCTTTTGCCAAAAGTAAAAGAAGCAAACAATATTAAACAATATAGACCTATCTGTCTTTTGAATGTGGTGTATAAATCTAAGGATGGAAGCTGTGATGGAAAGGATTATCAATAGATGCCAGTCTGGATTCATCAGGAATAGAAATATAATGGATGGAATCATGGCCTTGCATGAAATTCTTCATGACACCAAAGTTAAAAAGAAAAATGGGGTGGTTCTCAAACTAGACTTTGAGAAGGCATACGACAAGATAAACTGGAATTTCCTTTTCTCTTGTCTCAAAAATAGAGGCTTTGGCAACAGATGGTGTGAATGGATCAGATCTGTTATGAGCACTGGCACTGTAAGTGTCAAGGTAAATAATACTGTAGGAAGCTATTTTAAGTCCAAGAGAGGAGTGAGGCAGGGAGATCCTTTGTCTCCATTTTTGTTCAATATTGCAGCCGACTCCTTGGCAAAAATGATTGATATGGCCCAAAAGAACAAACTCATTAAGGGGTTAGTCCCTGAGTATATTGAGAATGGAGTGGTAGTTCTGCAGTATGCGAGATGATACCATCTTGTGCCTTCAAGATGATGTGAATCAAGCGACCAATTTAAAACTCCTTCTATATCTCTATGAAAATATGTCTGGTCTCAAAATAAACTTTTCAAAAAGTGAAGTCATGATGATTGATCATGATGATGAAAAAAAATATTCTATACTCAAACATGTTCAATTGTGCAATAGGAGAATGGCCCATAAAATATCTGGGGGTGCCTGTTTCTGGATCCAGATTCATGTCATAGATTGGTTACCAATTTATGAGAAAATTTTAAAAAGGTTGGATGGGTGGAAAGGTAGTGCTTTATCTTATGGGGGGAAATTAGTGCTCATTAACGCTTGTCTGAGTAATCTTCCCATTTATATTATGTCCATGTTTATGCTGCCTTTGACAGTCATAAACAAAATGGACTCAGCTAGAAGGAGATTCTTCTGGCAGGGAGGAAGTCTAAAAAGAAAGTATCATCTAGTGAAGTGGTCTGCTATCACCAAAAGCAAGAATAAAGGAGGTCTAGGAATCAAAGATTTAAGAAGAATGAATATGAGTTTACTGTGTAAGTGGTGGTGGAAGGTGGAGAATGGAAAAGGAATATGGAATGATATTATAAACAAGAAATACATGAAAAAAAAAGGAATGGTGAGCAATCTGAAATACAATCCAAGAAATTCCCACATGGAATGACCTACTAAAAGTAAGATACATTTATTTGAAAGGCAGATCCATGGTTATTGGTGATGGAAAGAACACTAGCTTCTGGCATGATAGATGGTGTGGCCAAGTTTCTTTGGCAGAAAAATCCCACAGTTGTATGAAATTAACAATGAGCAGAACCTCTCAGTGGCTGATATGAAGCAGAGAAGGTGGAGGTTGACTTTTAGGAGATGGTTATATGAGGAGATGCAGGATCAATTAAGGAGATTGCATGATATAACTTTCTACTGTAGCTTATCTACAGAGAAAGATAGAGCCAAATGGGACTTTGAAAAATCAGGAAAGTTCTCTGTAAAATCAACATATAATTGGCTGAGCAGAAGTGAATATGGAGATAGTTTCAAAAAGATTTGGAAGTCCAAGATCCCTTTAAAAGTCAAAATTTTCATGTGGCTAGTAAATCAAAATGCCATACTGACAAAAGATAATCTTATCAAAAGGAAATGGAAAGGCTCCAAACTGTGTGCTTTTTGTGCTAAAAATGAGAGTGTGAATCACATTTTTTTTGAATGCGCGTCTGCCAAATATATATGGAGTTTGTTAGCTCATTCTTTTGGAGTAAATTGCAGACCTGGGGGCTTTAGTCAATTTTGGCCTTGGATCCATAATATATTGCCTAAGGTCCCCAAGATGCACATGTTTGGCCTGGCAGCCGTATGCTGGGCGATTTGGAAAACGAGGAATTCAATTTGCTTCGAAAATAAAAGAATGCAATCTCCTATTGAGATTGTGATGTTGATCTGCTCTTTTATTACATATTGGTCAGGCTTGCTGAAGGATGACCTCAAGACCCAGGTGACGGCAGGAGCGGACGTCATCAAGATGGTGGCGCTGTCCTTCCACAAGCAAGGCGTGCAGGAGTCTAATCAGGAAAGAATCCTAGTTCCCTTCAATGGCGGAAGCGCTTGACGAACCTACAGCTGGACATTACTTGAAGCTCATCGTTCATGAAACTTAGTTGTTGATTTGTTAGCTTTATCCCTGGAGTGTTTTTGCAGTTTGATGTAATAAGCTCTTAGAAATCGTGTCTGCTGGAATGCTCTTCTGGGCTTCCCCTTTCCCCCTCAATCAAGTTCCCTGGGTGTTCTTGGTTGGGGGGTGGTTTAAACGTTGTCGGTAGTTTGTGTGTGGGTCGGATGCTGAACGTTGTAATTTCGTTACAAAAGTAATGAAATTCGGGTAACCGTTTTGGAAAAAAAAACAAGCCTAGGAGAAGAGTGGATGCACACTTGAATCTCTCAAACACTCTAAGGATGATCCTTAATCTTGCATAGATGACCACCTTAGGGCTCTTGCTCTTCCTTGCACTCTCAAGGGTGTTTCTCAGCTGAACAAATGGGCAAGAGAGTGCAAGGTCGTGGGGGTAAAGTATATATAGCCCCATCCATCTTCACTTCGAAATCAGCACTTCCTGCTGAAAAATCAGCCTGACCAGACGCACTAGAGAGTCCGGTCGGTGCGTCCGGTTAGAAATGACAAGCTTCTGACATGCCACGACCGAGTGTCCGGTCAGTGCTTTCAGTCATCGACCGGACGCACAAGACCCCAGTTTGGCCCAAAACAGACCTTACTGGAACTCGACCGGACGCTGCTGACCGGAGCGTCCGGTCGACGCGTCCGGTTAGCCCAGAAGCGCTTCTTCACTCCGTCTTCTCGACTCCGTGAAATGCTTCAACTCCAACATGTCTCAGGCATGAAATGAGCTACCTAGTGCTAGAAAAACTCAAGTGTGCACCACAACTCATCTCTAGACTCGCCTAGGTCAAGCTACCCGTTCGTACCCCCCTTAATAGTACGGCCAAAAAGAAAACAAAGTCCTAACAACTAATCCGATGTCACCCAACTCCGTCGACAATTAAAACTAGCCATCCTTACCCTTGTCGTCCATCCTCGGAAAACCGAACGAATTCCATCGTCAGGGGGCGTAACAAACTCATCGCCGAGATCACCATTACCATGACCTAACTTTAACCTGTTTCTATAAAACACACGTTAGTCATGATAATTATATTGTCATCAATCATTGAAACCCAATCCTAGGGGCCTAGATGCTTTCAATCTCCCCCTTTTTGGTGATTGATGATAACCTCTAGAGTATGGAGATTAAGAGTGAGGTTTTAAGCGCACTTGTTCACATGAGCCTCTGTCAATAAGATCAAAGGGGTTAGGGTGGCTCATGCGATACAAGATCATGTATGTACTCAAGGAATCTGCATGAAGAGTGAGTACGACAGGGATAGCTCATATGGTTCAAAATATCACAAGTAATAATCAAAGTAAACTATAATGGCAGAAGCATAGACCATATCAGCAAAAACATGACATGATATATAATGATACCGAAGTAGAGAGCACACATGTCATAGAGTGGCAACTTGCTTGCCGGCTTGACATGCACTACATAGCTTGTCCTTTTCAAACTTGACATCCTTCAAACCTCTCACTAGATCATTATTCATTAACTTCTTGAGAGATCCCATACCAACATGTGCTAGTCTTCTATGCCATAGCCAACCAAGTGATGTAGCCTTAGCAAATAGGCAAGTTTGCAAGTTGGCTTCTTCGGAAGTGAAATCCACAACATAGAGGTTGTTGTATCTAAAGCCTCTAAATATCTCTTGCTTGTCACTCTTCTTTGTCACAACAACTTCATGTTCATCAAATAGGCATTGGAAGCCAAGATCACACAGTTGACCAACCGACAACAAGTTGAAGCTCAATGAAGCAACATATAGGACATTTGAGAGTGAGTGATCTTTTGATATTGCAACCTTTCCCAAATCTCTCACTTTGCTCTTTGAATTGTCACCAAATGTAATCTTGTTGTGGCCTTTGTCTCCTTCTTCTAGTGAGGTGAACATACGAGGATCACCGGTCATATATTGAGTGCAACCACTATCAATAACCCAATGACTTCCACCGGTCTTGTAGTTCACCTACACACAATAGATCAAGCTTGTTGCTTAGGGACCCACTCTTGTTTAGGGCCCTTGACACTCTCAATCATTGACTTGGCAACCCAAATTTGCTTAGGCCTATTCTTGTTTGGTGGACCTAAGAACAGGACCTTGGTCTTGCCACTAGTATCCCTTCTAAGCATGTAGTGAGCATTGAAGGCAAAAGGTCTAACATGCTTGGGCATGTGTTGTGGAGGTGGTGTCATACACTCATGAGAGAAATGCCCTTCTTGACCACACTCAAAGCATCTCTTTGGCTTGGGCTTGGGCTTTGACTTGAGTTGATGTTGAGCCTTGGGTTGAGCTTGAGCTTTAGCTTTCTTCTCTTCATTTGCCTTGTACCCAATACCACTCTTGTCCATCTTCATAACGGTGTTCATGAATAGCTCACTTTGAAGATTGTGACCCTTGGTGAACTTGTGAAAGCTGGTAGTGAGGTGAGCCTTCTCTTTCTTGAGCTTATCATTTTCTTGTTTGAGCATCTCAAACTCAAGCATGATCTTGTGCTCGGTGGCGGTGTGTTGAACTCTCTCTTTCTTGAGCTTCTCATTTTCTTGCTTGAGCATTTCAAACTTAAGACCCCCACTACTACACAACAAGGATATTGTAACACTTTCTTGTAACATATTCATCAATGTGTTACAATGAAATCTCACAAGAACATAAAAAAAGAGTGTTACGAGACTTTGGTGGTAACACAAAAACACTTTATTCATAAAAATGTGTTACTAACAATAATTTTAGTAACACAAAATTAGTGTTACAAGTAAAATGTTACAATTGAGTACTACGTTGTAACACATAAATGGAACATATAAAATATGCTACAAATAAATTCCCTATAGTAACACAAAATAATGTTACCGTCCAAGTGTTACAATGAAACATATACATGTAGCCCTTCCAATTCGTGAGCTACAAGGACATTGCACTAGATGTCCCCCCTGCCGATCACCGCCCGGGATCATCGCTGTCGTCACCGCCAACCGCCAAGTCCTGCCTTCGGTTAGTATGCTCCTCCCTAACACTAGGGCAGGATTAGAACCGTTGCAGTCACTACGTAACAAAAGATTTGTAAGAGTTGGCCCCATTCTATTCTAAGGGGGCTAGTGATTTAGTCG
This sequence comes from Hyparrhenia diplandra, assembly GCA_015847255.1. NCBI lineage: Eukaryota > Viridiplantae > Streptophyta > Magnoliopsida > Poales > Poaceae > Hyparrhenia > Hyparrhenia diplandra. The sequence continues at coordinate 42,103 of JADLZK010010525.1, read as the reverse complement.
CCCTTACAAATAGGCGCCGAATAATAAAATAGGGGTACTAAAATTCTTTTTTAAATGGTCTCGGATAGGAAAATGACCTTAATAAAAAAATATAGGTCTTGAAAAGTTATGAATCTTTGTTGTTCACATCTTTTTTCATTTGACTTTGTTTGATGCCTCAAAATGTGGTTGTTTGAATGTCTAACTTCAAAATTTGAATTTTTTGAATGACCTCGGATGGAAAAACTTTCTAAACCAAAATTGTATATCTCGAAAAGTTATGAAACTTTGTAGTTCGCAACTTTTTGATTTGAATTTATCTAGGGTCCCAAATAGTTATTTTTCACTCGGATTCATAAGATATGTGGGGAACCAAAATGGGCAATAGAGACAAGTGATCATGTAGTGCAGTGGTAGGGAAGGTGACATGCAAGCAGGAGGTCATGGGTTCAAATCCCTATGGTTGCAATATTTCTATAAACTCTAAAAAATTAGTAGTGGTGAGGGATAGTGTGTGGCTGACTGGTGGGCCCTCCCTCCATTACAAAAAATATATTTTTATTTTATTTTGAATTTTTAAAAACAAAAAAAATGAAAAAAAAATATGTTACGCTAGATATAGAAAAGTGTTACAAACCATGTATTCTTTTGTACCATATGATGCTCTCTCTCTGAATGTTCTAGTGTTACTAGAATAAAAAAAAGTGTTACAAACTAAGTGTTACTACAACAAAAAAAAGTGTTACAATAAAAATCATTGTAACACTAGAAAAATGTTCCTATAGACAAGTAAAATGTGTTACAATAAACCAGTCTATAGTAACATAGCCTATTGGAACACAAAAACAAATGTGTTACTAAGAATGGTAATAACATTTTTCCAATCTATAGTAACACAAGCTGGTGTTACTATATCCCAGCGCTGTAGTAGTGCCCACTCATGCTTTTCATCACTCTTCTCAAGCACAATCATATTTTGAGTTGATAGCTTCTCAAGATCTTCCTTTAGCTTGATGTTCTCATTCTTGATCTTGATGTACTCATCATAGTGACTGTTGACACCTGTTATAGCATAATATTACTAGTCAACTAAACATGGATAATGGCATAATATGAATATTAACATAGACTAGGGGTCTAACTAACATTATTCCACAAGCTTTGGTGATTCTGTGACTTTACAGGGACTTAACAGATAAACACAAAGAAGAATGGAGAAAGTTCCGGAATATATCTCACATACGATGACAAGACTTAACCGTGAAGTAACTCGACCCAAAATGTGGACTAAAACACTCTAGAAGATACCGAGAAGATACCAGAAGAAACGAGAGACCGAGGGGACACAAGGGCCTGGCGGCCGCCAGACCATTTAGGCCGGCCGCCAGGGTCCTAAGCCCAATCCAGCCCATCTTCGTAGGTCGGTTTGTAACCGACCTTGAGGTTGTATCTACACCGTTATTGAAGGTCGGTTTGATCCAATGGTCATCATTCATCGCCGAGGCCTATATAAGAAGACCCCTGACCCCAGGGCTAAACCCTAATTCATTCTAATTCATTCTATCTCATTCTATTCATTATCTCTCAGTTGTAGAAGTGTCCCAATGTAAGGATAACCTCTCTCTCAGGGATTAGTGAATTAGAAGTAGATTAGCTATGTAATAAGAAGTAGATTAGCCATGTAATTAGAACTAGATTAGATCTACATTAGATCTAATCAAGAGTAAAGGAGAGTGGAGCTATGTTCCAGTTCTAGAAGAGTCTTCAGAGTATGATATGTCTTTGTATCTTCTCTACAAGACTTATGCTTTAATATATCTATCTTCTCTATTTACTTTTATGCTTTCCACATATATGGTTAAGTATAGTTGTTATGCTATTGCATGGGATCTCCGCTCGTATTGAGTACTCTAGTTATTCATGGTAGCTAGAGTAGTAATCGATAGTGTAGACTTGGTGTCTAGGCTATAGGTTACCTGAGATTGCGCCCAATCCCACGGATAGTTGTGGTAGCCCTAGGGGTGACAGCTCTGTAAGGCCTTTGTATTCCACCACGTTCAGATTGGTGTTTTGTAGAGCTTTTGGCAGCCTTCTCCCAACTACCTTCTTCCCAGTCTTTCTCGAGAGTTGGAAAGGAACTGTTGCTCCAAAGTGCATTAGTGTAATTGCTATCATAGAACCTAAGTAATAGAGAAGTACCCAGGAACCTTGATCTCTCCCTTTGACCTCTTGATTAGTTTAGTTATTCTTTGATATCTTAGGTAGGTTATTATTTTATGCTTTGATATCAACTTATCCTTTATCAATTACCCCCTCACTATAGTCTAGTGGTTTGCTAAGTTAGTGGATACATGATTGTGACTTATTAGAATTCTTTAGCTAAAGCTTCCCTGTGGATACGATACTCTAGAATACTCATCCTAGGGAAAAGCTACAATGGTAGGTGTTCTGTGCGCTTGTAGAATCGTTCATATTCTTTTAGCACTTAACAAATACCAACAAGCTTTTTGGCGCCGTTGTCGGAGAAGCAATTGGCCTAAAGATTCTAGTAATGATCATGATGTCTGCTAATTTAGTATATCACTAGCTTTAGTAGGATTACCCTTGTTCTGTTGAGTTGTGGAATAGACAGGACAAAAGATGTCGTTGCGACCTTCCGACAAGATTCCACGAGAAAAGAAAAGAAAAAAAAAGATTGAAGAAACCAGGGTGCCTGATCATTCAAGATTTATCAACATTGGAACCCTGCCATCTCAAAGGTATGTATTTAAATATTATTCTAACCATATGTAGATTAAAGAAGAAGTCGCCACACAAGAATTCAATGCACACATCTCAAGTGACGTACATAGAAGCTGCACATCGTGGTAAGTATGATTAAAAGGTGAGAAAGTCTTGCTCATGGACTATAAATTGATTGAGTAGTTATCATTTAATTTCTTGCATTGCATTACATGTTTACTTGATCAACTCATTCTCCGCTTAGCTTATGCTTTCTCATAGTAGATCCATTGCATGATTAGTTCCTTTGCATACATTCATCCATGTTTTTGTATCTAAAAGAAAAAAAAATCCTCACCATGATCATGCTCTTTCATCTCTAATTGGACAAATCTCTACAGTACTTTAATGCTACCTTTGTCTGCTATGGTATGCATTGGTTGGAAGTACTCGATATACTTCCAAAGGCTTTTAAATTAAGCGTGGTGCTTAGGTGAAATAGCCTTTCTTAATTAAATTAGACATGGAGTCTAGTTTGGTTATTGAACTAAGAATTACTTGCGTAGACATTGGCTATTGTGTTGGACTAACCCATGCAGAAAACTCTCAATTCCAATTCGGGAAAGTCAAGAGATGAACTTAGATCAGAGATGAAGCAAGGCATATGATGAACTTCAACCTTGGGCAAAAGACACGACTCATTCATCATTGGTGGAAGAATTGTAAGTATCAAATATCATTCACTCTGTCTTTTGCTACAAGTTACCTTTGCCTTGATCCACATGCTAGAGTGCAACCACAAATAAAATGAGTTATAAGACATGATGAATAGAATCTGTGCTTAGAGTAAACAAAGAACCACTTTTTCATTAGCATAGATGAGATCTTATGAACTTGGACAACAACCCCTGCTTCAACCATGTTGTATTCTTTCAGATATGTGTCCACTAATATTTTGTAGGAAAGGATCTGTACTATGTCTATTCAATGAAGAAGAGTGCCATACAACACAACCTAGAAAAGCTCTCACTCGAAGAAAATGGATGGACAAAGCTACAGGCCTTAAGAACATCAAAGACAGGCAAGTGAATATAAATCACATATTTGTATACAACCTTTGTCTTATGTTCTCTATAAAAAAATTCTCTCTAGCACATGAAGGCTCAAGCAAAAGAAAACAACAACAACATGTTCCTAGGACAAGTTCCCTTCGGGTATTCTTGGTCACTAACCTTGTAGGGACAAAGGATGAACAACATCTAAGAACGTGGTGGTTACAACACATGATGAGGGATGTTTCAACATTCACACTTAAAGTGTCGAGTGACAGGAAGGCTTGAGCTTGGGGGAGGAAGGTCAATTCCTCTAAAGATCATCCGACATTACTCTTCCTCTTCTCAAGCTCCCGTCACTCTGACCTGCTGGTTTGCAATCCCTCTACTCTCTATTACTTTCTCTCTCTAAGTTTGTTTGGTTAATAAAATGTCATACATCAAAATCAAACTTAAGGTATAATAAAATTTCCCACTAGAGAAAAAGTAATAGTAAACATACGCTAATTAAAATATCTAATCAAAACTTTTATAGCTTAGAAGATACCTTTAGCTCCATGACAATTCTACCCTTGTTTAAAATTGCTTGTACATTCCTTCGGGTATGTTTTGTCAACTAATACTACAGAAATAAAATCACGAGAGGAGCAAAAAGGTCTAAGCACAATTTAAAGACAAGAAAGAAAGGACGATGCAATAAATGAGACAAGTGAGGAACAAGATACACAAGAGGCCAAATAAGGAAAGCTTCAAGATGGAAAGGTCCACCACGAGGTATTACGATGCCGGCATGCTTCAACAATTAAGGTAACATCTTGAGGTAAGTTGTCAATAAATAAGCTTTCCCTTAACTATGGCATGTTTATAAACAAAGAGCCAAACATGTTAGAGCAACACCCTTGCTTGATCCATCTTCATTAGCTCAACATGTTTTGTTAAGTTGTTCTACCACCACTCTCTTGATTTCATAGTCCTAATCTTGTAAAGCTAGAATGTTGCTTACCTTGCTTTGGAAGAATCATAATCATGCTTTTGATGTTTAGATAAGAAAATCCTTCCAAGAATCAACGAGCTTGATTTGATCTGTCAAATATTTTAATCACAAACAATCATGCTCAATCTTCTGATCTTGTCACCCAAGTTAGGTATAAGAAAAGCATATAATAAATCAACTCTATCTTTTTTGTTGTGCCTATGGTTAGAGAATAATGAATGAAGATTTGGTTCTGTTGGTGTTTTCCCACCAACAGAGCCCATGCACTTGATCTCTACCATGACTTTGCAAGCAGGACACATTTTGAGCAAAAAGGTGGAGAAGCCTATCAGTCTCTCCAAAATTCAACAAGTGAAGGTCTTACAAGCATGCACACTAAACAAAAACGCTGCCTACACTTCACTCCAACTCATAAGAACAACAAAGAACATGGGTGACGCCATCCTTCACCATCTTAAGGAGCACGGCTGTCAAGATCAGATAATACACTCAAGGAAACGACAAGGTAAGAAGTCTCGTTCAGAGGACTTAAAACACCGAACCTTCGCCGAAAAGGTAAGATCGGTAGTTATCTATGCATATTTACTTCCTTGCATTGCATAGTTATTTTCCTTTAGCATATTTACATTATAGCACTAGCCTTGCATTAGAAAAGAAAATAAATATTTGTTTGTTGCATATACTTTGAAAAACTCTAAGTCCCATGTGAGTAATTTTGTGGTGTGTAACAACCCACAAGGATATTTATTGTGGTGGCATAAAAATAAAATAAATATGCATGCATCATCATCCCTTTTGCATAGAAAATTTTTAAAAAATATATATTAATGTTGCTTTGAACTACTGTCTTAATGGAATTATCATAATCCTTGGCAACAAGAAGCTAAGTGGCTAAAACCACTAACGCTTAACTAGTTCCACTAGCTTTGTTGTTTATTTGAGTTCAAAGCAGATTCAAGGAAGAGAGACATGATAGGATGACACCATCGTCGTTGTCTACCTCTACTTCCACATCATCATCAAAGACTATGTCAACATCCAAATTTTGGGGAGGGTAACCCCCATGTATCCGATAAGTATCTCTCTATCTTATTTAATATTAGCTAGATTTGTTTGCTTTATTAGAAAGAAATAAAAAGATGCATAACTAAGGAAACCAAATAAAAAGAGTCTATCTAGTCTTTACTAAAGAGTCTTTATTAGAGTATGAGAATAAAATAAACTCTGAAGATAATCTCTAGCCTTGAAGATGATGAATAGTTGCTCCGTTATAATTCCTTTTAAGTACCTACCTTTCAAGCTTAATTTCTTTACATCATTTAATGCAACTGCTTTGACTGGAGATTTGCTCTGAACCTAAAACCTGTGGATAGCAAATGCTTGCTCTGAAGTCTAGGTAATTGACGGATATGATATATGAGAGTCTGAGCTATTGTTTATCTTACTCCTAGTGATACTAGATTTCTGGAGATTTATCTTTTGAAAATTAAAGTGCACATGATAAGTTCCTGTGTGACAAGAGTGTTGAACCTCCTACCACAGCCATATATACATGCTCCCTAGATTAGGAAAACTTTTTGACATATATATATAGGCTGCTTGCTTTGCATTGAGTTTGTTCAATCTTTGTCGACCCTTAGAAACTTGTCATGCTGATCATGCACACTCCACTCCACCACACTCTATTCCACTCCACTCTACCCCACTTACATTTATGCTACTTCTACTCTGGAAGTACGCATCCACAAAGCATCCACCAAATATCCACCAAAAATGTTCTACTCCTATCCTGGGAGAGAACAACCAAAAATATTCCCTATACCCATCCACTCACACATTTCTAGCCGATGCCTTACAGAAGCTCCATAACATTTGTCTATCTCTCAAAAGTTATTTCAAATGAGATTTGGGTTGTACTTTAAAAAAAAGAAAAGAAGAAGAAGAAAGGGAGATGAAAAATGGACAAGTGTCCTACGGGCGAGTAGAGCCTACCTCCCTAAGAAAAAGAAAGAATAAAGGAGAGTTAAAAAAATGGACAAGTGTCTGCTGTAAACAATGGGTACTTAGATGCTCGCCTCTCCATAAAAGAAAAATAAAGAAAGAGAAATAGATACAACCCAAGTTCTCCCAATGTTTTCAGATCCCAAAGAGAGATGATTCCTCAAGGAGCAAAAGTAGAATTAGGCTTTCCCCTCATTCATTCCATACACCTTACCATAATTCCCTACCATATCCACTATATTCTTTCCACCACACACATGCACCACTTGATCAGTGTGACTCGTGACTTTGGATCCATTGCTTGAATTTACAATATATGCTTAGTAAGTAAATTTAGTTTCTCCCACCTATGAGCTCCAGATATAAACCTTAGATATAGGGTGAGAGAGAAGAAGGCATAGTGTCCTACTGCCTTATTCCAAAAATACCACATATTATGAGAGAAAGGCAACACAATATTATTGCCTAAGTGAGGATCCACAAATACCACAAATGAGAGACTTGAGAGGGTCATACAAAGGAACTTTGAGTTTTATTTTGAAAACCTGCAAAAACTCCAGAATGAAGGTTGAACAAAGAGTTTGAGATATGGTGCTTGACTTGATTGTTCTATCTTTCAATTACCCAAGATCCCAAGAAAAGGCTATAAGCTCCATGGTTAAAGGTAATATGGGTAAGTTGAAATTTGAACAAGTTTTATCTGGAGGAGAAATTTTGTTTGAAAGCATGTGTACTTTTGAGGTGTGAAAGCGTTCTAGCAACTCCTGATCCATTGCTAAGTTTGGCTTTGCTAGGGACTAGGAAAGGGTAAGCTTGGGGGAACTTGTTAACACCTGTTATAGCATAATATTACTAGTCAACTAAACATGGATAATGGCATAATATGAATATCAACATAGACTAGGGGTCTAACTAACATAATTCCACAAGCTTTAGTGATTCTGTGACTTTACAGGGACTTAACAAATAAACACAGAGAAGAATGGAGAAAGTTTCGGAATATATCTCACATACGATGACAAGACTTAACTGTGAAGTAACTCGACCCAAAATGTGGACTAAAACACTCTAGAAGATACCAGAAGATACCAGAAGAAATGAGAGACCGAGGGGACACAAGGGCCTGGCGGCCGCTAGGGCCATTTAGGCTGGCCGCCAGGGTCCTAAGCCCAATCCAGCCCATCTTCGTAGGTCGGTTTGTAACCGACCTTGAGGTTGTATCTACACAGTTATTGAAGGTCGGTTTGATCCAATGGTCATCATTCATCGCCAAGGCCTATATAAGAAGACCCCTGACCCCAGGGCTAAACCCTAATTCATTCTAATTCATTCTATCTCATTCTATTCATTATCTCTCAGTTGTAGAGGTGTCCCAATGTAAGGATAACCTCTGTCTTAGGGATTAGTGAATTAGAAGTAGATTAGAAGTAGATTAGCTATGTAATTAGAAGTAGATTAGCCATGTAATTAGAACTAGATTAGATCTAGATTAGATCTAATCAAGAGTAAAGGAGAGTGGAGCTATGTTCCAGTTCTAGAAGAGTCTTCAGAGTATGGTATGTCTTTGTATCTTCTCTACAAGACTTATGCTTTAATATATCTATCTTCTCTATTTACTTTTATGCTTTCCACATATATGGTTAAGTATAGTTGTTATGCTATTGCATGGGATCTCCGCTCGTATTGAGTACTCTAGTTATTCATGGTATCTAGAGTAGTAATCGATAGTGTAGACTTGGTGTCTAGGCTATAGGTTACCTGAGGTTGCGCCCAATCCCACGGATAGTTGTGGTAGCCCCAGGGGTGACAGCTCTGTAAGGCCTTTGTATTCCACCACGTTCGGATTGGTGTTTCGTAGAGCTTTTGGCAGCCTTCTCCCAACTACCTTCTTCTCAGTCTTTCTTGAGAGTTGGAAAGGAACTGTTGCTCCAAAGTGCATTAGTGTAATTGCTATCATAGAACCTAAGTAATAGAGAAGTACCCAGGAACCTTGATCTCTCCCTTTGACCTCTTGATTAGTTTAGTTATTCTTTGATATCTTAGGTAGGTTATTATTTTATGCTTGTCGATGTTTTACGACCGAGAGCCTGCCACGGGGTGAACCGGGCAGTTTGTTCGGGCCTCGACGAACCCGGAGCCCAAATGTTTGTTCTTGCGCAAATGACATGGAGAGCGGGGGGTTTTATATTTGGTTCGGGCCCTCGATCAAGGATCGATTAAAGACCTTTACGTCCAGTCGGCGTGAGCCTGTTTTTGATTGATGGGGTTGGCCGGAAATCGGCTATGAAGCTTACAGCGCTTGGTCGTGGCCAAGCTTGTGTCCTGTATGTTCGTTGCTCCCCTCTACGAGGTGTTCCTTGGCCGCCTTTTATAGTCCAAGGGGCCAAGGAACTCGCTATGATCCTAGTCAGATCTGAGAGAGGGTTGTCCGTAGAGGAACCGAACACCCGAACTCTAAACAAGGTAATCTGACTAGTGTTCTATCCTAGTTACAACAGAAGTCACCGTAGCTATGCTTCCATTGCCTTCTGGGAGTTGTTTGTGGCCGCAGGCTAGGATAGAACCCTGCGAACAACTCGGTAGAGTTCTTTGGTGATCCTGTATCCACAAGCCCCCGAGCATCTCAAGGTTGAGTCATGAGAGTTGTCTTGCTGTTCTCGGGCAAGGCCTTGATATGGTCTTCAAGATCATCTTGCAGAGTGCAATTTTGAAAAAAGTACACCCGTAGGGTGTAGCCCCCGAGCTTCTTGCTTTTTGGCACAAAGAGCTGGAAGGTCTTTGAGTTCTTCTCCTCCTTCTTCAAGTTCTTCCCGTCGTCGGAGCTCTTCTTTCTTGAAAGGAGAGCCTTGTTCCGCTAGCCCCCGAGCATCTCAAGTTTGAGTCATGAGAGCTGTTCGCTCTTCTCGGGTGCGGCCTTGATGCGGTCCTTGTTGTCTTCATACGGTGTGCACTTTTCTGAAAAAAGTGCACCCGTAGGGTGTAGCCCCCGAGCTTCTTGTTGTTTGGTACAAAGAGCTGGAAGGTCTTTGAGTTCTTCTCGTCGTCGGAGTTCTTTTGTAAAAAATCGTGCCCCGGGTATCCTGTAGCCCCCGAGCGTCTAAGAGCTCTTCTGTAGATTGAGCTCTTAGAGGTTTTTCATTCTTCCCAGGATTTTTGACCGTTTCTCTTTTTCCGTGCGGTCACGGGAGTCACAAAGGCGCTTTTATCTGCGCTCCGTTTTTCGAAACGTCGGTGCATGGCGCCATTGCCATAAATTCTCTTCTCGCGTGATTTGAGGTGACCGCTCCTTTTTTTTTGGTTGCCTCGTCTTACGTGGACTTGGTCTATAGGCGTCTTTGGTTCCGCCTATAAATATTGCCCGCTTTTGCCGGTGAGGATCCGTGTGTCTTTCTTCTTCTCTTCTTCTTCTTCCTCCTCGATTTGTCTCTCTTCTCGTAGGAAAAAGCTTCATTCTGAGCTTCGGATCCATGGCGGTGCCTTTGAGTGAGTTGGATCAGCCCCCGGGCGTCTTTTTTAGCCTTTCCAGAGTTCTTCTGTGAGTGAGGGATGTCTTGTGATTGGGAATAGCGGCAGGCTATTCCCGTAGCAGTTCCACACCGGGAAAATTTGAGGGGTGAGTGCGGGATGTCTTGTGACCTAAGATGATCTCCTCTCCTCCTTCGTTTTTTCTTGGTGTGGGTCAGGTGGGGTTCTTTTCGGTTACCCTCCTGGTCCTCTTTGGTCTCCTTCCTCGCCGCTTGGGTAGACATATGCCGGCTTCCCAACCGTTATTGGTCGCCGCTCATCTTCGGGGAAGGTTGTGCCTTTTGAGGAATTGCTGAAGATGGTGCTCTTTGGGTGCGCTTCCTTCTACTCTTTGTGGAGTTGAGCGCTCCCTTTGGGCTCTTTTCATCCTGCTACGACATGGTGGACTCCGGAGCCTTCTGCAGAGGGTTCTTTTCTTCGCCAGGTCGCTTATCTTGATCCTGGGGTCCATTCGCTGCCGTCGTCGGGTTTTTTCGAGCTCCAGGTGTTTATGGACTTGGGCGCAAGGGTCTTGACTTCGAAGTAACCCTGAGTCGTTGAGATTCGGGCTCTTGGGGTTCAGATATAGGTCCGAGCGCTCCGTCTTCTTTGCCGTTGGATGCCGGTTTCTCCTGCCTGCGGTGTTGTACTCTTTAGGATTATAGTGCCCCAGGTCTTCTTTGTATCTTGTACGCGGGAGTTCTAGTTGGGCTCCCCGTGTATCTGAGTCTTCTTTGTATCTTGTAGGGAGTTGTTTCCCATGTAACTTGTAATCTTGAAGATGTTGAATAAAGATATCTGCCCCTTTATCCATTCTGTACTTGTATTTTTGTATGACTCTGTTCTGCCTTCGTGCAGACTTGTTGCAGTTGGTTCTCTGCTTGTTCTTGGGATGGTCATCCGGGTTGTCTTCCTCAGACGACTTGTTGCGATTGCGCCTTTAGAGTCCTTCCTTAGGCTTTCGGCTCTTATATCCTTCTTGTAGGTTCGTGCCAAGTAGTTTGGAGTCGTGCTCCGTGATATCAGTGTTGTTTAAATTTGGTGGTCCAGCTTGTCTTTCAGTAGACTTGGCTGTTCATGGTGTTGAAGTTCTGCTTCGAGTTGTTAGTGTTGTTTTCCTGACTTGTCAACTTGTCTTCTTATAGATCTGCTTTGAAGGTAGCGTAGGATCTTGTCCTTGTGCGCCTTTGGGTTGTTTCTTCCTTGACGCAGCGTCGGCTAGCACGCACATAGGTCTCGCCGTAGCAGTTGGAGTCTTGCTTCGACTGCCGGGGGTTCTTTTTCTGAAGGGATCGGCTTGCCTTTTCTTGTAGACTTGGGTGAAGGTAGCTCGAAGTTCTTCTCCTGAAATCGATCTTTGTTTTTTCTGGGGAGTCAACCCGCCTTTTACGTAGACTTGGTTGGGGATATTTGTAGAGTCTTGCTCTTGGTTTGTCAGGGTTGTTTTCCTCTGACAAATGACTTCTGTCTTCTTCCTGAGACTTGTAATGATGAGTGGAGTCTTGCTCTTGAATTCAGTTTCTTTTTGTCGGAGTATCGGCTTGTCTTCTCGTAGATTAGCTGAAAATAGTTGCAAAGGCTTGCTCCTCGGTCTTGAGGGGTTGTTTTTTCTCAAGATTCAGCTCGTCCTTTACGTAGACTTGCTGAAGGTGATAGAGTCTTGCTCTTGGTCTTCAGGGTTGTTCTTCTGAAGATCCAGCTTCGTCCTTTCCTTGGACTTGCTGAAGATAGAGTCTTGCTCTTGGTCTTCAGGGTTGTTCATCTGAAGATTCAGCTCGTCCTTTCTGTAGGCTTGCTGATGGTGGTTGGGGCGTCCCCCATTTTGCCAGGGTTGTTTTCCTCTGGCATGTGACTTGCGTCTTCTTCTGAGACTTGTCACGGTTGTTCGGAGGGTTTCTCCAGGCCGTTAGGTTTCTCCTTTTAGGCCCTCTAGCGTTTTGTCCTCTCTTGGACATGCTAGTGTATTTTGGTGGAGTCGTGCTCCTGAAAGAGTTGTTCTAACTCAGGGTTGCCTCATCTGGGCTAGGGCTCTCCCATGCTGTCCAGTGGACTATCGCATGACGTCCCTTGAAGGGTTCTCAGTCCGGGCCCATTTAAGTGCACTGCGGACTGAAGGTCAAGATGGTTGGGTTCCTATTTCATAACACTACAATCCACCTTGCCTGGTTTGGGCTGCTCTGCTTTCTGAGAGACTTGTGTGAGACGATGGGTTTCTATTTCACAACACTACACCGTTCACGCCCGATTCGAAAGGCCGTCCGCCGTCATTGGACATAGTGGCGCTTTCTGGACCCTTGATGGCCTCTGCAACCTAGATGGGCCGATCCCAACGTCCTCTTTTTTCAAGAGTCAAAGTTCATGATCTTCCGCTAGGATTTAAGGTGTGGACGCTATTCCAGAGCTAGGACTTCGCGTGGTTCCACCCTTGGAATTTGACCTCCGTTCTGGTGGTCGGGTTTGCCTTGTTTTGGTCGACTTCTTCTTGTGAAGTGCCAATTTGGGCTGTCTTGTTCTTCTCCCTTAGGAGGCATTGTTCTTCTCCCTTAGGAGGCATGCAGTTTCACTCTGGGCAGCTTGTTTTTGTTGAAGTGCCTGGTGGCTGCGTATTTGGTGACCTTTTTGGATGGTCTAGAGTTCTTCTCAGGCTTGATCTTCTTCTTCTTGAAGTATCGGAGAGTTGTTTTTGCGTTTTGCTTCTCTTCTGCTGCCTTGAGTTTCATTGATTATGGATAGAACCTTCTGAGCTGGTTTATGTGCCAAGAGTTTCTGATTTCTTCTCCTTGCATGGTCATCAGCTTGTAGGTTCCTGGTCCCAGTACTCCTTTGACGATATATGGTCCTTCCCATGGGCTGAGCAATTTGTGCTTGCCTTCCGTCTTTTGGTTTCTCTTGAGTACTTGATCTCCTGGGTTGAGTTTTCTTGGACGTGTGCTCTTATCGTAATGCCTTCTTAGTCTTTGCAGATATCTTGCGTTCTGGAGGATGGCATTTGATCTGACTTCTTCTGCACAATCGATTTCTAGTCTTCTTATCTGTTCTCCTTCTCCTTCTTCAAATTGCTCAATTCTTGGAGAGCTCCAAATGAGGTCTGCTGGTAGTACGGCTTTTGATCCATAGGTCAGGAAGAAGGGTGAATAGCCTGTTGCTCTGCTGATTTGAGTTCTTAGGCCCCAGACGACTTTTGGGAGTTCTTCGATCCACTTGGCTCCGTAGTCCTTGAGTTCTTCGTATAGTCTTGGCTTCAGTCCGGCAAGGATGAGTCCGTTTGCTCTTTCGACTTGTCCGTTAGCCTGAGGGTGTGCTGCGGAGGCATAATCTATCCGTATGCCACAATCTTGTGCCCAGTCTTCGAATTCTGCTGCCGTGAACGGTGATCCGAGGTCAGTGATGATCCTATTGGGCATCCCGAATCTGTGCATGATCTCTTGGATGAACTCGACTGCCTTGGTGGAGCTGAAGGTGACCAATGGCTTGTATTCTATCCATTTGGCGAATTTGTCGATGGCGACGTAGATATACTCATATCCTCCTTTTGCTCTCTTGAGTGGTCCGACTTGATCTAGTCCCCAGCACGAAAAAGGCCATGATGGTGGTATGCAGATCAAGTTGTGTCTTGGCACATGCGCTTGTCTTGCGAACATCGGCATCCTTTGCATCTTCCGACGAGTTCTTACGTGGTCTTTGAGAGGGTCGTTGGCGGTAGTATCCTGTTCTCAATGCTTTTCCCACGAGGGTTCTTGACGCCGCGTGGTTTCCACAAAGATCCGTGGATGGATTTATTGGAGGATGTCTTTTCCTTCTTCGAGCTTATGCATTTGAGTAATACTCCTGATGATGCTGCTCTCTTGTAAAGCTTGTCTTTGATGAGCACGTAGTTCTTTCTTCTTCTCAAGATTCTAGTTGCTTCAGCTTTGTCTTCGGGTAGTGTCTTGTTCTTGATGAAGTTTATGATGTCTTCGATCCAAGGAGTTGTTCTTCGACCTGGAGAGATTATCATTACTCCGTTTAGAGTTGACTGCTCCATGTTGTCTTCTTCTGGGTTCTCCTTGATGGATGGCTTCAAGAGTTCTTCGACGAATACTCCTGGTGGGACTTGTGCTCTGTCAGATCCGAGTTTGGCTAGCACGTCTGCCGCCACGTTCGCATCTCTGAGCACGTGTAGGATCTCTAGGCCTTGGAAGTTCTTTTCCAGCTTGCGCACTTCTGTGCAATAGAGGCCCATGTTGTCCTTTGTGCAGTCCCAGTCCTTATTGACTTGATTGATGACAATCGCGGAGTCGCCGTATACTTGTAGTCTCTTGATTCCCAGAGTTCTTGCTATCTTGAGGCCATGGATGAGTGCTTCATACTCTGCCTCGTTGTTTGTAGCCTGCCACATGATTTGCAGCATGTACTTTAGTTGTCTTCCTTCTGGAGATATGAATAGAATCCCGGCTCCTGCTCCCCTAGCTTCAATGATCCATCGAAGTACATGTTCCAATGTTTCTTGATGTCGTCGGATATGGGTTGTTGGAGCTCTGTCCATTCCGCTATGAAATCTGGTAGCGCCTGGGATTTGATTGCTCTTCTTGGGGTGAACTCTAGATTCAAAGCTCCGAGTTCTACTGCCCATTTTGATATGCGGCCTGTTGAATCTCTGTTCCTCAGGATGTCGCCTAGTGGTGAGTCAGTTACCACTGTGATCTTGTGAGTGTCGAAGTAGTGTCGTAGCTTCCTTGATGTGATCAGTATGGAGTAGAGTAGTTTTTGTACGTGAGGGTATCGAGCCTTAGACTCAGATAGAACCTCGCTCACGTAGTAAACTGGCCTCTGGACCTTGTTGGGTTGCTCGGGCTCTTCTCTCTCCACGATGATTGCTGAGCTGACCACTGTTTTTGTTGCTGCTATATAAAGAAGGAGTTCTTCTTGATCCTTTGGAGGTGTCAGGACTGGAGCTGTTGTAAGGTACTGTTTGAGTTCTTCAAACGCTTTGTCTGCATCCTTTGTCCATTTGAATTCTCCTTTGGTCTTGATGAGTTTGAAGAAGGGTAGCCCTTTCTCTCCGAGCTTGGATATGAATCTGTTGAGTGCCGCCATGCACCCTGTGAGCTTCTGGACGTCCTTGATGCTTCGGGGTTGTGTCATCTCGGTGATTGCCTTGATTTGCTTAGTGCTGGCTTCGATGCCTCTGTTGCTGACCAAGAAACCCAATAGCTGTCCCGAAGGCACTCCAAAGACGCATTTTGTTGGATTGAGCTTCCATTTCCACTTGTTGAAGTTCTTGAAAGTTTCTTCCAGGTCTTGAATCAGAGTCTCTGGTTCTTTGGTCTTCACCACGACGTCGTCTACGTATGCTTTGGCATTTTTGCCAATCTGCTCTCCCAAACAAGTCTGTATCGCTCTTTGATACGTTGCTCTGGCGTTCTTCAATCCGAAGGACATTGTTTTGTAGCAGTAGGCACCGAAGGGGGTGATAAAAGAGGTCTAGCTCTGATCTTCTTTCTTCAGTGCAATCTGGTGATATCCTGAGTAGCAATCCAAGAACGATAGTAGAGCTGATCCTACTGCAGAGTCCACTATTTGGTCGATCCTTGGTAGCCCGAAGGGATCTTTTAGGCAGTGCTTATTTAGGTCTATGTAGCCCAAACACATTCGCCAGTCTGAGGTGTTCTTCTTCTGAACAAGAACCGGGTTGGCTAGCCAGTCAGGATGTAGAATTTCTCTGATGAATCCTGCTACGAGTAGTTTTGCGATCTCTTTTTTGATGGCCTCCTTTTTTTCTGGTGAGAACCTCCTTAGTCTTTGCTTGATGGGTTTGGATCCCATATTGATGTCAATTGCGTTGCTCGGCCGGCTCCTTGGTACGCCGGGGCATGTCTGGCGGTTTCCGGGCAAATATATCTTTGTGTTGCCTTAGGAAGCTGGTGAGCGCGAATTCCTATTTTGGAGATAGGTGGGCGCTGATGATCGCCGTCTTGGATGGATCCCCCGTTTGTAGATCAATGTGTTTGACGTCGGCCTCTTCTGGTGGAATCAGAATTGCTTGCTTCTTGGCCGGTATCTCGAGTTCTTCTGGATTTGTATCCTCTACCATCTGGTTGAGTTCTTTTTTCTCCAAGAGCTCTCCTATCTTGTTTGCGATTTCCACGGCTTGAACGTCACACTCGAAAGCTTTCTTGAGGTCTCCTTTGATTGAAAGAACCCCAAAAGGTGCCGGCATCTTTAGTAGAAGATACTTGGTAGTGTGGAATAGCCATGAATTTTGCAATGGCGGGTCTCCCCATGATGGCGTGGTATGGTGACTCGAGATCTGCTACTTCAAACTTGATGTACTGCGTGCGGTAATTTGATGGAGATCCAAATGTAACTGGCAAGGTGACTTGTCCAACTGGTATGGCTGCTCGTCCGGGTACTATTCCATAGAAAGGAGTGCTTGAAGGAGCGATCAGTCCGGAGAGGTCTAGTCCCATCTTGTCTAGTGTTTCTGAAAATATGATGTTCAATCCTGCTCCTCCGTCGATCAGTACTTTGGTAATAGTTACTCCGACTATCGTAGGTTCCAGTACCAAAGGATACAGGCCGGCGTTGCCCACGCTTGTCCATTGATCCTCCCTGGTGAACTGAATCGGGTATTGGGACCAATTGAGGTAGCGCGGTATTGCGGGTTCTGCTGCCATGATTGATCGGAGTGCTAGCTTGTCTTGCCTCTTGCTCTTTGAACCGGGTACTCCAGAGAATATGACGTTCAAGGATCTCGTTGCTTTCTGGAAATCCCCTGTCTTTGGCTCTTCGCTGGCCTCTTCTCTGTTTTCTTGATTGTTTCCCTTCTGAGCAGAGTTGTTTCCTCCCTTGTACTTCTCCTGGAATGTTGTACAGTTTCCGAGTGTGTGCGGTGCTCCAGGGTGGTAGATGCAGGGTAGGTCTTCTAGCTTGATATTGCTTCTGTTCCTGTCGCCATTGTTGTTGTTGTTGAACCTTTGCTTGTAGGGTTTCTTTGATTTTTCCGCCATTGCGACAGTATTGTCTGGTCCTCGTTTCTTTTGCTGTTGAGAGTTGTTCTGATCCTTCTTCGGGCCTTCCGAGTTCTTTCTCTCTGGAAAGCGGTCTCGGGTTCTTTCTTCAGCTCCGATCATCTTCTCAACAGTAAGCTTGAACTGCTCGTTTGTCCTCGGGTTGTCTTTGTAGAAATCTGAGAACTGCCGTCTTGAAAAAATCCCGTTACCGAAGGCGTCTATCACTTCTCTCTCTGTGATGTCATGTACTTGGGATCTCATCTCCCCAAATCTCCGGTAGTAATCTCTCAGGGATTCTCCTGGCTTCTGCTTGAGGCTTTTCAACTCAGCCTGAGTAATAGGATGGGTGATGATTCCTGTCATAGCTTTCCGTTGTTCTTTCTTCAAGTCCTCCTGAGGTTCTTCCTCCTCTTGGATGAGTTCCAGTCGGCCGATATGATGATTCCGCGACTTCTTCTCGTCGGCTTGGTCTTGGGGCGGGACTTTCCCTCGGGGGTCTCTGGTATTGTCTACCATCCCTCTGGGGCGGCCTGGAGTTGTTGGAACCTTGCGGCCTTCCCAGCCTTTCGAAGACGTTGGACCGACTTCTTGGTGCCTGAGAGCTGTTTACCTTTGACTGTGACGTCCTGGGATCTCTTTCCCGGATAGCCTTCTGCAATGCATCCTTGATGAGCCTTTCCTCGTCATTTAGGTCCGTAGCAGTCTTCAGGCGGTCAATCAACCCTTGTAGCCTTTCCCGGATTGCTCGTTGATCGTCTTCAGCTTCTCTTTCTGACTTTAGCCTTTCGTACTCATGTAGATCGGCTTGATATTTATTCAGGGCTTGCATGCGTGAGTTTGCCCTGATTCGGCATCCTCCCTTCAGCTTGTTCCTTTTCAGCCTTTCTTGACGTTGGTGTTCTCCTTCGTCTTCAAGGGTTCTTTCGTCCGCCGAGATGTTGGATAGGCCCTCGTCAGTGGACCTGATGTCGGGGGCTCCTGGACGGGTGAGTGGTGTGCGAGCTGTAGCCACCATAAAGATTTCCTTAGCAGCTGCAGCTTTGGGTCGCCACTCCTTCCGTCTGGGGTAGATTCTATGATGTTGAGCCTCCCTGGTTGTCCCCGTTGCCTGACGATCGGCTTCGTTGAGGGTTCTTGGCCAGTGGATGATGCACTCCTCTGGGGTTCTTGTCAATATGAGCCCTCTTTGTGCGCCTTCCAAAGGAATCTCCAATCTTCTCTTCGGAGTTGTCCCGGCGCTCCTTGAATACGCGTATGCCGCGTTGCGTAGTCCTGTAGGAAACTGAAAAGGTAATCTGGACTGGTGTCCAGGGTTATATCCGAATTCGCCTTCTTTCTCCGAGTTGGAGTAGTGTTGGCTGAAAAAAGTTTCCGAGTTGGAGTAGCTTCCCTTATCCAAGCCGGAGTTGGAGTAGCTTCCCTTATCCAAGCCGGAGTTGGAGTTGTACTTGAGTTGCCTTGAAATCCGCACTTGAGCCCCGGTTGTCCACCTTCCCCGAGTTGGTTTCGGGTTTGGGTCCTTCCGTGTTGGTTCCCGAGCAGGCTTCGAGTTTGTCCTCCGTCTTCGAGGCGGCTTCGGCAATTGTCAGTTGCTGGAGTTTCTCGGTGAGTTTTTGTTCGTCGGTCTTGGAGTCCTCGAAGATGCAGCTTCGAGTCTTGCCATCGTCGTCGATCTCGCAAGCCCATGATCCGAAGATGATCGTCTTCCTCGCCGATGTGCTCATGATGTCGTGGTCCGCCCGGACTCGTGCTGAAATTCGGCGAGCCCCTACCGCGCGCCCGGTTGTCGATGTTTTACGACCGAGAGCCCCCCACGGGGTGAACCGGGCGGTTTGTTTGGGCCTCGACGAACCCGGAGCCCAGCGGTTTGTTCTTGCAGGTGACATGGAGAGCGGGGTTTTTATATTGGTTCGGGCCCTCGATCAAGGATCGAGTAAAGACCTTTACGTCCGGTCGGGCGTGAGCCTGTTTTTGATTGATGGGGTTGGCCGGAAATCGGCTATGAAGCTTACAGCGCTTGGTCGTGGCCAAGCTTGTCCTGTATGTTCGTTGCTCCCCTCTACGAGGTGTTCCTTGTGACAGAGCCGACCAATTTATAAGAAATCAAGTATAATTCGCAATCACCGAAGCAATCGCAGTCTACACTTGAGTCCATATAAACCCGGTATTCCAGAAATCTCAGAGTGATTTCAAACTCATCAACAACACAACAGGATAGTTGAGCTCGGTAGTAAAATCTGCAGGTATTTCAAACCAAATTCGATATATTAAACATCAGAGTGCGAAGTATAATTTATTACAAACTCGGGTTCACGTCACGGAAGCGATAGTTTCGAAAACCAAATAGTCTTTTAGCGAAAACAAATATAAAGTAGTGCCGGTAGATAGTCATCCTCAGTAGCGAAGATGAGACAGGGGATATAGAATTGCCTTGCCCTGGCCTTACTCTTCATCAACAGGAAACAAACAAGTCTTACAATAACCATGGTACACATGCTCACCTGCAACAACGGGAATAAAACCCTGAGTACGAAATACTCAGCTAGACTTACCCGTCCAAAATAAAATAAAGACTCCAAGGATCATGCTAGGCTTTATCTGGGGTTTAGCTAACTCACATTAATTTCGCAAATAAAGTTGTTTAGTGAGCCTACTCATACTACTTGTACTTTTCCAAGTTAACAGGGTACTTAATTAATTACTTAACATAGATCCTGTATAGTCAAGATTAATCATTGCTCAGTAGAATAAATAACAACATAAGTAACTTGATCAGAATTATATCGGCTGCAACATGATAATAACAGATATTGTAGTAATTAGACTACATTGCCGTGGAAGCATCCCGGGTTCTCACTATCCAGGAGAGATGGCGATTCGAATCGATTGCAAACCAGCTGGCGAATACCCTGACACACACCAAGTCTACTTTGCAAAGGCAGACCCGATTACTCCCAAGACGTTACGGGACGTAAAAGTCTCGGTCTTGCCGGCTACCCCCTCCTTCTCGGGTGCCAAGTGAGCAAACAACGAGGACGACGCCATCGTGCGCATCTTCTTGCACCCAATAAAATCCCCCATCTACCATCACCAAAGGAGGAGCGATAAAGCGAGCATGGCCGGCCCCTAACATTCTTGCGAGCTTCGTGGCTCACGACCCTGCGGAGCCTACTAAATGCCAGGTACGTTCAACTTCTGACCACAGCCCGACAAAGTATGAGTCCTTAAACGATCAGATGGAAAGACCACAAGTTCCATCCAATCTAACATATTTTAATTTAACAGGTTCTCAGCAGCAGCTTGACAATCACCCATGTGATTGTTCACAGCATTTCCTCAAGTGACCGGAATCACTGTCTACTGCAATCATGATACTGAGCATTAACCTAGACCTCTATATAGGATAGGGCAACTTTCAACAAGGATCATAATGCATCAACGGTTTCAACCATTTCCCTAAACTTAATGCAGAAACATATAAAAGACTCAAGTCAAATTAATTGGAAGAATTAGGAAAGGGCAGAATGCTCCGGGGCTTGCCTCGCGAGAACGTCGGCCGGAATGTGCTCGGACACTCGGTCGGTTCGTCGGTCGACCTTCTCCGATGACTCCTCCTGACCGCACTCCCGGATGGAACAGCTCCCCCCGCTCCTCGATCAGCTCCTCCAAAGACTTCCCCGATCCCGAGATGATGCATATGATGGAGAAAAGACATGATTACGATTACATAAATATCAATTTGCATAAAGTAAAATATGCATGATGGATGGATGCTTCGTGATGCAAGCTATTAATAAGTGCATATCTCTTCCGTAGAAACCTAATTAATTCTACATAAGAAACCCTAATAACCTACATCAATCAAAACACCTTTACCTACCCATCAACAGGAAATGGCAGCTAGACATGCTGTCACTAAAACAGTCACACAGGGAGTTCTACAACTCCAAATTCAGTGAACTAGGACTCTATGGAAAGCTAACAAAATTCCCTACAAAACATTCCATATCGTCCAGAGCTGAATCTGAACCTAGCAGCCTCGAAATTAGGGAAAACAGAGGCTCTATTTTCAACTCAAACATCACATACAACCTCCATAACTCACAAACTACTCATGCAAAATATCTCAAACTTAACCAGCAGGTAAATCAAGTAATTATCTACCAAATAAACCTACTGGACATGTCAAAAGATAATCTAAAGCACATAAAATCATATGCCCTAGCAAACACTACACTTGCACACTATAATTAAATAAAATGCTAGGAACAAGAAAATGTCAAAACTGCTAAGCTGACCAAGTCAAGCTTACCAACAGGTCATAATCATGCTAGGAACACATAATAAAAATATCAATACACCCCATCTTCATATAAACATATATTTCTAACCTATTTCCCATGCATCATAAATATGATAAGTACATAACCACTTCAGAAAATTCTACAAAAATTACCAGAGCATCTTACTGGAATATAACAACTACCATAGAAATCTCAGGGCAAGATCATGCTCATACAGTCCTACACAAAAATGACAAGTTTACACTAAATCTATGCATGAAAATACTTTTGTACTATTAAAAGTGTCGAGAAACAGATTTCTGAGTATGAAAAGCTTCTAAAACCTATCAAACACAAGCATACCAAGTTTCACACTCAAAACCCTAATATTTATTTTTCTATGAATTTCTAAAGATCACATGGTAAAAAGCACATAAATGGAAAATCACATTTCTTCTACAGAACATACTATGCATGATATTTTTCCTAGACTCTACTCACAACAACAAGCACTTTTTGTACAGAAAGCATATTTTTATCTTGCACCAATTAAAAGATATGATTTTCCTCAAATTCCATGCATTTCTAGCCCTAAATAAAACTCTATATAAAAGTTCTCAGAAAATAGGATTTCATATTTTTATACTGTAGCCTATCCTCTAACAAACATGAAAAAATTTGTTTCACTCAAAAAGGACTCAAAATGACCAAGTTATGAATTTTCTAAGCATTTCATTCAAATGCGGAAAAAACGAAAAAGAAAAGAAAAAGGAAAAAAGGGCGCGGGGCCCGCGTGTCAGCGACACAAAAACGAGGGCACGGCGGCGGCGGGTCGGCGACGGATTTTCGCCGGCGGTGACCAAATCATGCAACCAAGTACTCTAATCGACACTACTCGACGAGGCGGACGCGTTGGTGCACTTGGTTCGCGCTAAAACCGACTACAACGGCGACGACGGCGTACGGCGGCTCGCGGCGGCGGCGCGGGACGTCGGCGCTCCGGCCGTTCTCCGCGCGAAAGGCGGCGAACCGATGGCCGTTCTCGACTCTCCTAGGCTCAACAGTGACATGCAAGCAAGCTAGAGGTCTAACGGAGCAACGACGGCGACACACCGTGCGCATGCACGGCGGCGCGCTCACGGGCAGCGGCGCGTCGGCGGGCGGCGCGTCCCGGCGAAATGCGGCCGGATCCACTCATCCAGCTACCTCGAAAGCTCAAGCACATCTAGGCGAAGCTAAAACATGAAAAGAAAGAGCTAAGCTCGATCTACGAGCTCGGCGTGAGCTTGCCCCAACGGCGGCCATGGCGGCTCACCGGCGGCGGCGTCAAGTTAGGGTTCGATACCTCGGTCCTCACCTCGATTCGACACGGCTTTAGGTAGTGTAGCTCATGGCGGCGCTAGGGATTCAGTTTGGGGTGGATTGGCGCAACGGCGACGGCGGAACGCGGCGGCGGAGCTTGCGGACGGCAGAGCTTCGCGGCGGCGCGTTTCGGTGCGAGTGGAGTGGGTGGCGGCGCTTTCGGGAGTGATGCTAGGGTTAGGGCAGGGCGTTGGGCGCGGCTTTTAAGGTGTATGGGCGAGCGGACGCGCGTGTCCGAGCCCGTACATCGGCGGCGCGCGTGGCCACGCCGTCGCCACGGCGGTGTCGGCCGGCGGCGGCCCCGATAGGCCTCCCCCCCCCCGTTTTCTGAGTCAGCGTCGGTTTTTGGCCTGTGGATCGAGATTCGTGCGGAATTTGGAAAAAGTCAAAACATCAACTTTGTAGAGAATTTCATAAGCTACAAAACACTCAATATGAACTTTTTCTATTTCGGCCTAGATTTGGAAATAAAAATTAAAAACAGCAAGGTCAATTTAAACTAGTCAAAACAGAGTTTGAATTTGACTCAAATTTGACCCAAACTGTTGGGCACTATTTGAACCCTTTCCAAACCTTTTCACAAGAAACTCATAACAGATCATTTGTTCTACATAAAAAGTACTACATTTCATCTATAGAAACTTTTTGCTAGAAACACTTCTATCAAGCACTTTTGAAAGGAGTTTCAAAATGGGTCAAAGAGGTTTGACACTCTAGGGCTAATTTATAAAAATTTTCTAAATTGAAACACAAGCTCAAACATGGTCCTAAATTATGTCAAAAATAAATCTAGGCACAATCTAGGTCCAAAACATCATTATAGCAAGGGTCCTATAGTAGCTAGATCAAATAAGCATGAAATGAGAGCAATTCAAAGTAAATGCTATTATCAACTTGCTTATGCATGAAATGATGATCATGATATGCAAATGCTCATGCTTTCAAGGTGCTTAACACCTAGGGTGTTACATTCCTTGGCCGCCTTTTATAGTCCAAGGGGCCAAGGAACTCGCTATGATCCTAGTCGGATACAGAGAGGGTTGTCCGTAGAGGAACCGAACACCCGAACTCTAAACAAGGTAATCTGACTAGTGTTCTATCCTAGTTACAACAGAAGTCACCGTAGCTATGCTTCCATTGCCTTCTGGGAGTTGTTTGTGGCCGCAGGCTAGGATAGAACCCTGCGAACAACTCGGTAGAGTTCTTTGGTGATCCTGTATCCACAATGCTTTGATATCAACTTATCCTTTATCAATTACCCCCTCACTATAGTCTAGTGGTTTGCTAAGTTAGTGGATACATGATTGTGACTTATTAGCATTCTTTAGCCAAAGCTTCTCTGTGGATACGATACTCTAGAATACCCATCCTAGGGGAAAAGCTACAATGGTAGGTGTTCTGTGCGCTTGCAGAATCCTTCATATTCTTTTAGCACTTAACAAATACCAACAAAGGCCAAACCACAACCACTTGCTTGCCTTTGCTACTAGCCTTTTGCTCAGTGTTCTCATCAATCAAATCATCACAAGATGTGGCTATATCAATCTTAACAACATGGTTAGTAGCAACATGCGGCTCATCATTTAAAAGCTCATTATCAACAATAAGATTGTCATGATTAATCTTGAGATTTGTGTACTCTTCTTTGAGCTTGTTATATCTAATGATGAGCTCATTGTGAATTCCCTCAAGTTTATCATGTTTTCCTTTGAGCTCCTTTAAAGAAGGTTTGAGCTCCTTGAGAGAGGATTTCACAAGCTTGTATTCATCTCTAAGCTCATCACTAGCCTTTTGTGCTTTTTCATGTTTAGCAAGAAGAGTTTCATTCTCAAGTTTAAGCATGTCAATCTTATTGTTCGCTTTTGAGATCATTTTAGAGTACTTGCTAAGCAATGTAATAAGCTCATCATAGCTAGGTGCTTCATACTCAACATCATCATCACTATCATTATCACTATCACTACTTTCATCATCACTAGATACCTTGGTATCCTTTGCCATAAGGCATAGGTGTGTAGAGGATGAAGATGGTGATGGTGAAGTGTATGAAGACCCAATAGCAATTGCCGCCACATGTTATTGCTCATCATCACTTTCTTCACACCTAAAGAGCCACCACATGATGATTCAATGTCGGTGAGCCAATCACCAACAATGTAAGCCTTTCCATTGTTCTTCTTGTGGTAGTCCTTCTTCTTGCCATCTTTCTTCTTGTATGGCTTGTCTTTCTTCTTCTCCACATCATCACTAGATTCTTCTTTCTTGTCCCATTGCTTCTTCTTGTGCTTATCTTTCTTGGGTGGTTCGGGACATTGATGAGCAAGATGGCCAAGATGATGGCAATTGTAGCACTCCATCTTGGAGAGTGGCTTCTTCTTGCAACTCTTGTAGAACTTCTTCTTTGATGAATCAAACTTGATTCCCCTCTTGCTAAGACCCTTGAGCATCTTGGTGGTGTTCTTCACGAAGAGTGAAAGATCATCAAGGTCATCATCACTTGTGTTTTGTCAAGAAGTCACAAAAGCTTTGTCTTTGCCTTTCTTGTCAATGCTTGCCTTGAAAGCCAAGTCTTTCTTCTTGGTAGATGAGGACTCTTCCTTCGGATTGATGTGTGTTGACACCTCTTAAGCTATATATTTATAACTCAACTAAACATGAAATAAGGGTATAAAATGAATATATACGTAGATTAGGGGCTTTACTAACATATAGTTCCACAAGTTTTGGTGATTTATATCTTTTCGGGGACTCAACAGGTAAAATGCTTGGGTAAAAGCCCGAAGATTGCATCCCATATGATAAGGAGATTAGTCGGTGATGAATTTCAATCCAAAATACGAATCAAAACTTTCTAGAAGACACTAGAAGACACCGGGAGAAACCGTAAGTGGTTGTGCAACGGGATCCCCGGCGTCGCCGCCAGAAGATCTATGGTGACCGCTAGGTGGGACCCACCTGTCGGTCTCATCTTCTTAGGTCGGTTTCTAACCGACATTGAGGTTGTATCTATACCATTCTTTGAAGGTCGGTTTGATCCAAGGATCATATTCATCGACCATGGCTATATAAGGATGACCCCTACCTCTTGGACCGAGAATGGATATCATCATTCATCAGACTCAACCTCTGATCGACAGCCAAAACCCTACCTCTCCAATTAGAAGAAGAGCTTAGATCAAGTTCAGTGAGATAGTTAGAAAGTTGAGAGATTAGATCTTTAGGACCCCACGAGAGTGACTAGATCTAGTCTTGAGAGATAAAGAGTGAGTAGAGGAGAAGAAGAGGAAGTACAGATCTGTCGGTGACTCCTCTACGCTTGTACCTCTGGGATCAAAGGCCTTGTGGCACCTAATCTTGACACTTCTTTGGTGGATCAACCTTATATTTGAGTAAGTTCCTTGTTTATATTTTCTTTCGGTTTACGACTCTTTTATTAGATTACTTTGATTCTTGTCGCTCTTGAATTAAAGTTGTTACCCCTAGTGCAAACGCGGTGTTTGGACTAGATAGCTCGTAAATACACCCTGCCTTCCGGAGTGTGGTAGTTCGTGGTAGTGACAATACCATTGATTCATTTGGAGTCCACCTCCCGTTGGATAGGCCAAGTAGGACCCTGTTGCTGGAGGATTGCACGTTTCGTCCCTGCTTTCCTTTGAGTACGTCCCCATTAAGAAATATCTTCAAGCCTCACATGGATATAAACTAGACAACCATAGACATCTTCTCATCCTTTATAATCTCCAGACCTTTCTACAGTCTCAGGGATTTAGTTTAGCCTCACTATTCTCACACCTTTCTCCCTGTGGATTCGATATTTAAAACCCTCTCCCGGGTGAAGTGCTGACCGGTATCTGTTCGCTTGTGGATTATTTATAAATATTTCTGTAGGATAACTTTTACCAACAAGCATTTCTGGCGCCGTTGCCGGGGAGAACGGTTGCTGAACACATGAGCATAACTAAATCTTGTATCATATTCTTAGTATAGATTTTTCTTTTTATCTTTTGGCCACTATCCAAATGGATACCACCCTCCTTTACCAATACTTGGCACCCATGGAGCAAGCTTATAGACCTGTGCTATCCTCTAAACCTATCCGTGCTGGTGTGGATATGGGATCACCAAAGAGCTCTACCGAGTTGTTCGCAGGG
The DNA here is from genome assembly GCA_015847255.1 of Hyparrhenia diplandra. NCBI lineage: Eukaryota > Viridiplantae > Streptophyta > Magnoliopsida > Poales > Poaceae > Hyparrhenia > Hyparrhenia diplandra. The sequence continues at coordinate 15,064 of JADLZK010010525.1, read as the reverse complement.
TTCTATCCTAGCCTGCGGCCACAAACAACTCATAGAAGGCAATCGAAGCGTAGCTACGGTGACTTCTGTTGTAACTAGGATAGAACTCTAGTCAAGTACCATGTTTAGAGATCGGGTGTTTGAATCCTCATCGGACAACCCTCTCTGTACCCGACTAGGATCGTAGCAAGCTCCTTGGCCCCTTAAACTATAAAAGGTGGCCAAGGAGCACATCGTAGAGAAAGGGAGGAAAAAGTTTGGACACAGCAAGCGTTGTAAACACCGCAACCGGTTCTCGGTTGACCTCATCAATCAAAAACAGGCTCACGTCGACTGGACGTAAAGGTCTTTACTCGATCAAGGATTGAGGGCCCGAACCAGTATAAAAACCCCACTCTCAATGTCAGCTGCGCAACAAACCGCCGGGCTCCGGGTTCATCGAGGCCCAAACAAACTGCCCGTTCACCCCGTGGCGCAGGCTCTCGGTCATAAAACATCGACAGCTGGCGCGCCAGGTAGGGGCTCTCGTTGAATTTCAGCACGAGAGTCCGGCGGACCACGACGTCATGGACTCACCGGCGAAGAAGACGATCATCTTTGGAACATGGGCTTGCGAGATCGACGATGATGGCAAGACTCGAAGCTACATCATCGAGGAATCCAAGACCGAAGAACCAGAACTCGCCGAGAAGTTCCAGCAACTGACGATCACCAAAGTTGCCTCGAACACGGAGAACAAGCTCGAAGCGATCCCGGAGAATCGCGCCTACAGGACGGAGCCCGATTATGAAATCGACTCGGAAAAGGATGTCCAAGGCATTAAGACGAACTTCGAAGGCAGCTCGAAGCACCACTTCTACCTCAACTCGAACAAGGAGAGCTACCTCGACTCGGATCAGAATTCATCAGGATCGGTCAAGGAAAGCTACCCCGACTCGGGAAAGCAAGGCGAATTCGGAAACAACCCGGATTATCACACCGGGCTGCCGTTCCAATTTCCAACAGGACTACGCAACTCTGCGACAACATACACAAGACGCGTCAGGACGACATTCAAGAGGAAACTAGAGATTCCTTTGAAGGGCGCGCAAAGAGGGCTTATCTTGACAAGAACCCCAGAGGAGTGCATCATCCACTGGCCAAGAACCCTCGCCAAGGCAAACCGTCGGGAGGCAGAGATAGCCAGGGAGGACCCTGTTGATACTTCTTAACGACATTACTAGAAATAGATAATAACTTATTTCCGGTAACGGCACCAGAAACGCTTGTTGGCATTTCATAGTGCAATCACTCAGAATAAATAGTATTCTTAGTGACCACGTTAAGAAACATCAGATGATAGATGGATTCATGTGTTTGCTATAGTCAATCCGCAAGCGCACGGATCTATCATTGTAGCATTTCACCCGGTGGTATTCGGGTATCGTGATTTATATTTTCCCGAAGGAAGGCAGGCTTGTGTGGTTAGCTAGCATAATGATGATAATGATCCACAATGTATTTATGAATAACCATTAGTCAATTGTAGGGGTAAGAAAATGGTATTCAGGATAGTGACAAACACACATAAGCTACTACACCACTAGGGGAAGGAAAAGGATAAAAGAGAATCTACAGTGAGAAGGTGGTTCTAAATATTGCACATGGGTGAACTCTAGTTTGCATATGAGGAGGCTAAATCATGATGGGGCTACGATCTTATGATGAGGAGATGCCCGCAGCTAGTCTGCTAGCCGATGGACACTTTCAGAACTCCAACTCAACATCCGGACGTGGAGGAGTACAATGGGCGGAACAGGGCTGTCACCACCTACCCCCTACCTCACTACCGTGGAATGCCGACATTTCTGATGGTTACTATAAACCTGGACACCACGTCCACGTGTATAGAAAACTACCTAAATCCCCCTGAGACACCGACCCTACGGATCGACAAGCAAGGATAAAGGTAAACCCGAAGGTACACCAAACCATCGTAATCTACATAAACCGAGCAATCTCTAGCGAGTCGACGTATGACGGTTAATCCTATAGTTAGCCAAGTCCAATCTATTAATATGTTAACTAGACCATAGTTCACACATTAATAAGATAACATGAGGATAACTATACTCTAGCTCGAACGCATTGCAATATGAATATAAAGACTTGAATGTTGAAAGGAACTCCATAATAATATTAATATTACCAAAAGATCCTTCCAAGGAGACAAGCCCTCCTTGAAGCTCAACCTTGCTCAAAACTACAACTAGAACTATAGAAAGTGAGTGAAGTGCTCAAGGGTGTGTGTGTTGTGTTTTGGAAGGGGGGGCGTGGCCTCTTATTTATAGTGGAGTGAAAGGTGTTCTTGGTGGGAGTTTTGGCGCCAAATTGCCGAAAAGCACCGCCATGCACTGCCTCTACTCCTCCGGAGTCGGGCACGGAGACAAGTCACAGGGCCGCGGCGGCCGCCGCACCTGGGGTGGCCGGCCCAAGTTTGGCCCGCCTGGTGCCCATCATTCGCGTGTGGGCTGGTGGCCCACTCTAGGTCGCCCTTCTGGAGGTGTTTTGGTCCACTTTGCGTCGGTTTTGGCCTGGCCACGTTCCCCTTGGCAAAGCGTATTCCCTGAGTTGCGTCTTACCCTTTATTTGGCGTATTCTCACTTGTTTCCGTGTTTGTCCCTGCAAAACAAATATTCTACAAATACAAGTGGAACTAGGTGAGTAGTAAATGTTTATTTGGCATAAGTGTGTTCCATCTCTCTTAATTAGAGCTAAGTTGGCGGTATAAAATGTGTGATAGTGACCGCCAACAACTCCCCCAAGCTTAACCTTTGCTCATCCCGAGCAAATAGCTAAGTGTTTTGGTTGATGATCAGGAGTTGCTTCAATGCCGATATAAATCAAAGTGTGCCATGTTTATAAGAAAGTGTTCAATTATTGTTTAAATAAGTTGGCATTTTCATCTATCCTTATTACTCGAATCATATGGGTCTTATGACATTTTTCCACATTCTTGGGTGATTGCAAGATAGAACGGTTTAGTAGAGCTACTATTTCTGTCATTCTTTTGAGTAACTATCTGTTGACATCTGTTATAGCATAATATTATAAGTCAATTAACATGAAATAAGGGCTCAAGTCAAAGACCAAACATAAGTCTAGGGGTCTAACTAATGTATTTCCACGAGTTTTTGAATTCTGTGACTTTCCAGGGACTTGATAGATAAATACAGAGAAGAATGGAGAAAGTTCTGGAATATACAAGACATATGATGACAAGACTTGACCGTGAAGTAACTCAACCCGAAAAGTGGACTAAAACATTCTAGAAGATACCACAGGACACCGAGAAAGACGGATGCCAAGGTGGCACTCCGGCTGGCGGCCACCAATTGCCACATAGGCCGGCCGCCGGTGGGGTCACCCCCTCGTCGCCTCTCCTTTCTAGGTCGGTTTACTACCGACTTTGAGGTTGTATCTACACCGTTGTTGAAGGTCGGTTTGATCAAAGGGTTCACGTTCATCGCCAAGTACTATATAAGAAGACCAGCTGACCCCAGGGCTGATATCAAATTCATAATCATATTCATTATCAACTCATACCCATCAAGTCCAACCAAGTCTAGACCTAAGCCCTAGTTCATACTAGAAGTAGTTAGCTAACTAGCTAGTTCTAGTTGAAGATCAAGTTCATCTTGAGTTCCTGATAGTCAAGAAGTAGCAAGGATCATCGTTCTTGAGACTTCTCTCTTGTATTCGATCTGTAAGTACTATTATATTCAGAATACAATTGTTATGGCTTTGATCTTTATAATTAGGGGCTATTGTGTTTCTACCCTTATTGACAAGTCCAATTGTGACTTTACCCTCGTTTTTTGCCATGTTGCGATTTTACCCTCGCTTTACAAAAACGAAGCCACAGTTTACCCTTACTCCGTTATCAGCTTGTAACAGTGTTAAGTTGGTCTGGCAAGGACAACTTTGCCCTTGCGAATATACCCCTATTTGTCTAAGTACATTGTGATTTTACCCCTATTTTTCTAAAAAAAATGGCAACAACATTTAACTACTTATTACATAAAATTCCAAAAAATACACAATTATAGATAGATAATATCATATCAAAGGAAAGTGTAGCAAAAGTATCTATACAACAACCATCATCAACATTATGGGATAGAACAAGTTTCCAGAAAATAGGAAGCAGCAGCATCCATACAGTGGCAATTATACAACAGCAACCACTCAAGGAACTGGGTATGCTGTCCTAGAACGTCAAGGAAGCAATTAAACTGAAACGAAACATCGCCACTATACCACCAATGGACACTCCTAGCTTGCCCTCGAAGTAGTTCCCAGAAATATTAGCCAGCAGCACCTGAGGGAACATCGATCCGGTGGGTAATGTGCTGGTGAGGTTGTTGTTACACGTGAGCACGGTGGCCCCAGTTGCCCTGACAGTTGGTTGCCCACGAGGTTGAGAGTGGTGATGTTGCCGAGGCCGACAAGCGCAGAGTTGGTTGTGCAGCCCGTTGACGCCGGCGGCGACAAGCGGCCCAAAATCGTCTTACCCGCAGCCCAACGAGCTTGAGCGAGACCACGCGGCCGGCGCGGCGGCCGATGCCCATGCCGTGCACGAGCCCCGAGGCCGAGCGCCAGACAGCGACGAGATCCGACCGCGGCGACGGGTTCCCTCGCGCTTAGCACCCCCCAGGCGCCGCCACCACCGCCGAGCAAGCGGCGCCGCCTACCAACTCGGGCGGAGGACCAACCACGGCGACCAGCGGACCGACCACGGACGCCGCCCTGGCCCTCCTCGCCGTGCGGCAACCATATCGCCCGCAGCTGAATCAACCTAGCAGCCTCGAAATTAGGGAAAACAGAGGCTCTGTTTTTCAACTCAAACATCACATACAACCTCCATAACTCACAAACTACTCATGCAAAATATCTCAAACTTAACCAGCAGGTAAATCAAGTAATTATCTACCAAATAAACCTACTGACATGTCAAAAGATAATCTAAAGCACATAAAATCATATGCCCTAGCAAACACTACACTTGCACACTATAATTAAATAAAATGCTAGGAACAAGAAAATGTCAAAACTGCTAAGTTTCCACCAAGTCAAGCTTACCAACAGGTCATAATCATGCTAGGAACACATAATAAAAATATCAATACACCCCATCTTCATATAAACATATATTTCTAACCTATTTCCCATGCATCATAAATATGATAAGTACATAACCACTTCAGAAAATTCTACAAAAATTACCAGAGCATCTTACTGGAATATAACAACTACCATAGAAATCTCGTGGGCAAGATCATGCTCATACAGTCCTACACAAAAAATGACAAGTTTACACTAAATCTATGCATGAAAATACTTTGTACTATTAAAAGCGTCGACAACAGATTTCTGAGTATGAAAAAGCTTCTAAAACCTATCAAACACAAGCATACCAAGTTTCACACTCAAAACCCTAATATTTATTTTTCTATGAATTTCTAAAGATCACATGGTAAAAAGCACATAAATGGAAAATCACATTTCTTCTACAGAACATACTATGCATGATATTTTTCCTAGACTCTACTCACAACAACAAGCACTTTTTGTACGTAAAAGCATATTTTTATCTTGCACCAATTAAAAGATATGATTTTCCTCAAATTCCATGCATTTCTAGCCCTAAATAAAACTCTATATAAAAGTTCTCAGAAAATAGGATTTCATATTTTTATATCAGAGCCTATCCTCTAACAAACATGAAAAAAATTTGTTTCACTCAAAAAGGACTCAAAATGACCAAGTTATGAATTTTCTAAGCATTTCATTCAAATCTGAAAAACGAGAAAAAAAAAAAAAAGGAAAAGGGCGGCGGGGCCCGCGTGTCGTCAGTTACACAAAAACAGGGCACGGCGGCGGGTCGGCGACGGATTTTCGCCGGGCGGTGACCAAATCATGCAACCAAGTACTCTAATCGACACTACTCGGCGAGGCGGGCGCGTTGGTGCACTTGTTCGCGCTAAAAACCGACTACAACGGCGGCGACGACGGCGACGGCGGCCATTCCAGGCGGCGCTGACGTCGGCGCTCCGCCGTTCTCCGAAAAAGCGGCGAACCAGTGGCCGTTCTCGACTCTCCTAGGCTCAACAGTGACATGCAAGCAAGCTGAGGTCTAGCGAAGCAACGGCGGGCGACACAATCGCGGCGCGATGCACGGCGGCGGCGCTCACGGCGTAGCGCGTCGGCGACGGCGCTGGCGTCGACGAACGCGGCGGATCCACTCATCCAGCTACCTCCAAAGCTCAAGCAATCTAGGCTGGTAAAACATGAAAAGAAAGAGCTAAGCTCGATCTACGCAGCTCAGCGTGAGCTTGCCCCAAACGGCGGCCATGGCGGCTCACCACTAGCAGCGGCGCGTCAGTTAGGGGTTCGATACCTCGTCCTCACCCCTCGATCTCGACACCGCTTTAGGTAGTGTAGCTCATGGCGGCGCTTAGGGATTCAGTTTGGGGTGGATTGGCGCCCACGGCGAACTTGGCGAACGCGGGCGGAGCTTGCGATCGCAGAGCGCGCCAGCGGCGGCTGCTTGCGAGGCGGAGTGGGTGGCGGCGCCGGGGAGTGATGCTAGGGTTAGGCAGGGCGTTGGGCGCGGCTTTTAAGGTGTATGGGGCGAAGCGGGCGCGCGTGTCCGAAGCCGTACATCGGCGGCGCGCGGTGGCCACGCCGCCACGGGCGGTGTCGGCCGGCGGCCGATAGGCCTCCCCTCCCTCGTTTTTCTGAGTCAGCGCGTCGGTTTTTGGCCTGTGGATCGAGATTCGTGCGGAATTTGGAAAAAGTCAAAACATCAACTTTGTAGAGAATTTCATAAGCTACAAAACACTCAATATGAACTTTTTCTATTTCGGCCTAGATTTGGAAATAAAAATTAAAAACAGCAAGGTCAATTTAAACTAGTCAAAACAGAGTTTGAATTTGACTCAAATTTGACCCAAACTGTTGGGCACTATTTGAACCCTTTCCAAACCTTTTCACAAGAAACTCATAACAGATCATTTGTTCTACATAAAAAAGTACTACATTTCATCTATAGAAACTTTTTTTGCTAGAAACACTTCTATCAAGCACTTTTGAAAGGAGTTTCAAAATGGGTCAAAGAGGTTTGACACTCTAGGGCTAATTTATAAAAATTTTTCTAAATTGAAACACAAGCTCAAACATGGTCCTAAATTATGTCAAAAAATAAATCTAGGCACAATCTAGGTCCAAAACATCATTATAGCAAGGGTCCTATAGTAGCTAGATCAAATAAGCATGAAATGAGAGCAATTCAAAGTAAATGCTATTATCAACTTGCTTATGCATGAAATGATGATCATGATATGCAAATGCTCATGCTTTCAAGGTGCTTAACACCTAGGGGTGTTACATTCCTTGGCCGCCTTTTATAGTCCAAGGGCCAAGGAACTTCGCTATGATCCTAGTCGGATACGAGAGAGGGTTGTCCGTAGAGGAACCGAACACCCGAACTCTAAACAAGGTAATCGACTAGTGTTCTATCCTAGTTACAAATGTAAGTCACCGTAGCTATGCTTCCATTGCCTTCGGGAGTTGTTTGTGGCCGCAGGGCTAGGATAGAACCCTCGCGAACAACTCGGTAGAGTTCTTTGGTGATCCCGTATCCACAATGCTTTGATATCAACTTATCCTTTATCAATTACCCCCTCACTATAGTCTAGTGGTTTGCTAAGTTAGTGGATACATGATTGTGACTTATTAGAATTCTTTAGCCAAAGCTTCTCTGTGGATACGATACTCTAGAATACCCATCCTAGGGGAAAAGCTACAATGGTAGGTGTTCTGTGCGCTTGCAGAATCCTTCATATTCTTTTAGCACTTAACAAATACCAACAGTGACCGGCCACAACCACTTGCTTGCCTTTGCTACTAGCCTTTTGCTCAGTGTTCTCATCAATCAAATCATCACAAGATGTGGCTATATCAATCTTAACAACATGGTTAGTAGCAACATGCGGCTCATCATTTAAAAGCTCATTATCAACAATAAGATTGTCATGATTAATCTTGAGATTTGTGTACTCTTCTTTGAGCTTGTTATATCTAATGATGAGCTCATTGTGAATTCCCTCAAGTTTATCATGTTTTCCTTTGAGCTCCTTTAAAGAAGGTTTGAGCTCCTTTGAGAGAGGATTTCACAAGCTTGTATTCATCTCTAAGCTCATCACTAGCCTTTTGTGCTTTTTCATGTTTAGCAAGAAGAGTTTCATTCTCAAGTTTAAGCATGTCAATCTTATTGTTCGCTTTTGAGATCATTTTAGAGTACTTGCTAAGCAATGTAATAAGCTCATCATAGCTAGGTGCTTCATACTCAACATCATCATCACTATCATTATCACTATCACTACTTTCATCATCACTAGATACCTTGGTATCCTTTGCCATAAGGCATAGGTGTGTAGAGGATGAAGATGGTGATGGTGGTGGTGAAGTGTATGAAGACCCAATAGCAATTGCCGCCACATGTTATTGCTCATCATCACTTTCTTCACACCGGAAGAGCCACCACATGATGATTCAATGTCGGTGAGCCAATCACCAACAATGTAAGCCTTTCCATTGTTCTTCTTGTGGTAGTCCTTCTTCTTGCCATCTTTCTTCTTGTATGGCTTGTCTTTCTTCTTCTCCACATCATCACTAGATTCTTCTTTCTTGTCCCATTGCTTCTTCTTGTGCTTATCTTTCTTGGGTGGTTCGGGACATTGATGAGCAAGATGGCCAAGATGATGGCAATTGTAGCACTCCATCTTGGAGAGTGGCTTCTTCTTGCAACTCTTGTAGAACTTCTTCTTTGATGAATCAAACTTGATTCCCCTCTTGCTAAGACCCTTGAGCATCTTGGTGGTGTTCTTCACGAAGAGTGAAAGATCATCAAGGTCATCATCACTTGTGTTTTGTCAAGAAGTCACAAAAGCTTTGTCTTTGCCTTTCTTGTCAATGCTTGCCTTGAAAGCCAAGTCTTTCTTCTTGGTAGATGAGGACTCTTCCTTCGGATTGATGTGTGTTGACACCTCTTAAGCTATATATTTATAACTCAACTAAACATGAAATAAGGGTATAAAATGAATATATACGTAGATTAGGGGCTTTACTAACATATAGTTCCACAAGTTTTGGTGATTTATATCTTTTCAGGGACTCAACAGGTAAATGCCGGTAAAAGCCCAGAGATTGCATCCCATATGATAAGGAGATTAGTCAGTGATGAATTTCAATCCAAAATACGAATCAAAACTTTCTAGAAGACACTAGAAGACACCAGGAGAAACCAGAAGTGGTTGTGCAACAGGATCCTGGCGATCGCCAGGAAGATCTATGGTGACCGCTAGGTGGGACCCACCTGTCAGTCTCATCTTCTTAGGTCGGTTTCTAACCGACATTGAGGTTGTATCTATACCATTGCTGAAGGTCGGTTTGATCCAAGGATCATATTCATCGACCATGGCTATATAAGGATGACCCCTACCTCTTGACTGAGAATGGATATCATCATTCATCAGACTCAACCTCTGATCGACAGCCAAAACCCTACCTCTCCAATTAGAAGAAGAGCTTAGATCAAGTTCAGTGAGATAGTTAGAAAGTTGAGAGATTAGATCTTTAGGACCCCACGAGAGTGACTAGATCTAGTCTTGAGAGATAAAGAGTGAGTAGAGGAGAAGAAGAGGAAGTACAGACTGTCGGGTGACTCCTCTACGCTTTGTACCTCTGGGATCAAAGGCCTTGTGGCACCTAATCTTGACACTTTTTGGTGGATCAACCTTATATTTGAGTAAGTTCCTTGTTTATATTTTCTTTCGGTTTACGACTCTTTTATTAGATTACTTTGATTCTTGTCGCTCTTGAATTAAAGTTGTTACCCCTAGTGCAAACGCGGTGTTTGGACTAGATAGCTCAGAAATACACCCCCGCCTTCCTGAGTGTGGTAGTTCGTGGTAGTGACAATACCATTGATTCATTTGGAGTCCACCTCCCGTTGGATAGGCCAAGTAGGACCCTCGTCTGTCGGAGGATTGCACGTTTTCGGCCCCTCGCTTTCCTTTGAGTACGCCCCCATTAAGAAATATCTTCAAGCCTCACATGGATATAAACTAGACAACCATAGACATCTTCTCATCCTTTATAATCTCCGCACCTTTCTACAGCCTCGTGGATTTAGTTTAGCCTCACTATTCTCACACCTTTCTCCCCTCGTGGATTCGATATTTAAAACCCTCTCCCTGTGAAGTGTCAATTCCTTATCTGCTCGCTTGTGGATTATTTATAAATATTTCTCGTAGGATAACTTTTACCAACAAGCATTTCGGCGCCGTTGTCGGGAGAAACGGTTCTTGAACACATGAGCATAACTAAATCTTGTATCATATTCTTAGTATAGATTTTTCTTTTTTTATCTTTTTGGCCACTATCCAAATGGATACCACCCTCCTTTACCAATACTTGGCACCCATGGAGCAAGCTTATAGACCTGTGCTATCCTCTAAACCTATCCGTCTTTGGTGTGGATATGGGATCACCAAAGAGCTCTACCGAAGTTGTTCGCAGGGTTCTATCCCAGCCCTCGCGCCACAAACAACTCATAGAAGGCAATCGGGCGTAGCTACGGTGACTTCTGTTGTAACTAGGATAGAACTCTAGTCAAGTACCATGTTTAGAGATCGGGTGTTTGAATCCTCATCGGACAACCCTCTCTGCATCCGACTAGGATCGAGCAAGCTCCTTGGCCCCTTAAACTATAAAAGGTGGCCAAGGAGCACATCGTAGAGAAAGGGAGGAAAAAGTTTGGACACAGCAAGCGTTGTAAACACCGCAACCGGTTCTCGGTTGACCTCATCAATCAAAAACAGGCTCACGTCGACTGGACGTAAAGGTCTTTACTCGATCAAGGATTGAGGGCCCGAACCAAGATAAAAACCCCACTCTCAATGTCACCGCAAGAACAAACCGGGCTCCGGGTTCATCGAGGCTCAACAACCGCCTTGCTCACCCCGTGGCGTGCTCTCGGTCATAAAACATCGATACCGGCGCGCTGTAGGGGCTCTCGCTGAATTTCAGCACGAGTCCGGGCGGACCACGACGCCATGGACTCACCGGCGAAGAAGACGATCATCTTTGGAACATGGGCTTGCGAGATCGACGATGATGGCAAGACTCGGTTACATCATCGAGGAATCCAAGACCGAAGAACCGTAAACCTCGCCGAGAAGTTCCAAAGAATCGACGATCACCAAAAGTTGCCTCGAACACACGGAGAACAAGCTCGAAGCGATCCCTGAGAATCGCGCCCCACGAGATCGAGGAGCCCGATTATGAAATCGACTCGAAAAGGATGTCCAAGGCATTAAGACGAATCCTCGGCAGCTCGAAGCACCACTTCTACCTCAACTCGAACAAGGAGAGCTACCTCGACTCGGATCGTAATTCATCGAGATCGGTCAAGGAAAGCTACCCCGACTCGGGAAAGCAAAGCGACCGGAAACAACCCGGGATTATCACACCGGCTACCGCTCCAATTTCAACAGACTACGCAACTCTGCGACAACATACACAAGACGCGTCGGGATCTTACATTCAAGAGGAAACTAGAGATTCCTTTTGAAGGGCGCGCAAAGAGGGCTTATCTTGACAAGAACCCCGGAGGAGTGCATCATCCATCGCCAAGAACCCTCGCCAAGGCAAATCGTCGGGAGGCGTAGATAGCCGTGGAGGACCCTCGTTGATACTTCTTAACGACATTACTAGAAATAGATAATAACTTATTTCCCAGAACGGCACCGTAAACGCTTGTTGGCATTTCATAGTGCAATCACTCGTAATAAATAGTATTCTTAGTGACCACGTTAAGAAACATCGATGATAGATGGATTCATGTGTTTGCTATAGTCAATCCGCTAAGCGCCGCGGATCTATCATTGTAGCATTTCACCCGGTGGTATTCGGTATCGTGATTTATATTTTCCCTCGAAGGAAGGTAGGCTTGTGTGGTTAGCTAGCATAATGATGATAATGATCCACAATGTATTTATGAATAACCATTAGTCAATTGTAGGGGTAAGAAAATGGTATTCGTGATAGTGACAAACACACATAAGCTACTACACCACTAGGGGAAGGAAAAGGATAAAAGAGAATCTACAAAGTGAGAAGGTGGTTCTAAATATTGCACATGGGTGAACTCTAGTTTGCATATGAGGAGGCTAAATCATGATGGGGCTACGATCTTATGATGAGGAGATGCCCGCAGCTAGTCTCGCTAGCCGATGGACACTTTCGAACTCCAACTCAACATCCGGACGTGGAGGAGTACAATGGGCGGAATGTAGCTGTCACCACCTACCCCTACCTCACTACCGTGGAATGCCGACATTTCGATGGTTACTATAAACCCGGGACACCACGCCCACGTGTATAGAAAACTACCTAAATCCCCTCGAGACACCGACCCTACGGATCGACAAGCAAGGATAAAGGTAAACCCGAAGGTACACCAAACCATCGTAATCTACATAAACCGAGCAATCTCTAGCGAGTCGACGTATGACGGTTAATCCTATAGTTAGCCAAGTCCAATCTATTAATATGTTAACTAGACCATAGTTCACACATTAATAAGATAACATGAGGATAACTATACTCTAGCTCGAACGCATTGCAATATGAATATAAAGACTTGAATGTTGAAAGGAACTCCATAATAATATTAATATTACCAAAAGATCCTTCCAAGGAGACAAGCCCTCCTTGAAGCTCAACCATGCTCAAAACTACAACTAGAACTATAGAAAGTGAGTGAAGTGCTCAAGGGTGTGTGTGTTGTGTTTTGGAAGGGGGGGCGTGGCCTCTTATTTATAGTGGAGTGAAAGGTGTTCTTGGTGGGAGTTTTGGCGCCAAATTGCCGAAAAGCACCGCCATGCACCGCCTCTACTCCTCCTGAGTCGCACCGGAGACAAGTCACGAGGGCCGCCGCCAAGATTTAAGGTGGCCGGCCCAAGTTTGGCCCGGCCTGGTGCCCATCATTCGCGTGTGGGCTGGTGGCCCACTCTAGGTCGCCCTTCCTTCGAGGTGTTTTTGGTCCACTTTGCGTCGGTTTTGGCCCCGCCACGTTCCCCTTGGCAAAGCGTATTCCCTGAGTTGCGTCTTACCCTTTATTTGGCGTATTCTCACTTGTTTCCGTGTTTGTCCCTGCAAAACAAATATTCTACAAATACAAGTGGAACTAGGTGAGTAGTAAATGTTTATTTGGCATAAGTGTGTTCCATCTCTCTTAATTAGAGCTAAGTTGGCGGTATAAAATGTGTGATAGTGACCGCCAACAACTCCCCCAAGCTTAACCTTTGCTCATCCCGAGCAAATAGCTAAGTGTTTTGGTTGATGATCAGGAGTTGCTTCAATGCCGATATAAATCAAAGTGTGCCATGTTTATAAGAAAGTGTTCAATTATTGTTTAAATAAGTTGGCATTTTCATCTATCCTTATTACTCGAATCATATGGGTCTTATGACATTTTTCCACATTCTTGGGTGATTGCAAGATAGAACGGTTTAGTAGAGCTACTATTTCTCATTCTTCTTTTGAGTAACTATCTGTTGACATCCTGTTATAGCATAATATTATAAGTCAATTAACATGAAATAAGGGCTCAAGTCAAAGACCAAACATAAGTCTAGGGGTCTAACTAATGTATTTCCACGAGTTTTTGAATTCTCGGACTTTCCGTGGACTTGATAGATAAATACGTAGAAGAATGGAGAAAGTTCGAATATACAAGACATATGATGACAAGACTTGACCGTGAAGTAACTCAACCCGAAAAGTGGACTAAAACATTCTAGAAGATACCACAGACACCGTAAAAAGATCGGATGCCAAGGTGGCACTCCAGCTGGCGGCACCACCAGTGCCACATAGGCCGGCCGCCGGTGGGTCACCCCGTCGCCCTCCTTTCTAGGTCGGTTTACTACCGACTTTGAGGTTGTATCTACACCGTTGTTGAAGGCCGGTTTGATCAGAAAGGGTTCACGTTCATCGCCAAGTACTATATAAGAAGACCAAATGACCCCGTGGCTGATATCAAATTCATAATCATATTCATTATCAACTCATACCCATCAAGTCCAAACCAAGTCTAGACCTAAGCCCTAGTTCATACTAGAAGTAGTTAGCTAACTAGCTAGTTCTAGTTGAAGATCAAGTTCATCTTGAGTTCTCGATAGTCAAGAAGTAGCAAGGATCATCGTTCTTGAGACTTCTCTCTTGTATTCGATACGTAAAGTACTATTATATTCAAATACAATTGTTATGGCTTTGATCTTTATAATTAGGGGCTATTGTGTTTCTACCCTTATTGACAAGTCAATTGTGACTTTACCCTCGTTTTTTGCCATGTTGCGATTTTACCCTCGCTTTACAAAAACGAAGCCGCTAGCTTTACCCTTACTCAAGTATCGACATTGTAACAAGTGTTAAGTTGAATCCGGGTAAGGACAACTTTTGCCCTGCGAATATACCCCTATTTGTCTAAGTACATTGTGATTTTACCCCTATTTTTCTAAAAAAATGGCAACAACATTTAACTTGCTTATTACATAAAATTCCAAAAATACACAATTATAGATAGATAATATCATATCAAAGGAAAGTGTAGCAAAAGTATCTATACAACAACCATCATCAACATTATGGGATAGAACAAGTTTCGAAAAATAGGAAGCGGCCGGATCCATACAATTGGCAATTATACAACAAAGAACCACTCAAGGAACTGGGTATCTTTACGTCTAGAACGTCAAGGAAGCAATTAAAAAGCAAACGAAAACATCGCCACTATACCACCAATGGACACTCCTAGCTTGCCCTCGGCAGTTCCTTAAATATTAGCCAGCCAAAGACCGAGGGAACATCGATCCGTGGGTAATGTCTTTGGTGAGGTTGTTGTTACATCGTGGAGCACGGTGGCCCGCCGCCCTCGCGGTTTGGTTGCCCACGAGGTTGAGAGTGGTGATGTTGC